>JANJXV010000674.1:0-464302 GCA_024803745.1 Megascapheus bottae | reverse complement strand
CTGTTCTTGTGCCAGTACCAAGCTGTTTTGAGTATTATAGCTCTGTAATAGAGTCTTAAGTTTGGAATTGAAATTCCTCCAGCGCTGTTCTTTCTGCTAAGACGTGTTTTTGCTATACGGGGTCTTTTATTATTCCATATGAAATTTTGAATTGCCTCTTCTATTTCTTTAAAGAATGACATTGGGATGTTGATTGGTATTACACTGAATTTGTAGATAGCCCTTGGCAAGATTGTCATTTTCACAATGTTGATTCTTCCAATCCAGGAGCATGGGAGGTTTTTCCATTTCCTTAGGTCTGCTTTAATTTCCTTTTTTATGGTTTTAACGTTTTCATCTAAACCGTCTTTACATTCTTAGTTAAGCTAACTGCTAGGTACTTTATTTTCTTTGAGGCTATTGTGAAAGGAATTTCTTTCCTGATTATTGCCTCGTTCCTCTCAGTGTTGGCGTAAAGGAAGGCAGTTGATTTGTGAGGGTTGATTTTATGGCCTGCTACCCTTCCAAAGCTTTGAATCAGCTCAAGGAGCTTGGGAGTAGAGTCTATAGGATTCTTTAAATACAGAATCATGTCATCTGCAAAGATGGATAGTTTTATTTCCTCTTTCCCTACTTGGATCCCCTTTATGCTTGTTTCTTGGCTTATTGCACTGCCTAGGCATTCTAGTACTATGTTAAAAAGGAGTGGAGAGAGTGGGCATCCTTGCCTCGTTCCTGATTTTAGAGGGAATGGCTTTAGATTTTCACCATTAAGTATAATACTAGCAGTGGGTTTCTCATACACAGCCTTTATTACATTGAGAAATGTTCCATGGATTCCTAGTTTCTCCACATCTTTTAACATAAAGGGGTTTTGGATCTTGTCAAATGCCTTTTCCGCATCTATTGAGACAATCATGTGATTTTATCCCTGCTCCTGTTGATGTGTTGAATTATATTAATTGATTTGTGTATATTGAATCAGCTTTGCCACACTGTGATGAACCCAGTTTGATCATAGTGTATAATTTTTTTGATGAGTTGTTGTAGAAGGTTGGCCAGTATTTTGTTGAGAAGTTTTGTATCGATATTCATCAAACAAATGGGTCTATAGATCTCTTTCTTTGATGAATCTCTGTGTGGTTTGGGGATGAGGGATATAATGGCTTCACAGAATGACTTTGGTAAAGAACCTTCATTTTCAATTTCGTTGAAGAGGTTGAGGAGTATTGGTGTGAGCTCTGCTTTGAAGACCTTATAGAATTCAGCTGTGAATCCATCTGGCCCTGGGCTCTTTTTAATTGGAAGTTGTCTAATTTCCATTTTTATTTCAGAGCTTGAAATAGGCCTGTTGAGTTGGGTTAGCTCTTCTTGGTTCAGTGTTGTTATGTTAATATTGTCTAGGAATTCATCCATTTCTTCTAGATTCTCAAATTTGTTGGCGTAAAGGATTGAGAAGTATTCCCTCATGATATTCTGGATCTTGGTAATTTCTGTCGTGATATTACCATTTTCATCTGCGATTTTGTTTATTTCGATATACTCTCTTCTTTTTTTGGTAAGATTTGCTAAGGGCTTGTCAATTTTGTTAATTCTTTCAAAGAACCAACTCCTTGTTTTGTTGATTCTTTCTATAGTTTTTTTATTCCAAATCATTTAATTCTGCTTTGATTTTAATAATTTGCTTTCTCCTAATGGGTTTAGGGCTGGTTTGTTGCTCTTTTTCCATGAGGTTTAGGTGAGCCATTAACTAGTTGGTTTGCCATTTTTCCAACTTGCTGTTGTAGGCACTCAGCGCTATAAATTTTCCTCTGAGTACTGCCTTTGTTGTGTCGCTAAGGAGTTGATATGTGTGTGCTCCTTATTGTTAAATTTCATAAACAGTTGGACATCTGTTCTGATCTCTTCGATTACCCATTGTTTTTGATTCAACAATGTGTTGTTCAGTCTCCATGAGTTACAGGGTTTTCGTTAGTGGAGATGTGTGTTCAGTTCCAATTTGATGCCTTTGTGGTCTGAGAGTGTGCATGGAATAATTTCAGTGTTTCTGAATCTGTCCAGGTTTGTTTTATGGCCTAAGATGTGGTCTATTTTGGAAAATGTTCCATGTGCTGCTGAGGAAAACGTATATTGTGTTGTTACTGGGTGGAATATTCTGCAGATGTCTGTTAGATCTAGTTGGTCTATATAGTTCTTCAGTTCTAAGGTTTCTCTGTAGAGTTTTTGCCTTGTTGATCTGTCCAGAGGTGAGAGTGGTGTGTTAAACTCACCAACAAACACTGTATTTCGATCTATGTATGGTTTCAGTGTAAGTAAAGTTTGCTTGATGAAGTTTGGAGCTCCGGGATTGGGTGTGTAAATATTTAGGATCGTTATGTCTTCCTGGAGGAAAGATCCGTTTAGTAGTATGTAGTAACCTTCTTTGTCTTTTCTTACTAATTTTAGTTTGAAGTCTATTGTATCTGATATGAGGATGGCAACTCCAGCCTGTTTATGGGGGCAGTTAGCTTGATAGAGTTTATTCCAACCTCTCCCTTTCAAAAGATGATTGTTTTGGGGTAAGATGTGTCTCTTGAAGATAGCAGAACGATGGCTCTTGCTTTTTGATCCAACTAGACAGCCTATACCTTTTAATTGGAGAGTTAAGTCCATTGATATTGAGAGTTAGGATTGAGAGACAGTTATTAGTTCCTACCATTTTTAAAAGCTTTTAGTAGGACCTGTGTCTTGACAGTTCTTGTGGTCCTTAGATGGTATGCTGTTTAGGTGCCATTTCTTTCCCTATAATGCATTTCTTTTGGTTTTGTATGTATAGAGCATCGTTGAGAATTCTCTGTAGTGTTGGTTTTGTTTCGACATATTGTTGCAGCTTTTCCCTGGAATGGAGTGTTTTATTGTTCCCTCAGTTTGAATGAGAGCTTAGCTGGCTACAGTATTCTTGCTGGGTAGTTATTTGATTTAAGGGCATGACATATATGCTTCCAGTCACTTCGGGCTTGCATGGTTTCTGCAGAGAAATCTGGGGTTATTCTGATTGGTTTGCCTTTATAGGTTACTGATCCCTTTTCCCTGGCTGCCTTTAGGATCTTTCCTTTCGTTTCTATTAATCCAGTTCGCATCACATTGTGGCGGTGGGATGTTCTTTTCTGGTCAGGTCTATTTGGGGTTCTAAAAGCTTCTCGTATGTGGATGGGCCTGCCCTTCTGGATATTTGGGAAATTCTCTGAGATGATTCCCTGAAGTATATTTCCAATACCATTGACCTCTTTCTCCACTCCCTCCTCAATACCAACTAGCCTTAAATTAGGCTTCCTAATTGTATCTTGGACCTCCTGAAGCGCTCTCCCATATTTCCTAGATTTGGATTGACTCATTTTCTGTTCTTTCTCTATAATACCTAAATTATCTTCAGCCCCGGAAATTCTCTCCTCTGCATTGTCTAACCTGCTATCAAAGCTATCTACTTTATTTTTCATCTCCCTTGCTTGTAATTGCTCACTGTTTATGCTTTGCGTCTCTTGTTTTAGATCATGTATGGATTTCTTTATCTCCTTGATTTCCTTTTGAGTGGTTAGCTCAGTAGCTTTATTTTCTTTAGACATTTGCTGGAGTTTGGTCACGTTTTTATTTGTGGATTCTATGAATTCATCCATCTTTCTTTGAAAAACCTTTATTATGGCCTCCTTTATGGCTTGTCATTTTCACTTATCACCTTGTTTCTTCTTTCCTCTTGTTCAGCTATGGCTTCCTCCATTATCTCTTTCTTTATATTTTCACATTTTCCATTAATGATGTTTATCAATTGCATTTGTGTAGCACTTGGAAGACTCTCCTCTCGGTTTGCCAGTGACTGTTCCATTGTCTATTTACATTGGTGGGGGATGTTGTTTCTTGATTTGACATTTTTCTTGAGTTTCTTGTTCTGCCCATTTGAAAATGGGAGCAAGATTACTACTAAATACGATTATAGTTTTTCAGATATAACCAACCTAGACCTCTGTAGCTGGCAGACACTAGATGATCACAAGTTTCGATTGGTATTATCACTCTTTCTTTTTGTGCACTTACAGACCAGTCTAATACAACCACTGATAAGCGATTTATACCCAAAACAATAAGCCTCTCAATCCAATCTCTATTGTCTTTAAGTCCCTCTGAGCCTAGAGAATAATTAACCACCTACATATACAATATTGCTCAACAGCCATCAAGTGTAGATCCGTGCAGTATAAGGGTTGAAAGACGAGCAGAGGTCCAGAGATAGAAAAAAAGAATGAGAGAGGTCAGGGGAGGTACAAAAGATTAACGTAGGAGTGTAAGAATATTGTAGTCATGAAGAAAAGGTATAGCATAAAGATAACTGACCTAAGTTGGTAAGTAGATAGCATATTTGAGTACAAAGTTTGGAAAGTATTGGAATAAACCTTATGTGGTGCTGCACGACTAGCTCTTAGCCCAACCAGTGGCCTCACAGTGGACCATGGGATGGATCTGTTTTTCTTGTCTTCGTTGAGGGAAAGGGGTATTTCACAAGATGCAGAAGCGAGGATTTCAGAAGCAAATGCTGTGAGTGCATTAGCTCATAAAAAGCATTTTTATTTTCTTTTATCTTTCTGCCAGTCTTGGGGCTTGAATTCAGGGCCTGAGCACTGTCCTCGGGTTTTCTCAAGTCTAGCCCTCTGCCACTTGAGCCACAGTGCCACATCTAGATTTTCTATCTATGTGATACCGAGCAATCAAACCCAGATCTTCATGGATGCTAGGCAAGCACTCTACCACTATGCCAAACTCTCAACCCTGACATAGTAATTATAAAGTCATCATCATCATCATCATCATCATATCCAAATATCTTTTCTCCTACAAATAATGAACACTTAACTGTGTCTACTGCTTTTTTTTAAATTTCACTAATTCTTCTGTGTTTTTCACTCTTGCATTTTTTTTACACTTGACAGCAAAGCTAATCATCAGGAAATAATTGATTAGGATACAGAAACCTAATAATATCCTAGTAGATTGACGTCAAAAATATGTGCAAGATGCCCTGTGTGTTTGACCTAATGGTAGAGTACTTTGCTACCAAGCAAAAAGACTCAGGTTTGATTCCTCATTACCACATACATAGAAAACGCTGCAAGTGGTTCTGTGGCTCGGTGGGACAGCTAAAGCCTAAAGAAAGCCCAAGAACAATGTTCACACTCTGAGGTCAAGTCCCAAGACTAGCAAAAACAAAAAAAAAATTCGACAAGGGGCAAAATGCAGGCAGAGAAGGCACTGTGAAGCAAATGTTTTGTAAAGGATTAGGGCAATATTGACCCTTAAGTCTGGATCTTACCTAAGAAAGGCTCCTTGAGCCTGAGACCAGACTGGTAGTTGGGCCTAGTGGAAGACATTGGGATTGGACAAATAAGGTGTGCTGTTTACTACATCCACATGTATATTGTGAGATTGGAGGAGAGATTCAGCCTCCAGTATGTCTTTGGTGAGGTCTTTTGTGAGCAAGGATCTTTCGTCATTGGGCCCTGAAAGGTGACCCTGCCTCCCTCACAATGGAACAGAATATGGAACCCTGGTAACCAAGCCACTGTAACTAACAACCAGCTCAAGCCAGCTCACTTGGCCTGTGGCTCAGGAGGAAGAAAGATGTTGCTGTGCTGTTGCCAAAGGTCAGGAAACTCGAGTCTCAGGCATGGAAGTTGTGGATGTCTTACTCGAAGATGTACATGCTAGATCATTGCCAAGCCACAAATCCAGTATATCAGAACTTTCTCTAAGAAGAAGGCCAGGAAAATCCAGGGCAACCAGATGAGGTAAATTTCTAAGAAGAAATGTATTTGACCCCATCATCCTCCCTACACTGTACTGTTGGGGACCGACTGTGGGGTCAATGACCTTGGACCTGACCTTGGACCTACACAACTGTATACACAAGGAAGTAACTCTGATCAGGATGACTTTAAGCAAAGTCAATCAGTTCTTATCAGGATGACTTTAAGCAATGTTAATCCTTTCTCATTTATCCTATATGTGACTTGTTTACTATTTTGTATGAATGTAGCCTCTGGCAGTTCCCTAGTATAAAGAAGAGTATTTAAGGTCGGAACTTAAAATAAACGGGACAGTCTTAGGCAGCAGTCTGGAGCTCACAGACTTCTTGGACTGCTGACTTGGGCTGTAGTCCTCCCGAACTCCATCTGTTTGTCTCTCTTCTATTTTTTCCTAGTCCTTGCCCCTATTTCAGGAATCCCAATCCACGAACCCTGGTTTGCTGCCGGCTGGCTCCGGCACACTACAACTTTCTTTTTTTTTCATTTTTTATTGTAATTAGTAAAAGGGTTAGATGATATTTGCCAGATAGAAGGTGCATTAATTCACATAAATTGATACCCTTTCACATGTCTTGGTACCCATTTCCCTCCAACCCCACACCCCCCACCCGTCTTGGTTTTCCCCCCTTCCCTATCAAATTTCAAATATCCAAATACAAATAAATACAATATATAAGATAAAGTGAGATACTGTACCAATATGGTATAACCAAGGGACAGCAAACGAGATGAGAGACAACATAGTACATTAAGGACAACAATCATTCATTATATGGCTTTTGTGTCAATATCCTGGAGGTCCTTTCAATTAGCTTCACATTATATGGCCTTATATATGGTCTTTTGCTCTATTGCAAATCTCTTCTAGTAGAGCCCAAAGTTTCTCCTGATTATGGCTAATGAGGGAAACCACTGAGCCTAAGTTCCTTTGAGTCTGGCTTACTTCACTTAATATGATTTGTTCTAAGTCTTTCCATTTCCTAACAAATGGGGCGATGTCATTCTTTCTGACAGCAGCATAGAATTCCATTGTGTACAAATACCACAACTTGTTGATCCACTCATCAACTGAGGGACATCTGGGTTGGATCCATATCTTTGCTATGGTGAATAGTGCTGCAATAAACATTGTTGTGCTAGTCGGTTTAGTATTCCCTTGTTTCTGGATTGTTGGGTAAATGCCAAGTAGTGGAATTGCTAGGTCATAGGGGAGTTCTATGTTTAGCCTTTTGAGCCACTGCCACACTGCTTTCCATAGTGGTTGAACGAGTTTGCACTGCCACCAACAGTGTAGTAAGGATCCCTCCTGGCCACATCCCCTCCAGCATCCGTTGTCATTCGTTTTCCTGATCCTGGCCATTCTAACTGGAGTAGGTGGAATCTTAGAGTTGTTTTGATTTGCATTTCTTTTATGACCAGAGATGTGGAGCATTTCTTCATGTGTCTATAGGCCATTTTTGTTTCTTCTTCAGAGAAGACTCTCTTTAAGTCTATGGCCCATTTTTAATGGGATGGGTGTTACTTTGGAGGTTAGTTTTGGAGTGATTCAATTTTTTGAGTTGTTGATATATTTTAGATATGAGGCCTCTGTCCGTTGTTTGGTTGGTGAAGATCTTCTCCCACTCTCTAGGCTTCCTGATTAGTTTACTAGCTATATCCGTTGCCATACAAAAGCTCTGCAGTTTAATGCAGTCCCACTTATCCAGCCTTTCTCTGATTTGTTGTGATTCTTGGTCCTTATTAAGGAAGTTTCGACCTGTGCCAAGGAGGCCTAGTGTATCTCCTATTCCTTCCTGTAAACTTTTCAGTGTGTCAGCTTTTACCTCTAGGTCTTTGATCCATTTGGATTTAATTCTAGTGCAAGGTGACAAAGAAGGATCCAACTTTAGTTTTCTGCAGGTGTTTAACCAGTTCTGCCAGCACAACTTGTTGAAGAGGCTATCTTTCTTCCATTCCATTTTTTTGGCTCCCTGGTCAAAGATTAGGTGGCCATAGGTCTGTGGTTTAATATCTGGGTCCGCAGTTCTACTCCATTGGACTTCAGGCTGTTCTTGTGCCAGTACCAAGCTGTTTTGAGAATTATAGCTCTGTAATAGTCTTAAGTTTGGAATTGAAATTCCTCCAGCGCTGTTCTTTCTGCTAAGAAGTGTTTTTGCTATACGGGGTCTTTTATTATTCCATATGAAATTTTGAATTGCCTCTTCTATTTCTTTAAAGAATGACATTGGGATGTTGATTGGTATTACATTGAATTTGTAGATAGCCCTTGGCAAGATTGTCATTTTCACAATGTTGATTCTTCCAATCCAGGAGCATGGGAGGTTTTTCCATTTCCTTAGTTCTGCTTTAATTTCCTTTTTTATGGTTTTAAAGTTTTCATCTAAACGGTCCTTTACATTCTTAGTTAAGCTAATTGCTAGGTACTTTATTTTCTTTGAGGCTATTGTGAAAGGATTTTCTTTCCTGATTATTGCCTGGTTCCTCACAGTGTTGGCGTAAAGTCAGGCAGTTGATTTGTGAGGGTTGATTTTATGGCCTGCTACCCTTCCAAAGCTTTGAATCAGCTCAAGGAACTTGGGAGTAGAGTCTATAGGATTCTTTAAATACAGAATCATGTCATCTGCAAAGAGGGATAGTTTTATTTCCTCTTTCCCTACTTGGATCCCCTTTATGCTTGCTTCTTGCCTTATTGCACTGCCTAGGAATTCTAGTACTATGTTAAAAAGGAGTGGAGAGAGTGGGCATCCTTGTCTCGTTCCTGATTTTAGAGGGAATGGCTTTAGATTTTCACCATTAAGTATAATACTAGCAGTGGGTTTCTCATACACAGCCTTTATTACATTGAGAAATGTTCCATGGATTCCTAGTTTCTCCACATCTTTTAACATAAAGGGGTTTTGGATCTTGTCAAATGCCTTTTCCGCATCTATTGAGACAATCATGTGATTTTATCCCTGCTCCTGTTGATGTGTTGAATTATATTAATTGATTTGTGTATGTTGAACCAGCTTTGCCTCCCTGTGATGAATCCAGTTTGATCATAGTGTGTCATTTTTTTGATGAGTTGTTGTAGACGGTTGGCCAGTATTTTGTTGAGAAGTTTTGCATCGATGTTCATCAAAGAAATGGGTCTATAGATCTCTTTCTTTGATGAATCTCTGTCTGGTTTGGGGATGAGGGATATACTGGCTTCACAGAATGAGTTTGGTAAAGCACCTTCATTTTCAATTTCGTTGAATAGCTTGAGGAATATTGGTGTGAGCTCTGCTTTGAAGACCTTATAGAATTCAGCTGTGAATCCATCTAGCCCTAGGCTCTTTTTAAGTAGAAGTTGTCTAATTTCCATTTCTATTTCAGAGCTTGAAATAGGCCTGTTGAGTTGGGTTAGCTCTTCTTGGTTCAGTGTGGGTATGTTAATATTGTCTAGGAATTCATCCATTTCTTCTAGATTCTCAAATTTGTTGGCGTCAAGGTTTGAGAAGTATTCCCTCATGATATTCTGGATCTTGGTAATTTCTGTCGTGATATTACCATTTTCATCTGCGATTTTGTTTATTTCGATATGCTCTCTTCTTTTTTTGGTAAGATTTGCTAAGGGCTTGTCAATTTTGTTAATTCTTTCAAAGAACCAACTCCTTGTTTTGTTGATGCGTTCTATAGTTTTTTTATTCCAAATCATTTAATTGTGCATTGATTTGCTTTCTCCTAATGGGTTTAGCGTTGGTTTGTTGCTCTTTTTCCAGGAGGTTAAAGTGAGACATTAACTAGTTGGTTTGCCATTTTTCCAACTTGCTGTTGTAGGCACTCAGCGCTATAAATTTTCCTCTGAGTACTGGCTTTGTTGTGTCCCTACGGAGTTGATATTTGTGTGCTCCTTATTGTTAAATTTCATAAACAGTTGGATATCTGTTCTGATCTCTTCGATTACTCATTGTTTTTGATTCAACAATGTGTTGTTCAGTCTCCATGAGTTACAGGGTATTCGTTGGTGGAGATGTGTGTTCAGCTCCAATTTGATGTCTTTATGGTCTGAGAGTTTGCATGGAATAATTTCAGTGTTTCTGAATCTGTCCAGGTTTGCTTTATGGCCTAAGATGTGGTCTATTTTGGAAAATGTTCCATGTGCTGCTGAGAAAAACGTATATTGTGTTGTTACTGGGTGGAATATTCTGCAGATGTCTGTTAGATCTAGTTGGTCTATATAGTTGTTCAGTTCTAAGGTTTCTCTGTAGAGTTTTTGCCTTGTTGATCTGTCCATAGGTGAGAGGGGTGTGTTAAAATCACCAACAATCACTGTATTTCGATCTATGTATGGTTTCGGTGTAAGTAAAGTTTGCTTGATGAAGTTTGGAGCTCCGGGATTGGGTGTGTAAATATTTAGGATCGTTATGTCTTCCTGGAGGAAAGATCCCTTTAGTAGTATGTAGTAACCTTCTTTGTCTTCTCTTACTAATTTTACTTTGAAGTCTATTTTATCTGATATGAGGTTGGCAACTCCAGCCTGTTTATGGGGGCAGTTAGCTTGATAGAGTTTATTCCAACCTCTCCCTTTCAAAAGATGATTGTTTTTGGGAGGATGTGTCTCTTGAAGACAGCAGAAAGATGGCTCTTGCTTTTTGATCCAACTAGACAGCCTATGCCGTTTAATTGGAGAGTTAAGTCCATTGATATTGAGAGTTAGGATTGAGAGATATTTATTAGTTCCTACCATTTTTAAAAGCTTTTAGTAGGGCCTGTGTCTTGACAGTTCTTCTGGTCCTTAGATGGTATGCTGTTTAGGTGCCATTTTTTTCCCTATATTGCATGTATTTTGGTTTTCTATGTATAGAGCATCTTTGAGAATTCTCTGTAGTGTTGGTTTTGATTCGACATATTGTTGCAGCTTTTCCCTGGAATGGAATGTTTTTATTGTTCCCTCAGTTTGAATGAGAGCTTAGCTGGCTACAGTATTCTTGGTTGGTAGTTATTTGATTTAAGGGCATGACATATATGCTTCTACGCCCTTCGTGCTTGCATGATCTCTCTAAGAAATCTGGGGTTATTCTGATTGGTTTGTCTTTATAGGTTACTGATCCCTTTTCCCTGGCTGCCTTTAGGATCTTTTCTTTCGTTTCTATTGATCCAGTTCAGATCACAATGTGACGGTGGGATGTTATTTAATGGTTAGGTCTGTTTGGGTTTCTAAAAGGTTCTCGTATCTGCATGGGTCTGCCCTTCTGGATATTTGGGAAATTCTTTGAGATGATTTCCTGAAGTATATTTCCAATACCATTGACCTCTTTCTCCACGCCCTCCTCAATACCAACTAGCCTTAAATTAGGGTTCATGATTGTATCTTGGACCTCCTGAAGCGCTCTCTCATATTTCCTAGATTTGGATTGACTCATTTTATGTTCTTTCTCTATAATACCTAAATTATCTTCAGCCCCGGGAATTCTCTCCTCTGCATTGTCTAACCTGCTATCAAAGCTATCTACTTTATTTTTCATCTCCCTTGCTTCTTATCGCTCACTTTTGATGCATTGCATCTCTTGTTTTAGATCATGTATGGATTTCTTTATCTCCTTGATTTCCTTTTGAGTAGTTAGCTCAGTAGCTTTATTTTCTTTGGACATTAGCTGGAGTTTGGTCATGTTTTTATTTTTGGATTCTATGAATTCATCCATCTTTCTTTGAAAAATCTTTATTATGGCCTCCTTTATGGCTTCTTCTTTTTCACATATCACATTGTTTTTGATTTCCTCTTGTTCAGCTATGGCTTCCCCAATTATCTCTTTCTTTATATTTTCACATTTTCCATTAAGGATGTTTATCAATTGCATTTGTGTAGCACTTGGAAGACTCTCCTCTAGGTTTGCCAGGGACTGTTCCATTGTCTGTTTACATTGGGTGGGGGATGTTGTTTCTTGATTGGACATTTTTCTTGAGTTTCTTGTTCTGCCCATTTGAAAATGGGAGCAAGATTACTACTAAATACGATTATAGTTTTTCAGATATAACCAACCTAGACCTCTGTAGCTGGGAGACACTAGATGTTCACAAGTTTTGATTGGTATTATCACTCTTTCTTTTTGTGCACTTACAGACCAGTCTAATACAACCACTGATAAGCGATTTATACCCAAAACAATAAGCCCCTCAATCCAATCTCTATTGTCTTTAAGTCCCTCTGAGCCTAGAGAATAATTAACCACCTACATATACAATATTGCTCAACAGCCATCAAGTGTAGATCCGTGCAGTATAAGGGTTGAAAGACGAGCAGAGGTCCAGAGATAGAAAAAAAGAATGAGAGAGGTCAGGGGAGGTACAAGAGGATTAACGTAGTAAAGTAAGAATATTGTAGTAATGAAGAAAAGGTATAGCATAAGGATAACTGACCTAAGTTGGTAAGTAGGTAGCATATTTGAGTACAAAATTTGCAAAGTATTAGAATAAAACTTATGTGTTGCTGCACGACTAGCTCTTAGCCCAACCAGTGGCCTCACAATGGATCATGGGATGGATCTGTTTTTCTTGTCTACGTTGAGGGAAAGGGGTATTTCACAAGATGCAGAAGCAAAGATTTCAGAAGCAAATGCTGTGAGTGAATTAGCTCGTAAAAAGCATTTTTATTTTCTTTTTCTTTCTGCCAGTCTTGGGGCTTGAATTCAGGGCCTGAGCACTGTCCTCGGGTTTTCTCAAGTCTAGCCCTCTGCCACTTGAGCCACAGTGCCACATCTAGATTTTCTATCTATGTGATACTGAGCAATCAAACCCAGATCTTCATGGATGCTAGGCAAGCATTCTACCACTATGCCAAACTCTCAACCCTGACATAGTAATTATAAAGTCATCATCATCATATCAAAATATCCTTTCTCCTACCAAGCATGAACACTTATCTATGTGTGTAATGCTTTTTTTTTAAATATCACTAATTCTTCTGTGCTTTTCCCTCTTGCATTTTTTACACATGACAGCAAAGCTAATCATCATAAAAAATTGATTAGGATACAGAAACCTAATAATATCCTAGTAGATTGACGTCAAAAATATGTGCAAGATGCCCTGTGTGTTTGACCTAGTGGTAGAGTCCTTGGCTACAACGCAAAAAGACTCATGTTTGATTCCTCATTACCACATACATAGAAAAAGCTGCAAGTGGTGCTGTGGCTCGGTGGGACAGCTAAAGCCTAACGAAAGCCCAAGAACAATGTTCACACTCTGAGGTCAAGTCCCAAGACTAGCAAAAACAAAAAAAAATTCGACAAGGGGCAAAATGCAGGCAGAGAAGGCACTGTGAAGCAAATGTTTTGTAAAGGATGAAGGCAATATTGACCCTTAAGTCTGAATCTTACCTAAGAAAGGCTCCTTGAGCCTGAGACCAGACTGGTAGTTGGGCCTAGTGGAAGACATTGGGATTGGACAAATAAGGTGTGCTGTTTAATACATCCACATGTATATTGTGAGATTGGAGGAGAGATTCAGACTCCAGTATGTCTTTGGTGAGGTCTTCTGTGAGCAAGGATCTTTGGTCATTGGGCCCTGAATGGTGACCCTGCCTCCCTCACAATGGAACAGAATATGGAACCCTGGTAACCAAGCCACTGTAACTAACAACCAACTCAAGCCAGCTCTCTTGGCTTGTGGCTCAGGAGGAAGAAAGATGTTGCTGTGCTGTTGCCAAAGGTCAGGAAACTCGAGTTTCAGGCATGGAAGTTGTGGATGTCTTACTCGAAGATGTACATGCTAGATCATTGCCAGCCACAAATCCAGTATAACAGGCCTTTCTCTAAGACGAAGGCCAGGAAAATCCAGGGCAACCAGGTGAGGTATATTTCTAAGAAGAAATGTATTTGACCCCATCATCCCACCCACACACTACAACTTTCTTTTTTTAATTTTTTTATTGTAATTAGTAAAAGGGTTAAATGATATTTGCCAGATAGAAGGTGCATTAATTCACATACATTGATACACTTTCACATGTCTTGGTACCCATTTCCCTACAACCCTACACCCCCCACCCGTCTTGGTTTTCCCCCTTTCCCTATCAAATTTCAAATATCCAAATACAAATAAATTCAATATATCAGATAACAAAGTGAGATACTACACCAATATGGGATAACCAAGGGACAGCAAACGAGATGAGAGACAACATAGTACATTAAGGACAGCAATCATTCTTTGTTTCTTCTTCAGAGAAGACTCTCTTTAAGGCTTTGGCCAATTTTTTAATGGGATGGGTGTTACTTTGGAGGTTAGTTTTGGAGTGATTCAATTTTTTGAGTTGTTGATATATTTTAGATATGAGGCCTTTGTCCGTTGTTTGGTTGGTGAAGATCTTCTCCCACTCTGTAGGCTTCCTGGTTAGTTTACTAGCTATATCCATTGCCATACAAAATCTCTGCAGTTTAATGCAGTCCCACTTATCCAGCCTTTCTCTGATTTGTTGTGATTCTTGGTCCTTATTAAGGAAGTTTCGACCTGTGCCAAGGAGGCCTAGTGTATTTCCTATTCCTTCCTGTAAACTTTTCAGTGTGTCAGCTTTTACCTCCAGGTCTTTGATCCATTTGGAGTTAATTCTAGTGCAAGGTGACAAAGAAGGACCCAACTTTAGTTTTCTGCAGGTGCTTAACCAGTTCTGCCAGCACAACTTGTTGAAGAGGCTATCTTTCTTCCATTCTATTTTTTTGGCTCCCTTGTCAAAGATTAGGTGGCCATAGGTCTGTGGTTTAATATCTGGGTCCGCAGTTCTATTCCATTGGACTTCAGGCCTGTTCTTGTGCCAGTACCAAGCTGTTTTGAGAATTATAGCTCTGTAATAGAGTCTAAAGTTTGGAATTGAAATTCCTCCAGCGCTTTCTTTCTGCTAAGAAGTGTTTTTGCTATACGGCTCTTTTATTATTCCATACGAAATTTTGAATTGCCTCTTCTATTTCTTTAAAGAATGACATTGGGATGTTGATGGGTATTGCATTGAATTTGTAGATAGCCCTTGGCAAGATTGTCATTTTCACAATGTTGATTCTTCCAATCCCGGAGCATGGGAGGTTTTTCCATTTCCTTAGTTCTGCTTTAATTTCCTTTTTTAGGGTTTTAAAGTTTTCATCATAACGGTCCTTTACATTCTTAGTTAAGCTAATTCCTAGGTACTTTATTTTCTTTGAGGCTATTGTGAAAGGGGTTTCTTTCCTGATTATTGCCTCGTTCCTCTCACTGTATGCTTGCTTCTTGCCTTATTGCACTGCCTCGGAATTCTAGTACTATGTTAAAAAGGAGTGGAGAGAGTTGACATCCTGAATGCTACCCCTTACCACTTTTATGCAAAGCTTAGGCCTGTGGCATTTTAAGCACAATTCAACGCTCTGTTTTTTGCTGGTTAATTAGGGGTAAAAATCTTATGGAATTTATTGTATGGCTGATTTTGAACTGGAATCCTCAGGTCTCAGCTTATCTTGAGTAGCTAGGATTACAGTACTTTTACAACCTGTATGCTCATACACATCGATTCTGATCCAAACACTCATTGTTCAATTTAACTAACAAGATGTGAGGAAAGATGATTGACTGTAATTTACTAGATGGGCTTCTAGTGAGTATATATTTCCACTTCCACTCTGAAGCCAGGTAAATGTTTCTGGTACATGTTTCAACTATCTCCCAAAGAGGAAATAATGTGTGAGTACGTTTGCTAGTATTTCAGATAGGAGATGGACTTTGGTGTTTGGAACCTGTTGGGCAGAGTGTATCAGCTGGGCTGTGATAACAGAGATGATGTTTCAGACAGGAATATTTTCATCCCAGACAGACTTAATCCAGATCCTTGGATTTCAGGCCTTGAGTAGATAGAATTACAAGTGTGAGCTGCCACCACCACCTGGTTCATTTTGGAAACCTTAATTGCTTCTCATTTGTTCCTTTCCTTTTTTGGAAGATTGATCTAAGCTGGCTGATTGTGCATCATAATGAAGTGATTGGTCTCAGGAATTGCAAATATTTGTTTCATAAGCACGGAATGAATGAAAGTTGATCTAAACCCAATAGTATTTTCCTTCTGATAAATAGGGAACTTACTTATATCATTTTTCCTTGCCTTTGCTTTCCCAAAGCAAGCAACATGTTTCTTAAAAACTATACTTCATGAGAATATTATAATTAGAAGCTATCTTCTGCACACTTCAGAATAGTCCTTGCATTTATAAACTTATATTACAATATTAGGTAGAAGAATGGTGACTGTTAGTTTCATAACTCTTTCATATGTTTTACTCTTTATGGCTCATTAACTCAAGAAGTGATTAAAGACATTTAGATAATAGTAGATCATAGCTGCTGCTGATTTGATGTGTGTGCAGATGATACACAGATTTATTAGGATTACTCAAAAGTTTTGTTTAAATTTTCAGTAGTAGACTGCTATGCTAACGGGAAGGTAATAGTAATGATGCTGAAATTCTATGAATCAGCTATGAAGCAGAATTTCAGGGGAGAGTATTTGCTAGGGACTTAATTTCTAAGACGCATATCAAGAATATTGAACTATAACACCAAATGATGGAGGACTCAGCGTCACAATTTGTTTGTTTTATGCAAGTCTTGGGACTTAAACCCAGGGCCTGGGAACTGTCCTTAAATGTTTTTTTTTGCTTCAGTCTAGTGTTCTACCACTTGATCCACAGCTCCACCTCCAGATTTTTGGTAATGAACTGTAAATCAGAATATCAAGCAATTTGTTTGGGCTGGATTCAAACCTGATTCTGTGTAGATAGGATTCCAAGTCTGAGCGCACAGAGTCTGGCTAGTATCATTCATCATTCAAGTCATGGGACTGCAATTCTGCACCTGGGACTTGTCACTGAGCTTTTCAGCTCAAGACTACTGCCCTATCCCTTGAGCCATAGGGCCACTTCTGGGTTTCTGGTGGTTAATAGGAGATAAGAGTCACATGGACTTCAGTGCCCAGGCTGACTTTGAACTTCTATCCTTGGATCCCAGCCTCTTGAGTAGCTACATTTACAAGTGTGAGCCACCATACCCGGCTAAATTATTTTTTAAGTTAATTTTTTTTGTTAAGTCAATATATAGTTCGCATACGGTTACATAAGTAATGAACACATTTCTTAAGAAAATTGTTATCCCCTCCCTCCTTTTTCTCTGTTTTCCTACCCTCAGCCCCCTCTCCACCCAGATTGTTCAGTTCATTTCCGTTTAGTGTCTTCCAAGTATCACTGTTCAATTGGTTCACCCTTTTTCCTTTGTTTTTTTTTTTTTTACCATTTTATTATACCCTCTCCATTCCCCAAATCACCTAAACCTATGTACAAGACACAGGGTAGCCGAATTCAACACAGTGACTACAGAGAATAAAACTAAAGGGAAAAAGAAGAAAAGAGGTAAAAAGCAAAGAAAATGAAAGAACATCATACAGTACCTTAGAAGCAACAACACTGAAAAAACAAAACATAAAACCTTGGGCTGAAAATGAAGCTTGCCTAGCATGTATGAAACCCTGGATTCCATTCCTCAGCACCACATAAACAAAAACTGGAAGTGCCACCGTGACTCAGCTGGTAGATTTCTAACGTTCAGCACAGAGTGTCTCCAAGTGACAAAAATCTGTCACATTAAATCAGGCTTCAAAATTTGGTAGGAATCAGTTACGTGATTTGGAAGAAAGTCCAATTTTCAAAAAATCACTAGCCAGGCGCTGTAGGGTCATAATTGTCATTCTACTAGCCAGGGAGAAGGTGATTCAAAGCCTTTGCAAGCAAAAAAACGAAAACAAAAAAACTGTAAGATTCTTCTCTCCACTTATCCACCCAAAAACTAAGTGGAGTTGTGGCTAAAACTGATACAGCATTAGCCTTGAGGAAGAAGAACTAAGAGACCTTGCCCAGGTCCAAAGTTCAAGCTCCCCACCAAGAAAGAAAAAAAAAAGGAGTCCAGATACCTTAGTTTCAAAAGTATATCTGGATATCTTAGTAGATTTTTCTGATCTTTCCTCATTCATCTCATGGAACCACATAATCTTGATCCTGATCTGACTAAGAGCCTGCATTGTGCTTAATAAATTCATTCCACATATTCCAGTAGAATCTGGACAGCTAACAGCCACTTACCAATGCTTTATTCTACGTTTAGGCCAGTATGTCTTCATACCATCTACACAGTCAGCTATATCATCTTTCCAGAAGTATCATTGAGTGTAGAACACTCAGAACTAAAATAATTGCATAAAGATGTAATAAAACCCCTTGATTCATTAAGAAAATTTCTGTACCACTTAGAGCAAGTACATTAGTGGTATTTACCTCTAGCCTCTTTTTTAAAAAAATTTATTAACATTGAATTTTACATCATATTTCAAATGTCATGTTTAACCAACAAGTATTCAAGAAGGGAATCGCTATACAAGCACTGGCACATAGATTTTAGAATACAGTAAATATTAAACTGAGTCTTTGTATGTCATAGATACAGATTAATCTATAATAAAACACATGTCTATAGACTGTATAGTCTATACTAGATTTTTATGTCTATGTAGTTATGTTTATATCTCCAAAATTATGTCCAGAACTTTGGGTATCAACTGTTCAATCATTGCTCTACTACTGTTTGAAACTAATATCCATATATTAAGGATACCATGTACCTTTTGTTCCTTGGTCTTGACTTATCTCACTCAACAGGATTCACTCTAATTTCATCCACTACCCCAAAAATGCCATTATTATTTTTTTCTGTGCAGATCTTCTTTTTATGTATTTATTTTTATTGTAATTTATAGAAGGGTTACATTATATTCACCAGATAGAAGGTGCATTACTTCTCAAACTTTGATACCCCATGTAATGATATGGTCCCCATTTCCCTTCCCCTACCCCCACTCATGTTCATTTCCCCCCTTCCGTATCCAATTTCAAATAACCAATTAGGCACATATGAAATATATCAGAAAACAAGGTGAAATATTGTAACAATATGATATAACCAAGGGATAGCAAAAGAGATAAGAGATCACATAGTTCATTAAGGACAACAATCACTCATTATATGAGTTTTGTTTCTTTATCTTGGAGGTCCTTACATTTAGTGTCATACTATTTGTCAAGATGTCTCTAGATTTTGTTCTATTGTAAATCTCTGGTAGCAGAGCCCAAGGTTTCTACTGAATTTGACAAATGAGGGAGACTCTTGGCCTATGTTCCTTTGAGTTTGGCTTACTTCACTTAATATGATTTTTTTCCTTTTCATCCACTTCCCCGAGAATGCCATTATTTTATCTTGTCGGTTGGCTATGTATCATTCCATTGTGTGTGTGTGTGTGTGTGTGTGTGTGTGTGTGTGTGTGTGTGTGTATGTATGTGTGTGTGTGTGTGTGTGTGTGTGTGTGCGTGTATCACATTTTTTTGTAGTAGGGCATCTGGTTGTTTCCATCATCCAGCCTCATTTTCTACAGATATTTTTATAGTCTCTTTTTTATTTTCAGGGTAATGTATAGAGGGGTTACGATTACATTTACAGGTAGTGGACTGCATTACTTCTCACACATTTATTCCACTCCACATGTTTTTGTCCCCAGTTCCCTCTCCCCTCCCCTTCCCAATCATCTTGTTTCCCCCCTTCCCTTTCCTATTTGACATAAACAAATAAACATATATACAATATGCCAGGGAAAACATCAGATACAGTAACAATCTGACATTAACAAAAGGGCAAAATAAGAGATGAGAAATAACATAGTAGATTAAGGACAAAAATCACACAAGATTAAGAGCAACGATGACACAAGATATAGCTCTTGTTCCCATATCCTAGAGATCCTTTCATTTAGTCTCATCCTATATGACCTTATATACCTAGGTTTTTGAGTTATTGTAATCCTCTGCTAGGAGAGTCCTAGATGTGAACTAATTGTTACAAATGAGGGAAACCATTGAGCTTATGTTTCTTTGGGTCTGGCTTGCTTCACTTAATATGAATTTTTCCAAGTCTTTCCATTTCCTTACAAATGGGGCGATGTCTTTCCTTCTGATGGCAGCATAGCATTCCATTGTGTATAAGTACCACATCTTCTTGATTCAGTCATCTACTGAGTGGCATCTGGGTTGGTTTCATAGCTTTGCTATGGTAAATAGTGCTGCAATGAGCATCATTGTGCTAGTGGCTTTAGTATGTCCTTTTTTCTGGACATTTGGGTAGAAGCCAAGTAGTGGATTTGCTGGATCATAGGGGAGCTCTATGTTCAGTCTTTTGAGGAACCACCACACTGCTTTCCCTAGTGGTTGAACGAGTTTACACTCACACCAACAGTGTAGGTGTGATACCCCCTGGTCACTTCCCCACCAGTATCTCTTATTAGTTTTTTTGATAATGATCATTCACTGGAGTCAGGTGGAATCTCAAAGTTGTTTTGATTTTCATTTCCCTTATTGCTAGAGATATGGAGCATTTCTTCATGTGTCTAAAGCCCATTTTAATTTTTTCTTCAGAGAATACTCTTTTAAGTCTTTAGCCCACCTTTTAATAGGATGGTTGTTTCTTTGAAGATTTGTTTGGGAGAGATTCATTTTTTTCAGCTATAGATATATTTTAGATAACTACATATATTTTTGTAGAAAAAAGAATGGAAGCCATCATGCTGGCTCACAACTTAATTTCAGCTACTTAGGAGGCTCAGGGCTTAGGATCACAGGTCAAAGCCAACCAGGGCCCTACAGTGTGTGAGATCAAACTCTGTGAACATACAATGACTGTAAGAGGAATCTCCCTGCCTGGGAATGTAGCCTAATGGTAGAGTGCTCACCTAGAATGCATGAAGACCTAGGTTCTATTCACCGGTACCGCATACTCAGAAAAAAGCTAGAAGTGGCGATGTGTCTCAAGAGGCAGTGCACTCACCTTGGGCAAGCGAGTCCAATGAAAATGTCTAGGCCCTGAGTCCAAGCCGTAGGACTGGCAAAGAGAAAAAAAAAGAGCAATCTTACTTAAGTAACAAGGAATGTACCCTATATTTATACAGACTGAAAAATTCATTAAGAAATTAGAAAATATGTATAAAGTGCATAATTTCTTTTGTGTGTTGGCACTGGGTCTTCAACTGAGTGCTTCAGCTCTATCCCTGACCTTTTCTGCTCAAGGCTAGCACTCTACCAATGCAGCCCCAAATCAACTATCTTCAATTGAGATATAAGCGATGAATATTTCAGGGTTCTTCATGAAAAACATTTTTATAAATTGAAACTTTCAACACAGTCTTATTTTAGTATGAATGTTGAGATGGGAAGAGACAGAAAAAGTGAAATGTTTCCTGATCCCCATAGAGAAGAGACTCAGCAGAACCACTGTGGTCTGCAGGCTTCTTTGTAAGTTTTGTTTGCTTGTTTGATTTTTGTCAATTGTGGGGCTTGAACTCTGGGCCTGGGCACTGTCCCTGAGCTCTTCAGCTCAAGGCTAGTGCTTTAATCTGTGAGCCACAGTGCCACTTCTGGTTTTTCTGGCAGTTAACTGGGTACTTTGGCTGGCTTTAAACTTTGATTCTCAGATCTTAGCCTCCTGAGTAGCTAAGATTATAGGTGTGAGGTACCATCACCAGGCTGCTGCTCTGTTACTATGCAGGTTCTGGATCAAGAACTTCAAGTTCTTACTTCAATTTTTTCTTCTCTTGCCTGATACTCTGCCATTTCAACGAAGCCCCAGTTCTTGGTCTTTGTTGGTTAATGAGAGATATTATGATTTTCTAATATTCAGAGCAACAATTATAAAACCCAGCATTTTACTTACTTGAATAAATTAAGAGACAGGACCTAGTGAGATGGAAAACAAAATTTTTTTTCAAGTTGCTATCCTGTTCTAATGCATAAGTCTGGCTATTTTGCTTACACACAAATATGTATTTTACCAGTTTCTACTCTATTTTTGCTTAGCTTAAAACCACCACTGCCATTTCATAGATTTTGTTGTTGTTGTTTGCGGTGCTTGAACTCTGTGCCTGGGCTGTTCCTCAGATCTTCAGTTCAATGCCAGTGCTCTACTACTTTTGATTTGGCCAGTCCTGGGCTTGAACTCAGGGAGTGAGTACTGTTCTTATATGTTCTCAAGGCTAGGGCTCTACCATTTCAGCCTCAGTACCACTTCCAGCATTTTTCTATGTATGTGGTATTGAGGAATTGAACCCAGGTCTTCGTGCATGCTAGGCAAGCACTCTACCACTAGGCCAAACTCCCAGCCCAAAATTATTCATCATTACTATTAGCTATCTTCTTTTTTTATTATTGATTCATCATGGTGCTTGGGCTTTGGGCCTGGACACTGTCCCTGAGCTCTTCAGCTCAAGGCTAGCGCTCTTCCTCTACAGCTCCATTTTTGGTTTCTGGTAGTTAATTGGTGATGTAAGTCTCACAAACATATGTGTCCAGGCTGGCTTTGGGCTTTGAACCAAGATCCTCCAATCTCAGCCTCCATAGTAGCTAGAATTACACGCTTCAGCCAGCAGTGCCTGACTGTTTGATGTCTCTGTCTCTGTCTCTCTGTCTCTGTCTGTCTCTGTCTGTCTGTCTGTCTGTCTCTCTCTGTCTGTCTCTGTGTCTCTGTCTGTCTGTCTGTCTGTCTGTCTGTCTCTCTCTCTCTCTCTCTCTCTCTCTCTCTCTCTCTCTCTCTCTCTCTCTCTCTTTTGGTTGTAAGACTTTAATTGTGCACCTGGGCAGTTTCCCTGGGCTCTTCAGCTCAAGGCTACAACCTTAAACACCTTGAGCCACAGTGTCACTTCTGGTTTTCTGGTGCTCAAGTGGAAGTAACAGTTTCATGAACTTTAGTGTCTGGCCTGGCTTAGAACTGTGATCCTTAGAACCCAAACTTCTGAGATCATTTCCAGCTTTTTTTTTTTAGTGTAAGTGGTACAGTGTAATTGAACACAGGGCTTTGTGCATACTAGGCAAGCAAACTACCACTAGTTTGCACTCCAGCCTTAGATAAGGGCTTTCTTTTTCTTTTTCTTTTTTTCACTCATGGGGCTTGAACTCTGGGCCTGGATGTTTACCTTAAGCTCTTCAGCTCAAGGCAAGAGCTCTACCACTTGAGGCACATTGTCATTTTGAATTTTCTGGATTATTTGGAAATAAGATTCTCACAGATTTTTATGCCTGGGCCGTCTTTGAACCTCGATCCTCCAGGGTAGCTAGGATTACCAGGGTGAGCCACCAGTCACGGGCATTAAATTATTATTTTTTGCATGTCCTATGGCTTCAACTCATGGCCAGAGCACTGTCCTAGGGCTTGCTCAAGGATAGCACTTTACTTCAGCCAGTCAACTCCCGGTCCAAATAGGCCACTCTTGAAGCTAGAATTACAGAGATCTGCCATAATACTGGCATGTCGTTATCTAAGTATATAATTTTTCTTCTATTTTTGATGGCTTTTCCTTAGTGTACATATTTCCTACATATTTTATGGAAAACTTCCTTCCCACTGGGGCCATAAGTTAAGCCTAGTGGAAGAGTTCTTGCCGAGCATGAATGAAGACCTAAGTTCAATTCCTCAGCACAACATTCATAAAAAAAGATAAAAGTGGTGCTGTGGCACATGTGATAGAACTTGCGCCTTAAGAATAAACAAAAACAAAAACAAGGATCGTGCTCAGGTCCTGAGTCTAAGCCCAGTACTGGCAAAAAAAATTCTGCCCAAAGTAGACTTTTAAACTTATTGTACTTTTCAAAAAATGTGTTGTCAAGGTGATATACAAAGAGATTGCTGTTACATATGTAATGAGTACATTTATTGTAAACACTGTTACCCCCTTCCCCTTTTCTCTTTCCCATCCCCCAAGTGATAAATTTTATTTACAACAAATATATATGTATTTTCATTCCTGAAAAAAATAGTTTAAAATGTGTTCAAATAAATGATGTAGGTTGATATATTTATCAAAATGGATTACTTGAACTCTAAAATAAACATTCTAGGTAATTTTTCTCATAAAATTGTAGTAATGCTATCAAAATAATAAAAAAGGAATTTTAGTTATTAATTTCTTATGTTTTACCTTTAACATTATTACACTAAGCATGCTGTTTATGGTATTAATACAGACAGCATGAAATATGATTATGTTAAAAAAATTAAATGATTAAAAATAGTAAGGTTGGGGGCCAGTAGTTTGGCTTGGTGGCACACACCCTGGACTGGCAAAAAAGAAGTAGGGTTAAATAAAACAGATATATTTCCAAATGTGTGGAAAATGGTATGATTTCTTGTTTGGCTAGTCCTGGGGCTTGAACTGAGGGACCAGGAACTGTCCTTGGCCACATTTGTTCAAGGGTGGCACTCTGACACCTGAGCCATAGTGCCCCATCTGCTTTTTCTGTGTATGCAGGGTCGAGGAATTAAATCAAGGTCTTCTTGTATACTAGGCGAGCACTCTACAACTAGGCCACATTCAAAGCCAAAGTAGATTTTTTATGCTATTGAGGAGTTTTAATTTTCTTAAATATTTGTACAAAGCACAATGGATATATAAACAGACTTGAACTCACAGAACAGAGTCCCACATAATATTACAGTTACTCTGGCACTTCTCCCGATTGACAAAACACATTTCCAGGCATCTGCTCTGTCCTTAAGCTTTGGTAGCTGACTTGTCTTTCCATGGACCTGGCCTGGATTCCTGGTGATTCCATGCATTTCATAGTTCCCTGTATATCCAGTAAGGTTGTCTTCTATGGGACCAGACCTGTCTGGTTTTTGGCCCACCCAGGACCTATGTGTCTGAGGTCTCACATTATAAGTGGAAAATAAAACACAGTATAATAAGCGCTGAAGAACTGCCCATAATATTAACAATGAGAGTTTAATAGTTAGCAAAGTAAATACAATGAATACTTGACAAGAATCATGAGAGCAAGATAAAGAGATGTCTTTTTAGGAAGGGGACAGGGAAGCTCTAAATCCAGACTGGCCTCCAAGTTGCCTTCAGACAGTAATTCTACTTCCGAGTCCTCAGAAGGGTCTCCTTCCTCATGAGAAACAGAATGTCCTTCCTGAGTTAAGAGGGGGATGGATTCTGGTTTGTCGAATGGAGATTGAGTCTCTTTTAGTGAGATGGATGGGTCTGGATATTCTGTGAGGATGGATTCATTTTCCTCCAATGAATCCAGTATTGAGAGTACACTTGCTGCTTCCCATGGGGACATTTTCCATGAGCCCAGCGTGTGCCCCTTCAGCTTGCACAATAAGTGGAGTGTTACTCTGACTCAGATGGACTGACTCTGGGACGAGTGTGAAAGGAAACGGAAGGAAATCTGGCTGCTCTTTTTCTTCCTCCATATTATCTGCAGGTTCAACTCTGTCACACATGGAGTTCAGAGCAAAAGGTATATCCACAGGACTCTAAACCCGTTTGGTAATTTCTACAGAAGGCCCATGCTTTCTGGAGTGCAGTGATGATTCTCAGTCTCCATCGGTCACCAGCTCCATTGGTGGGTTTTTCATCCGGAGTTCAGGATAAGCTCTTCCACGATGACCCAAACCTAAGAATGGAAATAGGTACAGAGTGGACAGAGTGGACTCTGCAAGTTAAAGTGTCACTCAACTTCCATGAGGATCTAATGGAGGAACCTGTAGAACTGGAGTTTGGACTGAAAACTGAGAAGGTGTAGGGTCGTTCTAATGAGTGCTTATTCCCGAGTCCTTTCAGAGGACAGACATTACCTGGCTGACACCACCCATAAAGGGCATTTTGCCAAGCTCTGTAGAAGTAAGGGCCAACCAATATCTAGACCACATGGGCTTCCTACTCACAGGTTCTGAGGCACCCACACCAGGACTTCTACTTTTTCTTGGTCTTACTGGTCGCACATTCCTCCAGCTGGTCAAAAAGTATGTGTTTAGAAGAGCAGGTCCAAAGCCGGCATGTGGAGCCTCATATAGAGCTTGAGTTGTGTCAGGGTGTGGCAGTTCTTGAACTCGTAGAAATCACTGGGGTAGAAGTCCATTCACATCGTATAGATGGAACACATGATGTTGTGGGCACATTCGGTACAAGGAAAGTGAGAGCCTTCTCTCTCCATCCTGAGCCTTCTACCAAAGCCCCTTTCTTGCAGGACTCTAATGCTGTGGCTGTCCTGCAGAGATGTGCACTTATGTGCTGGGAGGGGGGTAAGAGACACTTGAGAACAGGATGACTTTTACACCCCACTTCCAGAAGCTTCTGAGAGAGGCCTCTATGCATCTGTCCAAAGTAAACGCACCTTAAATTAACTAAGTAAATGCTCTAAATAAATCAATAAGTGAATGCTCTAAATAAAGAACTAAATGCTCATTCCTCTAAACTTAGCCACCAAGCAGGCTGAGCTCTGAAGATCACAGTGGAAAGCAAGTCTAGTCAGTAAAAGTCTAAAGGCACTTGTCTTCAATTAGGCAGCAAAGAGCCAGAACTTGACCTATGACTCAAATGGTACAGTGCTAATTTTTGAACACCAAAGGGAAGGCATTTAGACCTGGGTTCAGTTTCAAGTGGCAGCACTGGACCACACACCAAAATGTAAATGCTTTCAGGTTCTAACAGGCAAAGCTATCACAATCCCTCCCTGATGGCTCAAAAGTGATTCAGCCACCAGCTTTTCCTCTGACTCCAGTATTTCACAGGCCTCCGCCATTAGTACTGACACCTCATTTCTTACTGGGAAATGGGATTTCCTAGGATGTCACCTAGGTGAGGGCTGCAGTTGGGAGCCACTTACTCATGCCTGAAATCCACCTTCTCAGTAAGCACACTGTTGAGACTCCAGTAGCTTGTGAGGGAAATGAAATGGCATGGTGTCCCAGTCATAATAAAGTAGTTTGTGCACTTGTATCATGCTTAGCTCCCCTGTGAACACCCCAGTGAACCAAACAGGCTCAGAGAGGAGCCAAGTATTCCAAGGCTTGGCCAGGAGGGGTGAGCAAACCTGGGTTTGGAGGGGGAACACTCACTTTTTCAAGAGAATTTCCAGCAACTACTACATTGTCCTCCACTATTTGAAATTGTGCAGGAAGTTTCCCACATAAAAGAGATCCCCTTTCTGGTAGGCAGCGATCAGCTTTGTCAGCAGCATCTCCAACAGGCCTTCCTCCAGGATCCGTAGGTTACAAGGCTCATTCAGAGTTTGAGCTGACTTACCATCACACTATGTTGGCAAAACAGTGGATATTTCAAACGTAGGAATGGGACCACACTTCACACTGATGAATTGGAATAGAGTAGATTGGAAATGACACACTCTAATCTCAGTATAGTCACTTGAAAGCACAAAAGAAGGCTGTAGTGTGTGGGCAGGATGATGGGTTCAAATAGGTTTCCTCTCAATATACCTCATCTGAGTTGCCCTGGAGTTTCCTGGTTTCTTCCTAGAGAAATGCCTGATATACTGGAATTTTGGCTTGGCACTGATCCAGCATCTACTTCTTCAAGTGAGACATCCATATCTCTCATGCCTGAGATCCGAGCCTCCTGACCTTTGGCAACAGCAGAGCAACATCTTTCTGGTTCCTGAGCCACAGGCCAAGGGAGCTGGCTTGAGCTGGTTGTCACATACGGTGTCTTGGTTACCAGGGTTCCATATTCTGTTGCATTGTGAGGGAGGTAGGGTCACCTTTCAAGGCCCAATGACCAAAGCTCCTTGCTCACAGAAGACCTCCCCAAAGACATACTGGAGGCTGAATCTCCCTTCCCACCTCACATATGGATGTAGTAAACAGCACAGCTTTTTGTTCAAATCCCAAGTCATTAACTAGGCGTAAGTGCTAGCCTGGTCTCAGACTCAAGGAGCCTTTCTTAGGTAAGATCCAAACTTAACTGTCACTATTCCCCTTACCCTTCACAAGACATTTTGTTTCACAGTGCCTACTCAGCTTGCATTTTGCCTCTTGCACATTTTTTTTGCTAGTCCTGGGATTTGACCTCAGAGCCTGACCATTGTTCTTAGGCTTTCTTTAGGCTGTAGCTGTCCCACCAAGCCACAGCACCACTTCCAGCGTTTTCTATGTATATGGTACTGCAGAATCAAACCGGAGTCTTTTTGTGTGGTAGCCCAGCACTCTACAAATAGATGAAACACCCAGGCCATCTTGCACATATTTTTCACCTCAATCTACTAGGACGTTGTTAGGTTTCTGTATCCTAATTTATTTTTCTTCCTGATGAATATCTGTGCTGTCATCTGTAAATATGCAAGTGGGAAAATCACAGAAGCATTGGTGACATAAAAAAGTCTTACAGACATAGATAAGTGTTCATTCTTTGTAGGAGAAAGGATATTTTGATATGATGATGATGACTATTTATAAATACTTTATCGGGGTTTAGAGTTTGGCCCAGTGGTAGAGTGCTTGCCTAGCATCCATGAAGATCTAGGTTTGAGTCCTTAATATCACACAGATATAAAAATCCATATGGCAATGTGGCTCAAGTGGAAGAGGGCTAGACTTGGGAAAAGCCAAGAGCAGTGTTCAGGCCCTGAGTTCAAGCCCCAGGAATGGCAGAAAAAACACAGGAAAAGAAAAGAAAAGAAAAGAAATGTGCTTTTTACAAGTTATTCACTCACAGCATTTGCCTCTGAATTCTTCGCTTCTGCATCTTGTGACTTATCCCTTTCCCTCCATGTAGACAAGAAAAACAGATTTTATTACTTGCTATCCTGTTGTCCAATCTTTGGATATTAATTCAAAATACAATATTGCCTGAGATATTGTGTGTGTGCATGTGTGTGTGTATCTGCCAATGTGTGCATGCACACATGTGTACAGGGTTTAGGGCTTACTCATAGGGCCTGTGTGATAACCCTCAGCATCTTTTCCTCAAAGGTATTGGTCTTTCACTTGTAGCTTATTATAGCTAATTGGAGTTGAGAGATTCACTCAATTTCTTGCCCTGTGCATTGGAACCCAGTGCTGGGTTCTCATATTGTTAATTGTAGCTATAGAGAAGCCTGAGGTCTGGGGATCCTCGTTAGAATCCAGCCCCTGAAAGAAAGTCACTGATAGAAATCTTTATCTTCAGTTAAGCAAGAATAAATAAGGCAAAAGTGGAACTGTGGCTCAGTTCCTCTTGTACCAGCCATGAGAAAATTAGTAATTGGCAGCACCTGGTCCCTGAGAGAAATCCTTAGCACTGGTTCAAAAAAAGAAAGAAAATAATGAAAAAAATTAAAACTTGCTGAGGAATCCATAAGGATAAACGTGCCTGTGAATAATCTTGTCATTTCAGATTCCCTCAAGAGCTTATGTCTCTCTATATTTTATCAAGTTTTTTAAAAGATATTTACATATTTTCTATCTTTCTTAAACAGAGATAGCCATCCACAAAACACAAACACAAACTCTCACACAGTATACCACCCACCCATAAGTGTCTGGCTATGTATATATGTATAGTCATATGTATTGATCTGTCTCTCTATACTAATATATAAATGCATAAACATATGTATTTAGACAAACAGGAAACATACATAGATAGGTCTCAGGCATTTCCAGATTTTGTGCAAGTCTTCTGAGTGCAAGTTACCATTGTATTGTTTGTCAAGATAGAGTCCCTCTAACTTTTGGCCCGCTTCTTGTCCTTTGATACTTTTTTCTGCCAGTCCTGGGTTTTGAACGCTAGGCCTGGATGCTGTCACTGAGCTTGAGCTTCTTGCATTCAGTAGTTTATTGCAGATAAGAGTCTCATGGAGTTTCTGTCCTGGGCTGGCTTTGAATTGTGATCCTCAGATCTCAAACTCCTGAGTAGCTAGGATGACAGTCTTGAGCTACCAGTACCTGGTTCCTTTGCCTCTTTTACCCTTTATTTGGCCCCACCACAGCCATGGTATCTACCTTCCTATGTTCTCTCCACCTGCCCCCAGACAGGCGTCTGACAGATGCTTTCCACCCACTTATTCATGTCCTCCTCTGTATTGGCTGACAGCTAAGACATGCACTCACTTGTCTAGATGCCAAACACAAAGCCATGTGATTGTTTCTCAGTCTGGAACATCCTATCAGATTTATAGCACCACAGAGGGTCAGGTTGATGCTTCTCCAGGGCTTCTTAAATTGTTCTCATATTAATCCACAACACGTTTGTCATCACTTGTCCAGCTAATTCATGGACTAAAGCAGCATTCCCTACAAACTTAGATCCCAATACCATGAGGACACTCAAGGGTGCATTAGGAGTGTGACCTCCAGGTGGATGTGAGCCTGTCTAACTTGGAGGGGATTTCTCCACCACAGGAAATGGAATACAAATTTAGAATCTGCTTTCATGAGGTGACAATCTCTGGCAGATGTTCTTATCAAATGTGGCACTGCCTACTTCCAGCTTAAAATATGGGTTGATGACCCAGCATAACAGAGAATGTATTCACCCCGGCCCAACACATAGGCTGGGACCCTGAACTTTCAGGTAGCATTTGGCTTTGAAGGTCATGAGATCTTAGTCTACAAATGATGAGGCCCCTCCTGTGAGGCATAGCAAACGGAGCCAAAGTGCAACCCAGTTAAGCACCAGATCAAGCTTCCCTTCTTCAGTAGGGTATGGTTTGAAAACTGTGCATATCTTCTGTTTGAAGCCAGTCCAGAAAGGAAAGTCCATGAAACTCTCATTTCCAGTTAACTGCCAAGAAAAAGATAAAGATAGGGATGAAGCTCAAGAGAGCTAGAGAGCCATCTGAAAAGAATGGTTACACCCTGCAACATCCTGATTATCTGATCTTGAAAACATCTCTGCGTGCATCCCAGCATGCAGCCAGCATCTGGGGGTGACAGTGACCCCTGCGCCCATTGGCAATCTGCACTGTCTCTGACATCTGTAATGTGAACCTCATTCAGTTGGGTTTGTGAAGTGGTGTCAACCCTGCAGAAGGAACCAACTGTGCCCTAACTCCCTCTGTCCCCTGGGGCCCCTAGCATTCCCCCATCTGCACCCCTCCTGTGGCTTCTGATCCTAGGGAGCACTCCTGCCCTGTCCAACACTCACATGAAGTGCCTATTTCTTCTCCTGGGGCAACTTCTCCACAGAGAGAGCTCTGGATTATGTGTAGAGCTCAAATTTAAAGTTGTTGCTAATCTCACGTTTTCCTCCACTTCGATACTACTTGCAACTGCTACTTCACAAAGACATTCATGTGGACTTTCCTGGCAGGTCTTGAACACATTTTCCATTACCTGGACATCTAAAATGAGTCATAGAAAAAAAGACACAAACATACATGAGATACAAATATTCCTTACTGTAAAGGTAATGACTTTACTTTCCCATCCTAAGTGTTAGATATTTTAAAATATAAAAGTGGAAATTGATTTGTGAGAAATATATGCTTTTCTCCCTAACATATTAAGAAAATGATATTTTACAATGACCAATAATGTTTTTCTGTGTTTTAGTTCTCTTTATATATCACAAGAAATATTTATTGAAATTACCCAACTATGTATTGCTACAGTTTTAAGCTGAGTACTTCCTATACTATACCTGCAGATGTTTTTTTCAAATACTGTTTTGTTTATACATTGAGGAATAGCTGCCTTTCTTTAATTTTTGAGAAATAATCTAAATATTGTGCTGTTTTGCATCTTTTTAATACTTTCTTTTCTTTTCTTTTCTTTTTTTTTGTAGTTCATAGGCTTCGGCCCTGTCCCTGAACAATTCAGCAGAAGACTATAACCCCTATCCTTGAGCTACAGACCCACTTCCTGTTTTCTAGAGTTAACTACAGATAAGAGTCTCAGGTCCTGAGTAGCAGATAGGATTACCTTACCCAGTTTCAATGCTGTTTGCTTATTAACCATTAAGTGAGGAACACGAATTTTTTCTAGATTCAGCGGCCACAAATTTGGTTTATATGTCTGTTTGCCTTTGATCCAAGCAAGAACGATTCTTGAGAGTAAGGACTTACACCTATATCCCTTCAGTTACAACTTCTCACTAAAGTCTCAATTTAGGTATTTGTGGGAATTTTGAAATTTGTTTCTTTCCATTTGAAGTCTTATAAAAATTCCTTTTCTAACACTCCTGTCCCTCAGTACCATGGAAGACCAGAAAATCCCCAGCTCATTGTCTAGTTAATTTTCTTATGTTGATTGAAACTTTGTTGTTTTTTTTTCCTTCCATTCCTGGGTTTGAACTTAGGACCTAACCACTGTCCTTGGGTTTTCTCAAGACTAGAACCCTACCAATGAAGTCATTACTTCTGGCTTTTTCTATGTATGTGGTAATAAGGAATCAAACCTGTGTCTTTGTGCATGCTAGGCAAGCACTCTACCACTAGGCTCAATTTCTGGTGGAAAGGTCTGGTTCTGAATACCAGTCTCTTCCTACCAGCATAAAGATATTATCCTTATCAGAGAATAATGCCCTGACTTATTCCTTGTTTGCTCAATCATTTATAGTCTTAGTTTTAAAGAAATGAAATATCATTCATTCATTCTTTCTTTCTTTCTTTCTTCCTTTCCTTCCTTCCCTCTTTCTTCCCTCTTTCTTCTTTCTTTCTTTCTTTCTTTCTTTCTTTCTTTCTTTCTTTCTTTCTTTCTTTCTTTCTTTCTTTCTTTCTTGTTTTGCGGTCATGGGACTTGAATTCTAGACCTGGCTGTTCTTCCTGAGCTCTTCAGCTCAAGGCTACTGCCCTATGTCTTTAGCCTCAACCCCACTTCTCATTTTCTATTGGTTCATTGGAAAGAAGAGTCTAAGGTCTTTTTGTGATAGGTCAGTCTTTGAACCTTGGTCCTCAGATCTCAGCCTCCTAAGTAGCTAGGATAACAGGCATGAGACACGGGCTCATGGCTTTCTCATTTTATTTTGTTTCACAGTGATTTCTACAGAGAAATCTAACTTTAACTCTACTGCCACATAGAATTCGTCATATCACTCTATGATTCTTGGTGCCGGGGGTTTGGGCTAGCATGCACAAAGACCTGGTTCAGTTCCTTGGTACTACATACAACGAAAAAGCCAGAAGTGGTGCTATGACTCAAGAAGTAGAGAGCTAGCCTTGAGAAATCCCAAGGACCATGCTCAGGCCCTGAGACCAGGCATAGGGTTGGGAAAAGAAAATGATTCTTGATTCATTCACAAAGAATTCCATAGGTTCCACACAGGATTTAGGGTAACTAAGAATATTATTGCTCAGTACATCACAACATGAACTTACCAATGGGGCTCAGGCTCCAACATCAATATGAAGATGCATTCACTCACCTGTGATATTCTTGTCAGAGGAATTTCCTATCCAGAGTTCTGCACAGTGCTCTAGCTTGTCAATTAATACAGGTTTGGGAACACAGGGCCCTGTAAATTAGAAACAGTAGAGAATTATTGCTTATGCTGTGTCATCATTGCTTTAAGTTCGCAGACATCCTACTCACAAGTTATCTATTAAATCTTTTTTCTCATTTCTCACTGGCTCCATGGTTGACTTTTCCCCAGCTCTGGATTCATTTTGTATGGCATAAACTTAGCTGTCTTGCTCAAGGCTAGAAAAATACCAGTTTGAGTCCCAGCTCCACTTACATGCATAGGTCTTCATGCATGCTAAGAAAGCACTCAACCACAAAGTCAAACTTTTGACACTCCACTAACATTTTTGAGGGGTTACTTGGAGTTATAGAGTTTCATGGCAATTTTTATGCCATTGCTGGCTTCAAATTAGAATTCTTAGATTTCTTCCTCCTGAATATTTGAAGATTACAGGCATGAAACATTGCACCTAGTGCCAGGTTTGCATTATAAACTCACTGTTTAGTGATTTGTAGATCCTATTTCCAATAATGATATATATTCTATTCTGGATTGTTTATCCACTTACAATTCCTGTGTAAGTTTGGAATGTCGTCTCCATTAGAGGAAACATAATTTAGAACTGTTGTCAAAGTATCCTGAAGGTATCCTGAAGAATGAGTACAAAATTACCTTAGGTTTTCTTTACAAAGTAATGATACTTCTCAGGGCCTGGAATCTTTCATTTAAATAGTATTGAAAGTTTGATAAACATTCACGTATCTGCAAAATAACAAGGCACTTGGCCTTGCAAGTGAATTTGACTTTTGCTCACCTAAGGACACCAGGTTGCTGTAGGTCTCCAGCATTACATCTCTGTACAGGGTCCTCTGAGCATTGTCCAGATGCTGCCACTCCTCCCAGCTGAAATCCACAGCTACATCATCAAATGACACCAGCTTCTGGAATGGCACATTTTCATCAAGTAATTAGCACTGAGTTATAAACACACCATGTCTGGAATTTTATTCTTTTTTTGGTTGGAATTGTATTCCTTTACTTAAATGTTTAGACTTACATGAAATATTGACCTGAAAAGCTTGGGGATGGTGCCTAGGCCCAGAGTTCAAGTCCCAAGACCCCAAAAAAATAAAAAGGCAAGCCAGGTGTTGGTGGCTCACGCCAGTCATCCTAGCTACTCAGGAGACTGAGATCTGAGGACCATGGTTCAAAGCCAGCCTGGCATAAAATTCTATGAGACTCCTTTCCAATTACCCACCATAAAATGTTTAATGGCTTGTGGCATGTCATGGTAGAGCAATTGTGGTATAGACAAAAATAAGTCGGGGGAGTAGATTTAGGTTATAAATGGAATTATTCCATTGAAAAGGAACTACATTATATGATGACATATGCTGGTACTGTGAGAATATTGCAAAATCTTAGGGTATCAAGTAATAATACTGTGAAGTACACCCAGAATGTTAATGTTCTATGGCTGGCATAATAATCACTTGGGGAAGAAACTTTTTTTTCTGTTTTTTTGGCTGGGGGATTTGTAAGGCTTGAACTCTGGGCCTGGGCACTGTTCCTGAGCTCTTCAACTCAAGGCTATCACCCTACCTATGAAGCCACAGTGCCATTTCCCATATTCTAGTGGTTAACTGTAGATGAGAGTCTCATAGACTTTCTAATGCCCAGGCTGGCTTTGAACCAAATCTTTAGATATCAGCCTGATATCTGAGTAGCTAGGATTACAGGTATAAGTCACTGCACCTGGAAGAAATTTATTTCTTGCTGTTTTGTACTACAAATTTACTGTATGTTTTACTTTTTCAAAAAGACTGAGGATGACCTTTGTTCTGTATATAATGGGAAGAGGGGTAGGGAGCTGTGAGCAGAAGAACTGAGGGGCAATACTCAGGGTAGGACAATAGCCTTAAACTAAAGAGCTCACTGCCCAAGGTCGAAGCCCCATGACTTTCCCCACTACCCCACAAAAAAAGGGAAAAAAATTGGAGATTGGAGAGGATTTTCTAAAAAGAATATATGGAAATAGTAGTTCAAAATGTAGAAAGAAGTTCAATATTAACAGTCATGAGAAAAATTAACATTACAATGAAATCATTGCTTTAAATATGTTAATATAAATATAGTTTTAAACAAAAAGATCCACATACACACACACAAACACACACACACACACACGCATACAAAAAATAGCTTTCAAAGTCTAACTATTACTGGGAAGGTAGTGAGAAGAAGTAGAACTTTGGAATAGTTATTCAAGGAATATAAAACAATCAAAAATTGCGTGGAGAGTGCTAAAAAAGTACTAAATATAGAATTATATAGAAATATGGTCCAACACTTCTATTTCTAGATTTGTACCTAACGGAAGAGAAAGCAGAGACTAGAACAAATATGTGGAGAATCCATTCACAACTATTAATAATAATCCAAAGATAGAAATATGCAAAACAATGCATTGAAAAGGAAGGACATTTTACTATATTTTACAGATGAATCTTGAATACAGTAAACTAAAAATACAGCAGTCATAAAGGAAGAGCTAGGGTATGTTTTCCCTTCCAGAGCTTCCAAGGATCAACAAACCCTTAGAGCCAAAAAGCACGATGGTTCCAGAGAATGGAGTAGAGAGGAACAGGAGCTGAATGTTTAATGATTATACATGGAAAATGAAAATTGCTCTAGATGGGTAGAATGAAGAGAGAACTGTACCCTAAACAATGGTTATGTAGCCACACAGGATGGGACACACCTATACTCCCTGATCTTGGGAAACTCAAGAAGGATTTCTTGCCAACCTGGATGCATGGAAAGATCTATCATAAAAACTAATGTGGAGGGGCTGGAAGTTTGGCATAGTTGTAGAGTGCTTGTATGGAGACGAAGGTTCAATTCCGCAGTACCACATACACAGAAAAAACCAGAAGTAGTGCTGTGGCTCAAGTAGAAGATCACTAGGCTTGAGGAAAGCTGAAGGACAGTGCTCAGACCGAGTTCCAGCAAAAGGGCTTGTTTTAAAAAAACCAGAAAGCTGAGCATGATGGGGTGGTGGCTCACTTCTATAATCCTAGTTATTCAGGAGGGTGAGATCTGAGGATCAAGGTTTAAAGCCATCCTGGCACAAAAAGACCTGAGACTCTTATCTCCAATTTACTTTTAGAAAATGGGAAGTGGGGCTTGGCTCCAGGGTAAGGTGGTGGCCTGGAGCTGAAGAGCTCAGGGATAGTGCCCAGGCGAGTTCAAGATCTATGACCCACCCAAAAAAAAAACCAAAAAACAAAAAATAATATGGAAAAATTTGGATTCTGTGAATTTTATCAGGCATATAAATGTCTTTTTTTGCTGTTGAAATAACAAATTGTTTGGAAACATTTTAAAAGTTTTTACCTAGAAATGTACTCTACAAATGGAAATAATAACAAACACAAAATAAGCAAAAGATACAAATTATCACAATATGGGTATCCTGCTTCTGTATCTTTTCACTGACTCCTGTTCAAATGAGTCACATATTCTGAATCATTTCTCCCAGTCGATATGTGCCACACATGTTGGCTTGTACTGAACTTCTTGGGAAATCAAAAGCAAATACTAAGGAAATGTGTGTTAGATTTTGTCAACAGAGATATTTCAAATATAAATCCCTACTCATTGAATTATTTAATATCAATGCCGGAATCTAATTACACTGGCAGAATCTTCAATCTTTTGAGAATCTTCAAAAGGGTGTGTAAATATTTAGGATCGTTATGTCTTCCTGGAGGAAAGATCCCTTGTCTTTTCTTACTAATTTTAGTTTCAAGTCTATTGTATCTGATATGAGGATGGCAACTCCAGCCTGTTTATGGGGGCAGTTAGCTTGACAGAGTTTATTCCAACCTCTCACTTTCAAAAGATGAATGTTTTTGGGTAAGATGTGTCTCTTGAAGACAGCAGAACAATGGCTCTTGCTTTTTGATCCAACTAGACAGCCTATGCCGTTTAATTGGAGAGTTAAGTCCATTGATATTGAGAGTTAGGATTGAGAGATATTTATTAGTTCCTACCATTTTTAAAAGCTTTTAGTAGGGCCCGTGTCTTGACAGTTCTTGTGGTCCTTAGATGGTATGCTGTTTAGGTGCCATTTCTTTCCCTATGTTGCATTTATTTTGGTTTTCTATGTATAGAGCATCTTTGAGAATTCTCTGTAGTGTTGGATTTGTTTCAACATATTGTTGCTGCTTTTCCCTGGAATGGAACGTTTTTATTGTTCCCTCAGTTATGAATAAGAGCTTAGCTGGCTACAGTATTCTTGGTTGGTAGTTATTTGATTTAAGGGCATGATATATATGCTTCCAGTCACTTCGTGCTAGCATGGTCTCTGCTGAGAAATCTTTGGTTATTCTGATTGGTTTGCCTTTATAGGTTACTGATCCCTTTTCCCTGGCTGCCTTTACGATCTTTTCTTTCGTGTCTATTGATCCAGTTCGGATCACAATTTGGTGGTGGGATGTTCTTTTCTGGTCAGGTCTGTTTGGGGTTCTAAATGCTTCTCGTATCTGGATGGGCCTGCCCTTCTGGATATTTGGGAAATTCTCTGAGATGATTCCCTGAAGTATATTTCCAATACCATTGACCTCTTTCTCCACACCCTTCTCAATACCAACTAGCCTTAAATTAGGTATCCTAATTGCATTTTGGACCTCTTGAAGCGCTCTCTCATATTTCCTAGATTTGGATTGACTCATTTTCTGTTCTTTCTATATAATAACTGAATTATCTTCAGACCCGGAAATTCTCTCCTCTGCATTGTCTATCTTGCTATCAAAACTATCTACATTATTTTTCATCTCCCTTGCTTCTAATTGCTCATTTTTGATGCCTTGCATCTCCTGTTTTAGATCATGTATGGATTTCTTTATCTCCTTGATTTCCTTTTGAGTGGTTAGCTTTATTTTCTTTGGACATTTGTTGGTGTTTGGTAACGTTTTTATTTGTGGATTCTATGAATTCATCCATCTTTCTTTGAAAAACCTTTATTAAGGCCTCCTTTATGGCTTCTTCTTTTTCACATATCACCTTGTTTATGCTTTCCTCTTGTTCAGCTATGGCTTCCTCCATTATCTCTTTCTTTATATTTTCACATTTTCCATTAATGATGTTTATCAATTGCATTTGTGTAGCACTTGGAAGTCTCTACTCTAGGTTTGCCAGTGACTGTTCCATTGTCTGTTTACATTGGGTGGGGGATGTTGTTTCTTGACTTGACATTTTTCTTGAGTTTCTTGTTCTGCCCATTTGACAGTGGGAGCAAGATTACTACTAAATACGATTATAGTTTTTCAGATAAAACCAACCTAGACCTCTGTAGCTGGCAGACACTAGATGTTCACAAGTTTTGATTGGTATTATCACTCTTTATTTTGTGCACTTACAGACCAGTCTAATACAACCAATGATAAGCGATTTATACCCAAAACAATAAGCCTCTCAATCCAATCTCTATTTTCTTTATGTCCCTCTGAGCCTAGAGAATAATTAACCACCTGCATATACAATATTGCTCAACAGCCATCAAGTGTAGATCCGTGCAGTATAAGGGTTGAAAGACGAGCAGAGGTCCAGAGATAGAAAAAAAATAATGAGAGAGGTCAGGGGAGGTTCAAGAGGATTAACGCAGGAGTGTAAGAATATTGTAGTAATAAAGAAAAGATATGCATAAGGATAACTGACCTAAGTTGGTAAGTAAGTAGCATATTTGAGTACAAAGTTTGGAAAGTATTAGAATAAAACTTATGTATTGCTGCACGACTAGCTCTTAGCACAACCAGTGGCCTCACAGTGAACCATGGGATGGATCTCTTTTTCTTGTCTACGTTGAGGGAAAGGGGTATTTCACAAGATGCAGAATCGAAGATTTCAGAAGCAAATGCTGTGAGTGAATTAGCTTGTAAAAAGCATTTTTATTTTCTTTTATCTTTCTGCCAGTCTTGGGGGTTGAATTCAGGGCCTGAGCACTGTCCTCGGGTTTTCTCAAGTCTAGCCCTCTGCCACTTGAGCCACAGTGCCACATCTAGATTTTCTATCTATGTGATACTGAGCAATCAAACCCAGATCTTCATGGATGCTAGGCAAGCACTCTACCACTATGCAAACTCTCAACCCTGACATAGTAATTATAAAGTCATCATCATCATATCAAAATATCCTCTCTCCTACAAAGAATGAACACTTATCTATGTGTGTAATGCTTTTTTTTTAATTTCACTAATTCTTCTGTGTTCTTCCCTCTGCATTTTTTACACATGACAGCAAAGCTAATCATCAGGAAAAAATTGATTAGGATACAGAAACCTAATAATATCCTAGTATATCCTAGTAGATTGACGTCAAAAATATGTGCAAGATGGCCTGTGTGTTTGACCTAGTGGTAGAGTCCTTGGCTACCACGCAAAAAGACTCTGGTTTGATTCCTCATTACCACATACATAGAAAACGCTGCAAGTGGTTCTGTGGCTCGGTGGGACAGCTAAAGCCTAAAGAAAGCCCAAGAACAATGTTCACACTCTGAGGTCAAGTCCCAAGACTAGCAAAAACAAAAAAAATTCGACAAGGGGCAAAATGAAGGCAGAGAAGGCACTGTGAAGCAAATGTTTTGTAAAGGATGAGGGCAATATTGACCCTTAAGTTTGGATCTTACCTAAGAAAGGCTCCTTGAGCCTGAGACCTGACTGGTAGTTGGGCCTAGTGGAAGACATTGGGATTGGACAAATAAGGTGTGCTGTTTAGTACATCCACATTGTGAGACTGGAGGAGAGATTCAGCCTCCAGTATGTCTTTGGTGAGGTCTTCTGTGAGCAAGGATCTTTGGTCATTGGGCCCTGAAAGGTGACCCTGCCTCCCTCACAATGGAACAGATTATGGAACCCTGGTAACCAAGCCACTGTAACTAACAACCAACTCAAGCCAGCTCACTTGGCCTGTGGCTCAGGAGGAAGAAAGATGTTGCTGTGCTGTTGCCAAAGGTCAGGAAACTCGAGTCTCAGGCATGGAAATTGTGGCTGTCTTACTCGAAGATGTACATGCTAGATCATTGCCCAGCCACAAATCCAGTATAACAGGCCTTTCTCTAAGAAGAAGGCCAGGAAAATCCAGGGCAACCAGATGAGGTATATTTCTAAGAAGAAATGTATTTGACCCCATCATCCTCCCCACACACTACAACTTTCTTTTTTTTTTTAATTCTTTTTATTGTAATTCGTAAAAGGGTTACATGATATTTGCCAGATAGAAGGTGGATTAATTCACATACATTGATACCCTTTCACATGTCTTGGTACCCATTTCCCTCCAACCCCACACCCCCCATCCATCTTGGTTTTCCCCCCTTCCCTTTCAAATTTCAAATATACAAATACAAATAAATTCAATATATCAGATAACAAAGTGAGATACCATACCAATATCGGATAACCGAGGCACAGCAAAGGAGGTGAGAGACAACATAGTACATTAAGGACAACAATCATTTATTATGTGGCTTTTGTTTCAATATCCTGGAGGTCCTTTCAATTAACTTCACATTATATGCCCTTATATATGGCCTTTTGCTCTATTGCAAATCTCTGCTAGTAGAGCCCAAGGTTCCTACTGATTATGACGAATGAGGGAAACCACTGAGCCTAAGTTCCTTTGAGTCTGGCTTACTTCACTTAATATGATTTGTTCTAAGTCTTTCCATTTCCTAACAAATGGGGCGATGTCATTCTTTCTGACAGCAGCATAGAATTCCATTGTGTACAAATACCACAACTTGTAGATCCACTCATCAACTGAGGGACATCTGGGTTTGTTCCATATCTTTGCTATGGTGAATAGTGCTGCAATGAACATTGTTGTGCTAGTGGGATTAGTATGCCCTTGCTTCTGGATTGTTGGGTAAATGCCAAGTAGTGGAATTGCTGGGTTATAGGGGAGTTCTATATTTAGCCTTTTGAGGCACTGCCACACTGCTTTCCACAGTAGTTGAACGAGTTTGCACTGCCACCAACAGTGTAGTAAGGATCCCTCCTGGCCACATCCCCTCCAGCATCTGTTGTCATTCGTTTTCCTGATCCTGGCCATTCTAACTGGAGTAAGGTGGAATCTTAGAGCTGTTTTGATTGGCATTTCTTTTATGACCAGAGATGTGGAGCATTTCTTCATGTGTCTATAGGCCATTTCTGTTTCTTCTTCAGAGAAGACGCTCTCTAATTCTTTGGCCCATTTTTACTGGGATGGGTGATTCTTTGGAGATTAGTTTTGGAGTGATTCAATTTTTTGAGTTGTTGATATATTTTAGATATGAGGCCTTGGTCCGTTGTTTGTTTGGTGAAGATCTTCTCCCACTCTGCAGGCTTCCTGGTTAGTTTACTAGCTATATCCGTTGCCATACAAAAGCTCTGCAGTTTAATGCAGGCCCACTTATCCAGTCTTTCTCTGATTTGTTGTGACTCTTGGTCCTTATTAAGAAAGATTCGACCTGTGCCAAGGAGGCCTAGTGTATCTCCTATTCTTTCCTGTAAACTTTTCAGTGTGTCAGCTTTTACCTCCAGGTCTTTGATCCATTTGGTGTTAATTCTAGTGCAAGGTGACAAAGAAGGACCCACCTTAATTTTCTGCAAGTGCTTAACCAGTTCTGCCAGCACAACTTGTTGAAGAGGCTATCTTTCTTCCATTCTATTTTTTTGGCTCCCTTGTCAAAGATTAGGTGGCCATAGGTCTGTGGTTTAATATCTGGGTCCGCAGTTCTATTCCATTGGACTTCAGGCCTGTTCTTGTGCCAGTACCAAGCAGTTTTGAGAATTATAGCTCTGTAATAGAGTCTTAAGTTTGGAATTGAAATTCCTCCAGCGCTGTTCTTACTGCTAAGAAGTGTTTTTGCTATACGGGGTCTTTTATTATTCCATATGAAATTTTGAATTGCCTCTTCTATTTCTTTAAAGAATGACATTGAGATTTTGATGGGTATTACATTGAATTTGTAGATAGCCCTTGGCAAGATTGTCATTTTCACAAGGTTGATTCTTCCAATCCAGGAGTATGGAAGGTATTTCCATTTCCTTAGTTCTGCTTTAATTTCCTTTTTTAGGGTTTTAAACTTTTCATCTAAACAGTCCTTTACATTCTTAGTTAAGCTAATTCCTACGTACTTTATTTTCTTTGAGGCTATTGTGAAAGGAGTTTCTTTCCTGATTATTGCCTCGTTCCTCTCACTGTTGGCGTAAAGGAAGGCAGTTGATTTGTGAGGGTTGATTTTATGGCCTGCTACCCTTCCAAAGCTTTGAATCAGCTCAAGAAGCTTGGGAGTAGAGTCTATACGTTTCTTTAAATACAGAATCATATCATCTGCAAAGAGGGATAGTTTTATTTCCTCTTTCCCTACTTGGATCCCCTTTATGCTTGCTTCTTGCCTTATTGCACTGCCTAGGAATTCCAGTACTATGTTAAAAAGGAGTGGAGAGAGTGGGCATCCTTGTCTCGTTCCGGATTTAGAGGGAATGGCTTTAGGTTTTCACCATTTAGTATAATTCTAGCAGTGCGTTTCTCATACACAGCCTTTATTACATTGAGAAATGTTCCATGGATTCTTAGTTTCTCCACATCTTCTAACATAAAGGGGTTTTGGATCTTGTCAAATGCCTTTTCCGCATCTATTGAGAAAATCATGTGATTTTTGTCATTGCTCCTGTTGATGTGTCGAATTATATTAATTGATTTGTGTATGTTGAACCAGCTTTGCCTCCCTGTGATGAATCCAGTTTGATCATAGTGTATAATTTTTTTGATGAGTTGTTGTAGACAGTTGGCCAGTATTTTGTTGAGAAGTTTTGCATCGATGTTCATCAAAGAAATGGGTCTATAGTTCTCTTTCTTTGATGAATCTCTGTCTGGTTTGGGGATGAGGGATACACTGGCATCACAGAATGAGTTTGGTAAAGAACCTTCATTTTCAATTTCGTTGAAGAGCTTGAGGAGTATTGGTGTGAGCTCTGCTTTGAAGACCTTATACAATTCAGCTGTGAATCCATCTGGCCCTGGACTCTTTTTAGGTGGAAGTTGTCTAATCCTGTTGATTTGGGTTAGCTCTTCTGGGTTCACACATCTCCATTCTATGATTTCACACACATCCATTCTGACTTCACCCACCTCAGTCTATGACTTCACACACCTCCATTCTGACTTCACACACCTCCATTCTGTGACTTCACACACCTCCATTCTATGACTTCACACACCTCAATTCTATGACTTCACACACCTCCATTCTATGACTTCACACACCTCCATTCTGGGACTTCACACACCTCATTCTCTGACTTCACACAACTCCATTCTATGACTTCACACACCTCCATTCTGTGATTTCACACACCTCCATTTTGTGACTTCACACACCTCCATCTATGATTTCACACACCTCCATTCTGAGTTCACACACCTCCATTCTGTGACTTCACACACCTCCATTCTGACTTCACACACCTTCATTTTATGACTTCACAAACCTCCATTCTGTGACTTCTCACACCTCCATTCTATGACTTCACACACTTCCATTGTGATGTCACACAACTCCATTCTATGAGTTCACACATCTCCATTCTATGATTTCACACACCACCATTCTGACTTCACACACCTCCATTCTATGACATCACAGACCTCGAATCTGTGACTTCACTCACCTCCACTCTATGACTTCACACTCCTCCATTCTATGATTTCCCACACTTCCTTTCTATGACTTCACCCACCACAGTCTATGAGTTCACAAACCTCCATTCTGACTTCACACACCTCCATTCTGTGACTCCACACACCTCCATTCTATGACTTCACACACCTCAATTCTATGACTTCACACACCTCCATTCTATGACTTCACACACCTCCATTTTGTGACTTCACACACCTCCATTCTATGACTTCACACACCTCCATTGTGACTTCAAACACCTCCATTCTATGAGTTCACACACCTCCATTCTGACTTCACACACCTCCATTCTGTGACTTCACACACTTCCACTCTGAGTTCACACACCTCCATTCTGTGACTTCACACACCTCCATTCTGACTTCACACACCTTCATTTTATGACTTCACAAACCTCCATTCTGAGACTTCTGACACCTCCATTCTATGACTTCACACACTTCCATTGTGACGTCACACAACTCCATTCTATGAGTACACATCTCCATTCTATGATTTCACACACCACCATTCTGACTTCACAAACCTCCATTCTATGACATCACAGACCTCGAATCTGTGACTTCACTCACCCACATTCTATGAATTCACACTCCTCCATTCTATGATTTCCCACACCTCCTTTCTATGACTTCACCCACCTCAGTCTATGAGTTCACACACCTCCATTCTGACTTCACACACCTCCATTCTGTGACTCCACAAACCTCCATTCTATGACTTCACACACCTCAATTCTATGACTTCACACACCTCCATTCTGTGACTTCACAAACCTCCATTCTGTGACTTCACACACTTCCATTCGTTGACATCAAAAACCAATATTCTATGACTTCACACAAGTCCATTTTGACTTCACACACCTCCATTCTATGAGTACACACACCTCCATTTTATGACTTCACACACCTCCATTCTATGACTTCACACACCTCAATTCTATGACCTCACACACCTCCATTCTATGACTTCACACACCTCCATTCTATGACTTCACACACCTCCATTCGTTGACATCAAATACCACCATTCTATGACTTCACACAACTCCGTTTTGACTTCACACACCTCCATTCTATGAGTTCACACACCTCCATTTTATGACTTCACACCCCTCCATTCTATGACTTCACACACCTCCATTCTATGACTTCACACACCTCCATTCTGTGACTTCACACAACTCCACTCTATGACTGCAAACACCTTCATTCTGACTTCACAAACATCCATTCTGTGACTTCACACACCTCCATTCTGTGACCTCACACACCTTCATTCTGACTTCACACACATCCATTCTGTGACTTCACACACCTCAATTCTGTGACTATACACACCTCCATTCTGACTTCACACACCTCCATTCCATGACTTCACACACCTCCATTCTATGACTTCACACACCTCCATTTTGTGAATTCACACACCTAAATTCTCTGACTTCACATACCTCCATTTTGACTTCACACACCTCCAATCTATGAGTTCACACACCTCCATTCTGACTTCACACACTTCCATTCTGACTTCACACAGCTCCATTCTGTGACTTCACAAAACTCCATTCTGTGATTTCACACACCTCCATACTATGACTTTACACACCTCCATCTATGACTTCACACACCTCCATTCTGAGTTCACACACCTCCATTCCATGACTTCACACACCTCCATTCTATGAGTTCACACACCCCCAATTTGACTTCACAAACCTCTATTCTGTGATTCACACACCTCCATTCTGAGTTCACACACCTCAATTCTATGACTTCACACACCTCCATTCTATGACTTCACACACCTCCATTCTGTGACTTCACAAACCTCCACTCTATGACTTCAAACACCTTCATTCTTACTTCACAAACATCCATTCTGTCACACATCTCCATTCTGAGTTCACACACCTCCATTTTGTGACTTCACACACCTCCATTCTCCGACTTCACACACCTCCATTCTATGACTTCACACACCTCCATTCTGTGACTTCACAAACCTCCATTCTATGATTTCACACACCTCCTATCTATGACTTCACACACCTCCATTTTATGACGTCACACACCTCCATTTTGACTTCTCACACCTCCATTATGTGACTTCACACACCTCTATTCTGTGACTTCACACACCTCCATTCTATGACTTCACACACCTTCATTGTATGACTTCGCACACCTCCATTCTATGACTTCACACACTTCCATTCTATTATTTCACATACTTTCATACGATGACTTCACACACCTCCATTCTGTGACTTCACACACCTCCATTCTGAGTTCACACACCGCCATTCTGTGACTTCACAAACCTCTATTCTATGATTTCACACACCTCCATTCTATGACTTCTCACACCTCCATTTTAGGACGTCACACACCTCCATTTTGACTTCACACACTTCCATTCTGTGACTTCACACACCTCCCTTCTATGACTTCACACACTTTCATTGGGACGTCACACACCTCCATTCTATGAGTTCACACACCTACATTCTATGACTTCACACACCTTCATTCGACTTCACACACCTCCATTCTATGACTTCACAGACCTCGAATCTGTGACTTCACTCACCTCCAATCTATGACTTCACACTCCTCCATTCTATGACTTCCCACACCTCCTTTCTATGATTTCACACCTCCATTCTGACTTCACACACCTCCATTATGTGACTTCACACACCTCCATTATATGACGCCACACAACTCCGTTCTATGACTTCACACACATCCATTCTATTACTTCACACACTTCCATTCTGTGACTTCACACACCTCCATTCTATGACTTCACACACCTTCATTCTTACTTCACAAACATATATTCTATGACTTCACACACCTCCATTCTCTGACTTCACACACCTCCATTCTTTGACTTCACACACCTCTATTCTGTGACTTCACACAGCTCCATTCTGTGACTTCACACACCTCCATTCTCTGACTTCACACACCTCCATTCTTTGACTTCACACACCTCTATTCTGTGACTTCACACAGCTCCATTCTGTGACTTCACACACCTCCATTCTCCGACTTCACACACCTCCATTGTATGAGTTCACACATCCATTTTGACTTCACACAACTCCAATATATAACTTCAAACACCTCAATTCTGTGACTTCACACACCTCCATTCTATGAATTCATACTCGTCCATTCTGTGACTTCACACACCTCCATTCTTTGACTTCACACTCCTCCATTCTGTGACTTCACCCACCTCCATTCTGTGACTTCCCACACCTCCATTCTCCGACTTCACACCCCTCCAATTTTACTTCACATACCTCCATTCTATGACTTCACACACCTCCATTCTGTGACTTCACAATCCTCCATTCTATGATTTCACACACCTCCAATCTATGACTTCACACACCTACATTTTATGACGTCACACACCTCCATTTTGACTTCACACACCTCCATTATGTGACTTCACACACCACCCTTCTGTGAATTCACACACCTCCATTCTATGACTTCACACACCTTCATTGTATGACTTCACACACCTCCATTCTATGACTTCACACACTTCCATTCTATGATTTCACATACCTCCATGCTATGACTTCACACACCTCCATTCTGTGACTTCACACACGTCATTTCTATGACTTCACACACCTCAATTCTGTGACTTCACATACCTTCATTCTATGATTTCACACACCTCCATTCTATGACTTCACACACCTCCATTTTAGGACATCACACACCTCCATTTTGACGTCACACACCTCCACTCTGTGACTTCACACACCTCCATACTTTGAATTCACACACTTCCATTGTGACGTCACACACCACTATTCTATGAGTTCACACACCTGCATTCTATGACTTCACACACCTCCATTCTGACTTCACACACCTCCATTCTATGACTTCACAGACCTCGAATCTGTGACTTCACTCACCTCCACTCTATGACTTCACACTCCTCCATTCTCTGACTTCCCACACCTCCTTTCTATGACTTCACCCACCTCTATTCTATGACTTCACACCTCCATTCTAACTTCACACACCTCCATTCTGTGACTTCACACACCTCCATTATATGATATCACACACCTCCATTCTATGATTTCACACACCTCCATTCTATGACTTCACACACTTCCATTGTGACATCACTCACCTCCATTCTATGACTTCACACACCTCTATTCTATGACTTCACACACCTCCATTCTGACTTCACACACCTCTATTCTATGACTTCGCACACCTCCATTCTGATATCACACACCTCCATTCTATGACTTCACAGACCTCGAATCTGTGACTTCACTCGCCTGCATTCTATGACTTTACATTCCTCCATTCTATGACTTCCCACACCTCTTTCTATGGCTTCACACACCTTCATTTTTACTTCAGAAACATCCATTCTATGACTTCACACAACTCCATTCTATGACTTCACAAACCTCCATTCTGTGACTTCACACATCTCCATTCTGAGTTCACACAGCTCCATTCGGTGACTTCACACATCTCCATTCTGACTTCACACACCTCCATTCTATGACTTCACACACTTCCATTCTATGACTTCACACACCTCTAGTCTGTGACTTCACAAAGCTCCATTCTGAGTTCACACACCTCCATTCTGTGACTTCACACACCTCCATTCTGTGACTTCACACACCTCCATTGTGTGACTTCACACACTTCCACTCTATGACTTCATAAACCTCCCTTTTATAATTTCACACACCTCCATTCTGTGACTTCACACACCTCCATTCTATGACCTCACACACCCTCATTCTATGATTTCACACACCTCCATTCTATGACCTCACACACCCTCATTGTATGATTTCACACACCTCCATTCTATGATTTCACACATCCATTTTGACTTCACACACCTCTAATATATGACTTCAAACACCTCAATTCTGTGACTTCACACACCTCCATTCTATGACTTCGTACCGTCCATTCTGTGACTTCAAACACCTCCATTCTATGACTTCACACACTTCCATTCTATGACTTCACACACCTGCATTTTATAACTTCACACACCTCCATTCTATGACTTCACACACCTCCATTCTGAGTTTACACACCTCCATTCTATGACTTCACACACATCCATTCTTTGACATCACACCTTTATTCTATGACTTCGTACAACTTCATTCTTACTTTACAAACATCCATTCTATAAATTCACACACCTCCATTCTATGACTTCAAACAGCTCCATTCTGTGATTTCACACACCTCCATTCTATGACTTCACACACCTCCATTCTGTGACTTCACACACCTCCATTGTATGACTTCACACACTTCCATTGTGACATCACTCACCTCCATTCTATGAGTTCACACACCTCCGTTCTGACTTCAAACACCTACATTCTATGACTTCACACACCTCCATTATGTATTCACACAGCTCCATTCTGTGACTTCACAAAACTCCATTCTATGATTTCACACACCTCCATACTATGACTTCACACAACTCCATCTATGCCTTCACACACCTGCATTCTGACATCACACACCTCCATTCTATGACTTCACAGACCTCGAATCTGTGACTTCACTAACCTGCACTCTAGGACTTCACACTCCTAATTCTATGACTTTCCACACCTCCTTTCTATGACTTCACCACCTCCAATCTATGACTACACACCTCCATTCTGACTTCACACACCTTCATTCTGTGAATTCACACACCTCCATTCTATGTGTTCACATACCTCCATTCTATGACTTCACACACCTTCATTCTTACTTCAGAAACATCCATTCTATGACTTCACACAACCCCATTCTATGACTTCACAAACCTCCATTCTGTGACTTCACACACCTCCATTCTGAGTTCACACAACTCCATTCGGTGACTTCACACACCTCCATTCTGACTTCACACACCTCCATTCTATGACTTCACACACTTCCTGTCTATGACTTCACACACCTCCATTCTGTGACTTCACACACTTCCATTCTGTGTTCACACACCTCCATTCTGTGACTTCACACACCTCCATTCTGTGACTTCACACACCTCCATTCTGTGACTTCACACACTTACATTCTATGACTTCACACACCTCCATTCTATGACTTCACACACCTCCATGCTGTGACTTCACACACCTCCATTCTATGACCTCACACACCCTCATTGTATGGTTTCACACACCTCCATTCTATGAATTCACACATCCATTTTGACTATACACACCTCCAATATATGACTTCAAACACCTCAATTCTGTGACTTCACACATCTCCATTCTATGAAATCACACATCCATTTTGACTTCACACACCTCCTATATATGACTTCAAACACCTCAATTCTGTGACTTCACACACCTCCATTCTATGAGTTCATACCATCCATTCTGTGACTTCACACACCACCATTCTGTGACTTCACAAACCTCTATTCTATGATTTCACACACCTCCATTCTATGACTTCTCACACCTCCATTTTACGACGTCACACACCTCCATTTTGACTTCACACACTTCCATTCTGTGACTTCACACACCTCCATTCTATGACTTCACACATCCATTTTGACTTCACACACCTCTAATATATGACTTCAAACACCTCAATTCTGTGACTTCACACACCTCCATTCTATGAGTTCATACCATCCATTCTGTGACTTCACACACCTTCTTTCTATGACTTCACACACTTCCATTCTGTGACTTCCCACACCTCCATTCTGTGACTTCACACACTTACATTTGTGACTTCTCATACCACCTTTTTGACTTCACACATCTCCAATCTGTGACTTCACACACCTCCATTCTGTGACTTCACACACCTCCATTCTGTGATTTCACACACCTCCCTTCCGTGACTTCACACACCTCCATTCTATGACTTCACACACTTCCATTCTATGACTTCACACACCTCCATTCTATGACTTCCCACACCTGCATTCTGACTTCACACACCTCCATTGTATGACTTCACACATCTTCTTTCTGTAACTTCCCACACTTCCAATGTTTGACTTCACAAACCTCCATTCCATGACTTCACACACCTCCATTCTATGAGTTCACACACCTCCATTCTTTGACTTCACACACCTCCATTTTGACTTCACACACCTACATTCTGTGACTTCACACACCTCCATTTGTGACTTCACACAACACCATTTTGATTTCACACACCACCATTCTGTGACTTCACACACCTCCATTCTTTGACTTCACACACCTCCGTTTTGACTTCACACACTTCCATTCTGTGACTTCACACACCTCCATTCTGAATTCACACACCTCCATTTTGTGACTTCACAAACCTCTATTCTATGATTTCACACATCTCCATTTTAGGACGTCACACACCTCCATTTTGACTGCACACATTTTCATTCTGTGAGTTCACACACCTCCATTCTCTGATTTCACATACCTTCATGCGATGACTTCACACACCTCCATTCTGTGACTTCACACACCTCCATTCTGAGTTCACACACCGCCATTCTGTGACTTCACAAACCTCTATTCTATGATTTCACACACCTCCATTCTATGACTTCACACACCTCCATTTTAGGACGTCACACACCTCCATTTTGACTTCACACACTTCCGTTTTGTGACTTCACACACCTCCATTCTATGACTTAAACAAACTTCCATTGTGACACCACACACCTCCATTCTATTAGTTCACACACCTACATTCTATGACTTCACACACTTTCATTCGACTTCACACACCTCCATTCTGACTTCACACACCTCCATTATGTGACTTCACACACCTCCATTCTGTGACTTCACACACCTCCATTCTCCGACTTCACACACCTCCATTCTATGACTTCACAGACCTCGAATCTGTGACTTCACTCACCTGCTCTCTATGACTTCACACTCCTAATTCTATGACTTTCCACACCTCATTTCTATGACTTCACCACCTCCAATCTATGACTACACACCTCCATTCTGACTTCACACACCTTCATTCTGTGAATTCACACACCTCCATTCTATGTGTTCACATACCTCCATTCTATGACTTCACACACCTTCATTCTTACTTCAGAAACATCCATTCTATGACCTCACTCACCCTCATTCTATGGTTTCACACACCACCATTCTATGAATTCACACATCCATTTTGACGTTACACACCTCCAATATATGACTTCAAACACCTCAATTCTGTGACTTCACACATCTCCATTCTATGAATTCACACATCCATTTTGACTTCACACACCTCCTATATATGACTTCAAACACCTCAATTCTGTGACTTCACACACCTCCATTCTATGAGTTCATACCATCCATTCTGTGACTTCACACACCTCCATTCTATGACTTCACACACTTCCATTCTGTGACTTTCCAAACCTCCATTCTGTAACTTCACACACTTACATTTGTGACTTCTCACACCACCTTTTTGACTTCACACATCTCCATTCTGTGACTTCACACACCTCCATTCTGTGACTTCACACACCTCCATTCTGTGATTTCACACACCTCCCTTCCGTGACTTCACCCACCTCCACTCTATGACTTCACACACTTCCATTCTATGACTTCACACACTTCCATTCTGTGACTTCACACACCTCCATTCTTTGACTTCACACACCTCCGTTTTGACTTCACACACTTCCATTCTGTGACTTCACACACCTCCATTCTGAGTTCACACACCTCCATTTTGTGACTTCACAAACCTCTATTCTATGATTTCACACACATCCATTTTAGGACGTCACACACCTCCATTTTGACTTCACACACTTTCATTCTGTGAGTTCGCACACCTCCATTCTATGACTTCACACACTTCCATTGTGACGTCACACACCTCCATTCTATTAGTTCACACACCTACATTCTATGACTTCACACACCTTCATTCGACTTCACACACCTCCATTCTGACTTCACACACCTGCATTATGTGACTTCACACGCCTCCATTATATGACGTCACACAACTCCGTTCTATGACTTCACACACCTCCATTCTATGACTTCACACACCTCCATTCTGACTTCACACACCTCCATTCTATGACTTCATACACCTTCTTTCTTACTTCACAAACATACATTCTATGACTTCACACACCTCCATATTATGACTTCACACACCTCCATTCTTTGACTTCACACACCTCCATTCTGTGACTTCACACACCTCCATTCTGTGACTTCACACAGCTCCATTCTGTGACTTCACACACCTCCATTCTCCGACTTCACACACCTCAATTCTATGACTTCACACAACTCCATTCTGTGACTTCACACATCTCCATTCTGAGTTCACACACCTCCATTCTGTGACTTCACACACCTCCATTCTGTGACTTCACACACCTCCATTCTATGACTTCACACACCTCCATTCTGTGACTTCACACACCTCCATTCTATGACTTCACAAACCTCCATTCTGTGACTTCACACACCTCCATTCTGTGACTTCACAAACCTCCATTCTATGATTTCACACACCTCCAATCTATGACTTCCCACACCTCCATTTTATGACGTCACACACCTCCATTTTGACTTCTCACACCTCCATTATGTGACTTCACACACCTCTCTTCTGTGACTTCACACACCTCCATTCTATGACTTCACACACCTTCATTGTATGACTTCGCACACCTCCATTCTATGACTTCACACACTTCCATTCTATAATTTCACATACCTTCATACGATGACTTCACACACCTCCATTCTATGACTTCTCACACCTCCATTTTACGACGTCACACACCTCCATTTTGACTTCACACACTTCCATTCTGTGACTTCACACACCTCCATTCTATGACTTCACACATCCATTTTGACTTCACACACCTCTAATATATGACTTCAAACACATCAATTCTGTGACTTCACACACCTCCATTCTATGAGTTCATACCATCCATTCTGTGACTTCACACACCTTCTTTCTATGACTTCACACACTTCCATTCTGTGACTTCCCACACCTCCATTCTGTGACTTCACACACTTACATTTGTGACTTCTCATACCACCTTTTTGACTTCACACATCTCCAATCTGTGACTTCACACACCTCCATTCTGTGACTTCACACACCTCCATTCTGTGATTTCACACACCTCCCTTCCGTGACTTCACACACCTCCATTCTATGACTTCACACACTTCCATTCTATGACTTCACACACCTCCATTCTATGACTTCCCACACCTGCATTCTGACTTCACACACCTCCATTGTATGACTTCACACATCTTCTTTCTGTAACTTCCCACACTTCCAATGTTTGACTTCACAAACCTCCATTCCATGACTTCACACACCTCCATTCTATGAGTTCACACACCTCCATTCTTTGACTTCACACACCTCCATTTTGACTTCACACACCTACATTCTGTGACTTCACACACCTCCATTTGTGACTTCACACAACACCATTTTGATTTCACACACCACCATTCTGTGACTTCACACACCTCCATTCTTTGACTTCACACACCTCCGTTTTGACTTCACACACTTCCATTCTGTGACTTCACACACCTCCATTCTGAATTCACACACCTCCATTTTGTGACTTCACAAACCTCTATTCTATGATTTCACACATCTCCATTTTAGGACGTCACACACCTCCATTTTGACTGCACACATTTTCATTCTGTGAGTTCACACACCTCCATTCTCTGATTTCACATACCTTCATGCGATGACTTCACACACCTCCATTCTGTGACTTCACACACCTCCATTCTGAGTTCACACACCGCCATTCTGTGACTTCACAAACCTCTATTCTATGATTTCACACACCTCCATTCTATGACTTCACACACCTCCATTTTAGGACGTCACACACCTCCATTTTGACTTCACACACTTCCGTTTTGTGACTTCACACACCTCCATTCTATGACTTAAACAAACTTCCATTGTGACACCACACACCTCCATTCTATTAGTTCACACACCTACATTCTATGACTTCACACACTTTCATTCGACTTCACACACCTCCATTCTGACTTCACACACCTCCATTATGTGACTTCACACACCTCCATTCTGTGACTTCACACACCTCCATTCTCCGACTTCACACACCTCCATTCTATGACTTCACAGACCTCGAATCTGTGACTTCACTCACCTGCTCTCTATGACTTCACACTCCTAATTCTATGACTTTCCACACCTCATTTCTATGACTTCACCACCTCCAATCTATGACTACACACCTCCATTCTGACTTCACACACCTTCATTCTGTGAATTCACACACCTCCATTCTATGTGTTCACATACCTCCATTCTATGACTTCACACACCTTCATTCTTACTTCAGAAACATCCATTCTATGACCTCACTCACCCTCATTCTATGGTTTCACACACCACCATTCTATGAATTCACACATCCATTTTGACGTTACACACCTCCAATATATGACTTCAAACACCTCAATTCTGTGACTTCACACATCTCCATTCTATGAATTCACACATCCATTTTGACTTCACACACCTCCTATATATGACTTCAAACACCTCAATTCTGTGACTTCACACACCTCCATTCTATGAGTTCATACCATCCATTCTGTGACTTCACACACCTCCATTCTATGACTTCACACACTTCCATTCTGTGACTTTCCAAACCTCCATTCTGTAACTTCACACACTTACATTTGTGACTTCTCACACCACCTTTTTGACTTCACACATCTCCATTCTGTGACTTCACACACCTCCATTCTGTGACTTCACACACCTCCATTCTGTGATTTCACACACCTCCCTTCCGTGACTTCACCCACCTCCACTCTATGACTTCACACACTTCCATTCTATGACTTCACACACTTCCATTCTGTGACTTCACACACCTCCATTCTTTGACTTCACACACCTCCGTTTTGACTTCACACACTTCCATTCTGTGACTTCACACACCTCCATTCTGAGTTCACACACCTCCATTTTGTGACTTCACAAACCTCTATTCTATGATTTCACACACATCCATTTTAGGACGTCACACACCTCCATTTTGACTTCACACACTTTCATTCTGTGAGTTCGCACACCTCCATTCTATGACTTCACACACTTCCATTGTGACGTCACACACCTCCATTCTATTAGTTCACACACCTACATTCTATGACTTCACACACCTTCATTCGACTTCACACACCTCCATTCTGACTTCACACACCTGCATTATGTGACTTCACACGCCTCCATTATATGACGTCACACAACTCCGTTCTATGACTTCACACACCTCCATTCTATGACTTCACACACCTCCATTCTGACTTCACACACCTCCATTCTATGACTTCATACACCTTCTTTCTTACTTCACAAACATACATTCTATGACTTCACACACCTCCATATTATGACTTCACACACCTCCATTCTTTGACTTCACACACCTCCATTCTGTGACTTCACACACCTCCATTCTGTGACTTCACACAGCTCCATTCTGTGACTTCACACACCTCCATTCTCCGACTTCACACACCTCAATTCTATGACTTCACACAACTCCATTCTGTGACTTCACACATCTCCATTCTGAGTTCACACACCTCCATTCTGTGACTTCACACACCTCCATTCTGTGACTTCACACACCTCCATTCTATGACTTCACACACCTCCATTCTGTGACTTCACACACCTCCATTCTATGACTTCACAAACCTCCATTCTGTGACTTCACACACCTCCATTCTGTGACTTCACAAACCTCCATTCTATGATTTCACACACCTCCAATCTATGACTTCCCACACCTCCATTTTATGACGTCACACACCTCCATTTTGACTTCTCACACCTCCATTATGTGACTTCACACACCTCTCTTCTGTGACTTCACACACCTCCATTCTATGACTTCACACACCTTCATTGTATGACTTCGCACACCTCCATTCTATGACTTCACACACTTCCATTCTATAATTTCACATACCTTCATACGATGACTTCACACACCTCCATTCTATGACTTCTCACACCTCCATTTTACGACGTCACACACCTCCATTTTGACTTCACACACTTCCATTCTGTGACTTCACACACCTCCATTCTATGACTTCACACACTTCCATTGGGACGTCACACACCTCCATTCTACGACTTCACAGACCTCGAATCTGAGACTTCACTCACCTCCAATTTATGACTTCACACTCCTCCATTCTATGACTTCCCACAACTCCTTTCTATGACTTCACACCTCCATTCTGACTTCACACACCTCCATTATGTGACTTCACACACCTCCATTATATGACGTCACACAACTCCGTTCTATGACTTCACACACCTCCATTCTATGACTTCACTCACCTCCATTCTGTGACTTCACACACCTCCATTCTATGACTTCACACACCTTCATTCTTACTTCACAAACATACATTCTATGACTTCACACACCTCCATTCTATGACTTCACACACCTCCATTCTTTGACTTCACACACCTCCATTCTGTGACTTCACACACCTCCATTCTGTGACTTCACACACCTCCATTCTGTGACTTCACACAGCTCCAATTTGTGACTTCACACACCTCCATTCTCCGACTTCACACATCTCCATTCTATGACTTCACACATCCATTTTGACTTCACACTCTTCCAATATATAACTTCAAAAACCTCAATTCTTTGACTTCACACACCTCCATTCTATGAAATCATACCCGTCCATTCTGTGACTTCACACACCTCCATTCTTTGACTTCACACACCTCCATTCTGTGACTTCACTCACCTCCATTCTGTGACTCCCCACACCTCCATTCTCCGACTTCACACCCCTCCAATTTGACTTCACATACCTCCATTCTATGACTTCACACACCTCCAATCTATGACTTCACACACCTACATTTTATGACGTCACACACCTCCATTTTGATTTCACACACCTCCATTATGTGACTCCACACACCTCCCTTCTGTGACTTCACACACTTCCATTCTATGACTTCACACACCGCCTTCCGTGACTTCACACACCTGCATTGTGAGTTCACACACCTCCATTCTGTGACCTCACACACCTCCATTCTGCTATTTCACACACATCCATTCTGAGATGTCACACCTCCATTCTGTGACTTCACAAACCTCCATTCTGTGACTTCACACACCTCCATTCTATGACTTCACACACCTCCATTCTGTGACTTCACAAACCTCCATTCTATGATTTCACACACCTCCAATCTATGACTTCACACACCTCCATTTTATGAAGTCACACACCTCCATTTTGACTTCTCACACCTCCATTATGTAACTTCACACACCTCTCTTCTGTGACTTCACACATCTCCATTCTATGACTTCACACACCTTCATTGTATGACTTCACACACCTCCATTCTATGACTTCACACACTTCCATTCTATGATTTCACATACCTTCATACGATGACTTCACACACCTCCATTCTGTGACTTCACACACCTCCATTCTGAGTTCACAAACCGCCATTCTTTGACTTCACAAACTTCTATTCTATGATTTCACACACCTCCATTCTATGACTTCTCACACCTCCATTTTAGGACGTCACACACCTCTATTTTGACTTCACACACTTCCATTCTGTGACTTCACACACCTCCATTCTATGACTTCACACACTTCCATTGGGACGTCACACACCTCCATTCTATGAGTTCACACACCTACATTCTATGACTTCACACACCTTCATTCGATTTCACACACCTCCATTCTATGAGTTCACACACCTGCATTGTGACTTCACGCACCTCCATTCTGTGATTTCACACACCTCCCTTCCGTGACTTCACCCACCTCCATTCTATGACTTCATACACCTCCATTCTATGACTTCATAAACCTCCCTTTTATAATTTCACACACCTCCATTCTGTGACTTCACACACCTCCATTCTATGACCTCACACACCCTCATTCTATGATTTCACACACCTCGATTCTATGATTTCACACATCCATTTTGACTTCACACACCTCTAATATATGACTTCAAACACCTCCATTCTGTGACTTCACACACCTCCATTATATGATATCACACACCTCCATTCTATGATTTCACACACCTCCATTCTATGACTTCACACACTTCCATTGTGACGTCACACACCTCCATTCTATGAGTTCACACACCTCCATTCTGACTTCACACACCTCCATTCTATGACTTCACACACCTCCATTCTGACTTCACACACCTCCATTATGTGACTTCACACACCTCCATTCTGTGACTTCACACACCTCCATTCTCCGACTTCACACACCTCCATTCTATGACTTCACAGACCTCGAATCTGTGACTTCACTCACCTGCACTCTATGACTTCACACTCCTAATTCTATGACTTTCCACACCTCATTTCTATGACTTCACCACCTCCAATCTATGACTACACACCTCCATTCTGACTTCACACACCTTCATTCTGTGAATTCACACACCTCCATTCTATGTGTTCACATACCTCCATTCTATGACTTCACACACCTTCATTCTTACTTCAGAAACATCCATTCTATGACCTCACTCACCCTTATTCTATGGTTTCACACACCACCATTCTATGAATTCACACATCCATTTTGACGTTACACACCTCCAATATATGACTTCAAACACCTCAATTCTGTGACTTCACACATCTCCATTCTATGAATTCACACACCCATTTTGACTTCACACACCTCCTATATATGACTTCAAACACCTCAATTCTGTGACTTCACACACCTCCATTCTATGAGTTCATACCATCCATTCTGTGACTTCACACACCTCCATTCTATGACTTCACACAATTCCATTCTATGACTTCACACACCGCCATTCCGTGACTTCACACACCTGCATTGTGAGTTCACACACCTCCATTCTGTGACCTCACAAACCTCCATTCTGCGATTTCACACACCTCCATTCTGAGATGTCACACCTCCATTCTATGAATTCACACACCGCCATTCTGTGATTTCACACACCTCAATTCTATGACTTCACACAACTCCATTCTGTGACTTCACACATCTCCATTCTGAGTTCACACACCTCCATTCTGTGACTTCACACACCTCCACTCTGTGACTTCACACATCTCCATTCTATGACTTCACACACCTCCATTCTGTGACTTCACCTACCTCCATTCTATGACTTCACAAACCTCCATTCTGTGACTTCACACACCTCCATTCTGTGACTTCACAAACCTCCATTCTATGATTTCACACACCTCCAATCTGTAACTTCACACACCTCCATTTTATGACGTCACACACCTGCATTTTGACTTCTCACACCTCCATTATGTGACTTCACACACCTCTCTTCTGTGACTTCACACACCTCCATCTATGACTTCACACACCTTCATTGTATGACTTCGCACACCTCCATTCTATGACTTCACACACTTCCATTCTATGATTTCACATACCTTCATACGATGACTTCACACACCTCCATTCTGTGCCTTCACACACCTCCATTCTGAGTTCACACACCTCCATTCTGTGACTTCACAAACCTCTATTCTATGATTTCACACACCTCCATTCTATGACTTCTCACACCTCCATTTTAGGACTTCACACACCTCCATTTTGACTTCACACACCTCCATTCTTTGACTTCACACACCTCCATTCTATGACTTCACACACTTCCATTGGGACGTCACACACCTCCATTCTATGAGTTCACACAAATACATTCTATGACTTCACACACCTACATTCGACTTCACACACCTCCATTCTATGACTTCACAGACCTCGAATCTGTGACTTCATTCGCCTCCAATCTATGACTTCACACTCCTCCATTCTATGACTTCCCACACCTCCTTTCTATGACTTCACACCTCCATTCTGACTTCACACACCTCCATTATGTGACTTCACACACCTCCATTATATGACGTCACACAACTCCGTTCTATGACTTCACACACCTCCATTCTATGACTTCACACACCTCCATTCTGTGACTTCACAGACCTCCATTCTATGACTTCACACACCTTCATTCTTACTTCACAAACATACATTCTATGACTTCACACACCTCCATTCTATGACTTCACACACCTCCATTCTTTGACTTCACACACCTCCATTCTGTGACTTCACACACCTCCATTCTGTGACTTCACACACCTCCATTCTATGACTTCACAGACCTCGAATCTGTGACTTCATTCGCCTCCAATCTATGACTTCACACTCCTCCATTCTATGACTTCCCACACCTCCTTTCTATGACTTCCCACCTCCATTCTGACTTCACACACCTCCATTATTTGACTTCACACACCTCCATTATATGACGTCACACAACTCCGTCCTATGACTTCACAAACCTCCATTCTATGACTTCACACACCTCCATTCTGTGACTTCACACACCTCCATTCTATGACTTCACAAACCTTCATCCTTACTTCACAAACATACATTCTATGACTTCACACACCTCCATTCTATGACTTCACACACCTCCATTCTTTGACTTCACACACCTCCATTCTGTGACTTCACACACCTCCATTCTGTGACTTCACACACCTCCATTCTATGACTTCACACACCTCCATTCTTTGACTTCACACACCTCCATTCTGTGACTTCACACACCTCCATTCTCCGACTTCACACACCTCCATTCTATGACTTCACACATCAATTTTGACTTCACACACCTCCAATATATAACTTCAAACACCTCAGTTCTGTGACTTCACACAAATCCATTCTATGAAATCATACCCGTCCATTCTGTGACTTCACACACCTCCATTTTTGACTTCACACACCTCCATTCTGTGACTTCACCCACCTCCATTCTGTAACTTCCCACACCTCCATTCTCCGACTTCACACCCCTCCAATTTGACTTCACATACCTCCATTCTATGACTTCACACACTTCCATTCTGTGACTTCACAGACATCCATTCCATGATTTCACACACCTCCATTCTATGACTTCACACACCTACATTTTATGACGTCACACACCTCCATTTTGACTTCACACACCTCCATTATGTGACTCCAAACGCCTCCGTTCTGTGACTTCACACACCTCCATTCTATGACTTCACACACTTCCATTCTATGACTTCACACACCGCCATTCCGTGACTTCACACAACTGCATTGTGAGTTCACACACCTCTATTCTGTGACCTCACACACCTCCATTCTGCGATTTCACACACCTCCATTCTGAGATGTCACACCTCCATTCTATGAATTCACACACTTCCATTCAGTGATTTCACACACCTCAATTCTATGACTTCACACAACTCCATTCTGTGACTTCACACATCTCCATTCTCAGTTCACACACATCCATTCTGTGACTTCACACACCTCCATTCTGTGATTTCACACACCTCCATTCTATGACTTCACACACCTCCATTCTGAGACTTCACAAACCTCCATTCTATGATTTCACACACCTCCAATCTATGACTTCACAAACCTCCATTTTATGACGTCACACACCTCCATTTTGACTTCTCACACCTCCATTATGTGACTTCACACACCTCTCTTCTGTGACTTCACACACTTCCATTCTATGGTTTCACATAACTTCATACGATGACTTCACACACCTCCATTCTGTGACTTCACACACCTCCATTCTGAGTTCACACACCGCCATTCTTTGACTTCACAAACCTCTATTCTATGATTTCACACACCTCCATTCTATGACTTCTCACACCTCCATTTTAGGACTTCACACACCTCCATTTTGACTTCACACACTTCCATTCTGTGACTTCACACACCTCCATTCTATGACTTCACACACTTCCATTGGGACGTCACACACCTCCATTCTATGAGTTCACACACCTACATTCTATGACTTCACACACCTTCATTCGACTTCAAAAACCTCCATTCTATGACTTCACAGACCTCGAATCTGTGACTTCACTCACGTCCAATCTATGACTTCACACTCCTCCATTCTATGATTTCCCACACCTCCTTTCTATGACTTCACACCTCCATTGTGACTTCACACACCTCCATTATGTGACTTCACACACCTCCATTATATGACGTCACACAACTCTGTTCTATGACTTCACACACCTCCATTCTATGACTTCACACACCTCCATTCTATGACTTCACACGCCTCGATTCTATGACTTCACACACCTTCATTCTTACTTCACAAACATATTCTATGACTTCACACACCTCCATTCTATGACTTCACACACCTCCATTCTTTGACTTCACACACCTCCATTCTATGACTTCACAAACCTCCATTCTGTGACTTCACACAGCTCCATTCTGTGACTTCACACACCTCCATTCTCCGACTTCACACACCTCCATTCTATGACTTCACACATCCATTTTGACTTCACACAACTCCAATATATAACTTCAAACACCTCAATTCTGTGACTTCAAACACCTCCATTCTGTGAATTCATACCTGTCCATTCTGTGACTTCACACACCTCCATTCTTTGACTTTACACACCTCCATTCTGTGACTTCACCCACCACCATTCTGTGACTTCCCACACCTCCATTCTCCGACTTCACACCCCTCCAATATGACTTCACATACCTCCATTCTATGACTTCACAAACCTCCATTTTGTGACTTCACCCACCTCCATTCTGTGACTTCCCGCACCTACATTCTCCGACTTCACACCCCTCCAATTTGACTTCATATACCTCCATTCTATGACTTCACACATCTCCACTCTGTGACTTCACAAACCTCCATTCTATGATTTCACACACCTCCAATCTATGACTTCACACACCTACATTTTATGACGTCACACACCTCCATTTTGACTTCACACACCTCCATTATGTGACTCCACACACCTCCCTTCTGTGACTTCACACACCTCCATTCTATGACTTCACACACCTTCATTGTATGACTTCACACACCTCCATTCTATGACTTCACACACTTCAATTCTATGATTTCACATACCTCCATGCTATGACTCCACACACCTCCATTCTGTGACTTCACACACCTCCATTCTATGACTTCACACACCTCCATTCTTTGACTTCACACACCTCCATTCTGTGACTTCACACAGCTCCATTCTGTAACTTCACACACCTCCATTCTCCGACTTTACACACCTACATTCTATGACTTCACACATCCATTTTGACTTCACACAAGTCGAATATATAACTTCAAACACCTCAATTCTGTGACTTCACACACCTCCATTCTATGAATTCATACCCGTCCATTCTGTGACTTCACACACCTCCATTCTTTAACTTCACACACCTCCATTCTGTGACTTCACCCACCTCCATTCTGTGACTTCCCACACCTCCTTTCTTCGACTTCACACCCCTCCAATTTGACTTCACATACCTCCATTCTATGACTTCACACACCTCCATTCTGTGACTTCCCACACCTCCATGCTGAGTTTACACACCTCCATTCTATGATTTCACACACCTCCATTCTTTGACGTCACACACCTCCATTCTATGACTTCACACAACTTCATTCTTACTTTACTAACATCCATTCTATAACTTCACACACCTCCATTCTATGACTTCAAACACCTCCATTCTGTGACTTCACAAACCTCCATTCTATGACTTCACACACCTCCATTCTGTGACTTCACACACCTCCATTCTATGAGTTCACACACCTCCATTCTGAATTCACACAACTCCATTTTGTGACTTTACACACCTCCATTCTGAATTCACACAACTCCATTCTGTGACTTCTCAAAACTCCATTCTATGATTTCACACACCTCCATACTATGACTTCACACAACTCCATCTATGACTTCACATACCTGCATTCTGACATCACACACCTACATTCTATGACTTCACAGACCTCGAATCTGTGACTTAACTCACCTGCACTCTATGACTTCACACTCCTCCATTCTATGACTTCACAGACCTCCTTTCTATGATTTCACACACCTCCATTCTTTGACTTCACACACCTCCATTCCATGACTTCACACACATCCATTCTATGACTTCACACACCTCTATTCTATGAGTTCACACACCTCCATTCTTTGACTTCACAACCTCCATTTTGACTTCACACACCTACATTCTGGGCCTTCACACACCTCCATTTGTGACTTCACACACAACCATTTTGATTTCACACACCTCCATTCTGTGACTTCACACACCTCCATTCTTTGACTTCACACACCTCCGTTTTGACTTCACACACCTCCATTCTGGGACTTCACACACCTCCATTCTGTGACTTCACACACCACCATTGTTTGACTTCACACACCTCCATTCTTTGACTTCACACACCTCCATTCCACGACTCCACACAACTCCATTCTATGAGTTCAGAAACATCCATTCTATGAGTTCACACACCACAATTTTGTCTTCACACACCTCCATTCTATGACTTCACACACCTTCATTCTTAATTCAGAAACATCCATTCTATGACTTCACACACCTCCATTCTGACTTCACACACCTCCATTATATGACTTCACAGACCTCGAATATGTGACTTCACTCACCTCCACTCTAAGACTTCACACTCCTCCATTCTATGACTTCCCACATCTCTTTCTATGACTTCACCAACCTCCATTTTATGACTTCACACACCTCCATTCTGTGACTTCACACACCTCCATTCTAAGACCTCACACACCCTCATTCTATGATTTCACACACCTCCATTCTATGACTTCACACACCTCCATTCTGACTTCACACACCTCCATTCTGTGACGTCACACACCTCCATACTGTGACTTCCCAGACCTCCATTCTGTGACTTCACACACCTGCATTCTGACTTCACACTCATCCATTCTGTGACTTCACACACCTCCATTATATGACTTCACACACCTCCATTCTATGACTTCACAGACCTCGAATATGTGACTTCACTCACCTCCACACTAGGACTTCACACACCTCCAATATATGACTTCAAACACCTCAATTCTGTGACTTCACACACCTCCATTCTATGAATTCATACAGTCCATTCTGTGACTTCACACACCTCCATTCTATGACTTCACACACTTCAATTCTATGACTTCACACACCTCCATTCTGTGACTTTACACACCTCCATTCTGACTTCACAAACCTCCATTCTGTGACGTGACACACCTCCATACTGTGCCTTCCCACACCTCCATTCTGTGACTTCACACCTGCATTCTGACTTCACACACATCCAATCTGTGACTTCACACACCTCCATTATATGACTTCACACACCTCCATTCTATGTCTTCACACACCTCCATTCTATGACTTCACACACCTCCATTCTGTGACTTCACACACCTCCATTCTATGACTTCACACACCTTCATTAGTACTTCACAAACATACATTCTATGACTTCACACACCTCCATTCTGACGTCACACACCTCCATTCTATGACTTCACACACCGCCATTCTTTGACTTCACACACCTAAATTTTGAGTTGACACACCTCCATTCTGTGACTTCACACACCTCCATTCTGACCTCACACAGCTCCATTCTATGACTTCACACACCTCCATTCTTTGACGTCACACACCTCCATTCGATGACTTCACACACCTTCATTCTTACTTTACAAACATCCATTCTATAACTTCACACACCTCCATTCTATTACTTTACACACCTCCATTGTGTGACTTCACATACCTGCATTCTATGACTTCACACACCTCCATTCTGTGACTTCACACACCTCCATTCTATGACTTCACACACTTCCATTGTGATGTCACACACCTCCATTCTATGAGTTCACACACCTGCATTCTGACTTCACACACCTCCATTCTATGACTTCACACACCTCTATTCTGACTTCACACACCTGTATTCTATGACTTCGCACACCTCCATTCTGACATCACACACCTCCATTCTATGACTTCACAGACCTCGAATCTGTGACTTCAGTCACCTGCACTCTATGACTTTACACTCCTCCATTCTATGACTTCCCACAACTCTTTCTATGACTTCACACACCTTCATTTTTACTTCAGAAACATCCATTCTATGACTTCACACACCTCCACTCTATGACTTCACAAACCTCCATTCTGTGACTTCACACACCTCCATTCTGAGTTCACACAACTCCATTCGTTGACTTCACACATCTCCATTCTGACTTCACACACCTCCATTCTATGACTTCACACACTTCCATTCTATGACTTCACACACCTCTATTCTGTGACTTCACACACTTCAATTCTATGATTTCACATACCTCCATGCTATGACTCCACACACCTCCATTCTGTGACTTCACACACCTCCATTCTATGACTTCACACACCTCCATTCTTTGACTTCACACACCTTCATTCTGTGACTTCACACAGCTCCATTCTGTAACTTCACACACCTCCATTCTCCGACTTTACACACCTACATTCTATGACTTCACACATCCATTTTGACTTCACACAAGTCGAATATATAACTTCAAACACCTCAATTCTGTGACTTCACACACCTCCATTCTATGAATTCATACCCGTCCATTCTGTGACTTCACACACCTCCATTCTTTAACTTCACACACCTCCATTCTGTGACTTCACCCACCTCCATTCTGTGACTTCCCACACCTCCTTTCTTCGACTTCACACCCCTCCAATTTGACTTCACATACCTCCATTCTATGACTTCACACACCTCCATTCTGTGACTTCCCACACCTCCATGCTGAGTTTACACACCTCCATTCTATGATTTCACACACCTCCATTCTTTGACGTCACACACCTCCATTCTATGACTTCACACAACTTCATTCTTACTTTACTAACATCCATTCTATAACTTCACACACCTCCATTCTATGACTTCAAACACCTCCATTCTGTGACTTCACAAACCTCCATTCTATGACTTCACACACCTCCATTCTGTGACTTCACACACCTCCATTCTATGAGTTCACACACCTCCATTCTGAATTCACACAACTCCATTTTGTGACTTTACACACCTACATTCTGAATTCACACAACTCCATTCTGTGACTTCTCAAAACTCCATTCTATGATTTCACACACCTCCATACTATGACTTCACACAACTCCATCTATGACTTCACATACCTGCATTCTGACATCACACACCTACATTCTATGACTTCACAGACCTCGAATCTGTGACTTAACTCACCTGCACTCTATGACTTCACACTCCTCCATTCTATGACTTCACAGACCTCCTTTCTATGATTTCACACACCTCCATTCTTTGACTTCACACACCTCCATTCCATGACTTCACACACATCCATTCTATGACTTCACACACCTCTATTCTATGAGTTCACACACCTCCATTCTTTGACTTCACAACCTCCATTTTGACTTCACACACCTACATTCTGGGCCTTCACACACCTCCATTTGTGACTTCACACACAACCATTTTGATTTCACACACCTCCATTCTGTGACTTCACACACCTCCATTCTTTGACTTCACACACCTCCGTTTTGACTTCACACACCTCCATTCTGGGACTTCACACACCTCCATTCTGTGACTTCACACACCACCATTGTTTGACTTCACACACCTCCATTCTTTGACTTCACACACCTCCATTCCACGACTCCACACAACTCCATTCTATGAGTTCAGAAACATCCATTCTATGAGTTCACACACCACAATTTTGTCTTCACACACCTCCATTCTATGACTTCACACACCTTCATTCTTAATTCAGAAACATCCATTCTATGACTTCACACACCTCCATTCTGACTTCACACACCTCCATTATATGACTTCACAGACCTCGAATATGTGACTTCACTCACCTCCACTCTAAGACTTCACACTCCTCCATTCTATGACTTCCCACATCTCTTTCTATGACTTCACCCACCTCCATTTTATGACTTCACACACCTCCATTCTGTGACTTCACACACCTCCATTCTATGACCTCACACACCCTCATTCTATGATTTCACACACCTCCATTCTATGACTTCACACACCTCCATTCTGACTTCACACACCTCCATTCTGTGACGTCACACACCTCCATACTGTGACTTCCCAGACCTCCATTCTGTGACTTCACACACCTGCATTCTGACTTCACACTCATCCATTCTGTGACTTCACACACCTCCATTATATGACTTCACACACCTCCATTCTATGACTTCACAGACCTCGAATATGTGACTTCACTCACCTCCACACTAGGACTTCACACACCTCCAATATATGACTTCAAACACCTCAATTCTGTGACTTCACACACCTCCATTCTATGAATTCATACAGTCCATTCTGTGACTTCACACACCTCCATTCTATGACTTCACACACTTCAATTCTATGACTTCACACACCTCCATTCTGTGACTTTACACACCTCCATTCTGACTTCACACACCTCCATTCTGTGACGTGACACACCTCCATACTGTGCCTTCCCACACCTCCATTCTGTGACTTCACACCTGCATTCTGACTTCACACACATCCAATCTGTGACTTCACACACCTCCATTATATGACTTCACACACCTCCATTCTATGTCTTCACACACCTCCATTCTATGACTTCACACACCTCCATTCTGTGACTTCACACACCTCCATTCTATGACTTCACACACCTTCATTAGTACTTCACAAACATACATTCTATGACTTCACACACCTCCATTCTGACGTCACACACCTCCATTCTATGACTTCACACACCGCCATTCTTTGACTTCACACACCTAAATTTTGAGTTGACACACCTCCATTCTGTGACTTCACACACCTCCATTCTGACCTCACACAGCTCCATTCTATGACTTCACACACCTCCATTCTTTGACGTCACACACCTCCATTCGATGACTTCACACACCTTCATTCTTACTTTACAAACATCCATTCTATAACTTCACACACCTCCATTCTATTACTTTACACACCTCCATTGTGTGACTTCACATACCTGCATTCTATGACTTCACACACCTCCATTCTGTGACTTCACACACCTCCATTCTATGACTTCACACACTTCCATTGTGATGTCACACACCTCCATTCTATGAGTTCACACACCTGCATTCTGACTTCACACACCTCCATTCTATGACTTCACACACCTCTATTCTGACTTCACACACCTGTATTCTATGACTTCGCACACCTCCATTCTGACATCACACACCTCCATTCTATGACTTCACAGACCTCGAATCTGTGACTTCAGTCACCTGCACTCTATGACTTTACACTCCTCCATTCTATGACTTCCCACAACTCTTTCTATGACTTCACACACCTTCATTTTTACTTCAGAAACATCCATTCTATGACTTCACACACCTCCACTCTATGACTTCACAAACCTCCATTCTGTGACTTCACACACCTCCATTCTGAGTTCACACAACTCCATTCGTTGACTTCACACATCTCCATTCTGACTTCACACACCTCCATTCTATGACTTCACACACTTCCATTCTATGACTTCACACACCTCTATTCTGTGACTTCACACACCTCCATTGTGTGACTTCACACACTTCCATTCTATGACTTCATAAACCTCCCTTTTATAATTTCACACACCTCCATTCTATGACCTCACACACCCTCATTCTTTGATTTCACACACCTCCATTCTATGATTTCACACATCCATTTCGACTTCACACACCTCTAATATATGATTTCAAATACCTCAATTCTGTGACTTCACACACCTGCATTCTATGACTTCATACCGTCCATTCTGTGACTTCAAACACCTCCATTCTATGACTTCACACAATTCCATTCTATGACTTCACACACCTCCATTTTATAACTTCACAAACCTCCATTCTATGACTTCACACACCTCCATTCTGAGTTTACACACCTCCATTCTATGACTTCACACACCTCCGTTCTTTGACGTCACACATTTATTCTATGACTTCACACAACTTCATTCTTACTTTACAAACATCCATTCAATAACTTCACACACCTCTATTTTATGACTTCAAACACCTCCATTCTGTGACTTCACACACCTCCGTTCTGTATTCACACAGCTCCATTCTGTGACTTCACAAAATTCCATTCTATGATTTCACACACCTCCATACTATGACTTCACACACCACCATTCTGTGACTTCACACACCTTCATTCTGACATCACACACCTCCATTCTATGACTTCACAGACCTCGAATCTGTGACTTCACTCACCTGCACTCTATGACTTCACACTCCTCCATTCTATGACTTCCACACCTCCCTTCTATGACTTCACCACCTCCAATCTATGACTACACACCTCCATTCTGACTTCACAAACCTTCATTCTGTGAATTCACACACCTCCATTCTATGTGTTCACACACCTCCATTCTATGACTTCACACACCTTCATTCTTACTTCAGAAACATCACTTCTATGACTTCACACAACTCCATTCCATGACTTCACAAACCTCCATTCTGTGACTTCACACACCTACATTCTGAGTTCACACAACTCCATTCGATGACTTCACACACCTCCATTCTGACTTCACACACCTCCATTTTATGACTTCACACACTTCCATTCTATGACTTCACACACCTCCATTCTGTGACTTCACACATCTCCATTCTGTGTTCGCACACCTCCATTCTGAGACTTCACACACCTCCATTCTGTGACTTCACATTCCTCCATTCTGTGACTTCACACACTTCCATTCTATGACTTCACACACCTCCATTCTATGACTTCACACACCTCCATTCTGTGACTTCACACACCTCCATTATATGACCTCACACACCCTCATTCTATGGTTTCACACACCTCCATTCTACGAATTTACACATCCATTTTGACTTCACACACCTCCAATATATGACTTCAAACACCTCAATTCTGTGACTTCACACACCTCCATTCTATGAGGTCATACCATCCATTCTCTGACTTCACACACCTCCATTCTATGACTTCACACACTTCCATTCTATGACTTCATACACCTCCATTCTTTGACTTTACATACCTCCATTCTGAGTTCACACACATCCATTCTGTGACTTCACATACCTCCATTCTGTGACTTCCAACACCTCCATTCTGTTACTTCACACACCTCCATTCTATGACTTCAGCACCTCTAATCTGACGTCACACACCTCCATTCCATGACTTCTCACACCTCCATTCTGACTTCACACACCTCCATTCTATGACTTCGCAGACCTCCATTCTGACTTCACACATCTCCATTCTGTGACTTCACACACCTCCAATCTGTGACTTCACACACCTCCATTCTGTGACTTCACACACCTCCATTCGGTGATTTTACACACCTCCCTTCCGTGACTTTACCCACCTCCATCCTATGACTTCACACACCTCCATTCTATGACATCACACACCTCCATTCTATGACTTCACACACTTCCACTCTATGACTTCACACACCACCATTCTATGACTTCAAACACCTCCATTCTATGACTTCCCACACATGCATTCTAACTTCACACACCTCCGTCTATGACTTCACACAGCTTCATTCTGACATCACACACCTCCATTCTATGACTTCACAGACCTCGAATCTGAGACTTCACTCACCTGCACTCTATGACTTCACACTCCTCCATTCTATGACTTTCCACACCTCTTTTCTATGACTTCACCACCTCCAATCTATGACTACACACCTCCATTCTGACTTCACACACCTTCATTCTGTGAATTCGCACACCTCCATTCTATGTGTTCACACACCTCCATTCTATGACTTCACACACCTTCATTCTTACTTCAGAAACATCAGTTCTATGACTTCACACAACTCCATTCTATGACTTCACAAACCTCCATTCTGTGAATTCACATACCTCCATTCTGAGTTCACACAACTCCATTCGGTGACTTCACACACCTCCATTCTGACTTCACACACCTCCATTCTATGACTTCACACACTTCCATTCTATGACTTCACACACCTCCATTATATGACCTCACACACCCTCATTCTATGGTTTCACACACCTCCATTCTATGAATTTACACATCCATTTTGACTTCACACACCTCCAATATATGACTTCAAACACCTCAATTCTGTGACTTCACACACCTCCATTCCATGAGTTCATACCATCCATTCTGTGACTTCACACACCTCCATTCTGTGACTTCACACACTTCCATTCTATGACTTCATACACCTCCATTCTGTGACTTTACATACCTCCATTCTGAGTTCACACACCTCCATTCTGTGACTTCACACACCCCTATTCTGTGACTTCCCACACGTCCATTCTGTTACTTCACACACCTCCATTCTATGACTTCAAACACCTCCATTCTGTGACTTCACACACCTCCATTCTATGACTTCACAAACCTCCATTCTATGACATCACACACCTCCATTCTATGACTTCACACACTTCTACTCTATGACTTCACACACCACCATTCTATGACTTCAAACACCTCCATTCTATGACTTCCCACACATGCATTCTAACTTCACACACCTCCATCTATGACTTCACACACCTTCATTCTGACATCACACACCTCCATTCTATGACTTCACAGACCTCGAATCTGTGACTTCACTCACCTGCACTCTATGACTTCACACTCCTCCATTCTATGACTTTCCACAACTCTTTTCTATGACTTCACCACTTCCAATCTATGACAACACACCTCCATTCTGACTTCACACACCTTCATTCTGTGAATTCGCACACCTCCATTCTATGTGTTCACACACCTCCATTCTATGACTTCACACACCTTCATTCTTACTTCAGAAACATCAGTTCTATGACTTCACACAACTCCATTCTATGACTTCACAAACCTCCATTCTGTGACTTCACATAACTCCATTCTTAGTTCACACAACTCCATTCGGTGACTTCACACACCTCCATTCTGTGTTCGCACACCTCCATTCTATGACTTCACACACCTTCATTCTTTCTTCAGAAACATCAGTTCTATGACTTCACACAACTCCATTCTATGACTTCACACACCTGCATTCTATGACTACACACACTTCCAATCTGTGACTTCACACACCTCCATTCTGTGACTTCACACACCTCCATTCTGTGTTCGCACACTTCCATTCTGTGACTTCACACATCTCCATTCTGTGACTTCACACACCTCCATTCTGTGACTTCACACACTTCCATTTTATGACTTCACACACCTCCATTCTATCACTTCATACACCGCCATTCTGTAACTTTACATACCTCCATTCTGAGTTCACACACCTCCATTCTGTGACTTCACACACCTCCATTCTGTGACTTCCCACACCTCCATTCTGTTACTTCACACACCTCCATTCTATGAGTTCATACCATCCATTCTGTGACTTCACACACCTCCATTCTATGACTTCACACACTTCCGTTCTATGACTTCATACACCTCCATTCTGTGACTTTACATACCTCCATTCTGAGTTCACAAACCTCCATTCTGTGACTTCACACACCTCCATTCTGTGACTTCCCACACCTCCATTCTGTGACTTCACACACCTCCATTCTATGACTTCACACACCTCTATTCTGAGGTCACACACCTCCATTCTATGACTTCACACACCTCCATTCTGACTTCACACACCTCCATTCTATGACTTCGCACACCTCTATTCTGACTTCACACACCTCCATTCTGTGACTTCACACACCTCCATTCGATGACTTCACACACCTACATTCTTTGACTTCACACACAACCATTTTGACTTCACACCTCCATTCTGTGACTTCACTCATTTACATTTGTGACTTCTCACACCACCTTTTTGACTTCACACATCTCCATTCTGTGACTTCATACATCTCCATTCTGTGACTTCACACAGCTCCATTCTGTGACTTCACACACCTCCATTCTGTGTTTTCACACACCTCCCTTCCGTGACTTCACCCACCTCCATTCTATGACTTCACACACCTCCATTCTATGACATCACACACCTCCATTCTATGACGTCACACACTTCCACTCTATGACTTCACACACCACCATTCTATGACTTCACACACCTCCATTCTATGACTTCCTACTCATGCATTCTGACTTCACACACCTCCATTGTATGTCTTCACACATCTTCTTTCTGTAACTTCCCACACTTCCAATGTTTGACTTCACAAGCCACCATTCCATGACTTCACACACCTGCATTCTATGAGTTTACACACCTCCATTCTTTGACTTCACACACCTCCATTTTGACTTCACACACCTCCATTTTGACTTCACACACCTACATTCTGTGACTTTACACACCTCCATTTGTGACTTCACACACCACCATTTTGATTTCACACACCACCATTCTGTGACTTCACACACCTCCATTCTTTGACTTCACACACCTCTATTCTTTGACTTCACACATCACCATTGTTTGACTTCACACACCTCCATTCTATGACTTCACAAACCTCCATTCTGTGAATTCACATAACTCCATTCTGAGTTCACACAACTCCATTCGGTGACTTCACACACCTCCATTCTGACTTCACACACCTCCATTCTATGACTTCACACACTTCCATTCTTTGACTTCACACACCTCCATTATATGACCTCACACACCCTCATTCTATGGTTTCACACACCTCCATTCTATGAATTTACACATCCATTTTGACTTCACACACCTCCAATATATGACTTCAAACACCTCAATTCTGTGACTTCACACACCTCCATTCCATGAGTTCATACCATCCATTCTGTGACATCACACACCTCCATTCTATGACTTCACACACTTCCATTCTATGACTTCATACACCTCCATTCTGTGACTTTACATACCTCCATTCTGAGTTCACACACCTCCATTCTGTGACTTCACACACCTCTATTCTGTGACTTCCCACACGTCCATTCTGTTACTTCACACACCTCCATTCTATGACTTCAAACACCTCCATTCTGTGACTTCACACACCTCCATTCTATGACTTCACAAACCTCCATTCTATGACATCACACACCTCCATTCTATGACTTCACACACTTCTACTCTATGACTTCACACACCACCATTCTATGACTTCAAACACCTCCATTCTATGACTTCCCACACATGCATTCTAACTTCACACACCTCCATCTATGACTTCACACACCTTCATTCTGACATCACACACCTCCATTCTATGACTTCACAGACCTCGAATCTGTGACTTCACTCACCTGCACTCTATGACTTCACACTCCTCCATTCTATGACTTTCCACAACTCTTTTCTATGACTTCACCACTTCCAATCTATGACTACACACCTCCATTCTGACTTCACACACCTTCATTCTGTGAATTCGCACACCTCCATTCTATGTGTTCACACACCTCCATTCTATGACTTCACACACCTTCATTCTTACTTCAGAAACATCAGTTCTATGACTTCACACAACTCCATTCTATGACTTCACAAACCTCCATTCTGTGACTTCACATACCTCCATTCTGAGTTCACACAACTCCATTCGGTGACTTCACACACCTCCATTCTGACTTCACACACCTGCATTCTATAACTTCACACACTTCCATTCTGTGACTTCACACACCTCCATTCTGTGACTTCACACACCTCCATTCTGTGTTCGCACACTTCCATTCTGTGACTTCACACATCTCCATTCTGTGACTTCACACACCTCCATTCTGTGACTTCACACACTTCCATTTTATGACTTCACACACCTCCATTCTATCACTTCATACACCGCCATTCTGTAACTTTACATACCTCCATTCTGAGTTCACACACCTCCATTCTGTGACTTCACACACCTCCATTCTGTGACTTCCCACACCTCCATTCTGTTACTTCACACACCTCCATTCTATGAGTTCATACCATCCATTCTGTGACTTCACACACCTCCATTCTATGACTTCACACACTTCCGTTCTATGACTTCATACACCTCCATTCTGTGACTTTACATACCTCCATTCTGAGTTCACAAACCTCCATTCTGTGACTTCACACACCTCCATTCTGTGACTTCCCACACCTCCATTCTGTGACTTCACACACCTCCATTCTATGACTTCACACACCTCTATTCTGAGGTCACACACCTCCATTCTATGACTTCACACACCTCCATTCTGACTTCACACACCTCCATTCTATGACTTCGCACACCTCTATTCTGACTTCACACACCTCCATTCTGTGACTTCACACACCTCCCTTCGATGACTTCACACACCTACATTCTTTGACTTCACACACAACCATTTTGACTTCACACCTCCATTCTGTGACTTCACTCATTTACATTTGTGACTTCTCACACCACCTTTTTGACTTCACACATCTCCATTCTGTGAATTCATACACCTCCATTCTGTGACTTCACACAGCTCCATTCTGTGACTTCACACACCTCCATTCTGTGTTTTCACACACCTCCCTTCCGTGACTTCACCCACCTCCATTCTATGACTTCACACACCTCCATTCTATGACATCACACACCTCCATTCTATGACGTCACACACTTCCACTCTATGACTTCACACACCACCATTCTATGACTTCACACACCTCCATTCTATGACTTCCTACTCATGCATTCTGACTTCACACACCTCCATTGTATGTCTTCACACATCTTCTTTCTGTAACTTCCCACACTTCCAATGTTTGACTTCACAAGCCACCATTCCATGACTTCACACACCTGCATTCTATGAGTTCACACACCTCCATTCTTTGACTTCACATACCTCCATTTTGACTTCACACACCTCCATTTTGACTTCACACACCTACATTCTGTGACTTTACACACCTCCATTTGTGACTTCACACACCACCATTTTGATTTCACACACCACCATTCTGTGACTTCACACACCTCCATTCTTTGACTTCACACACCTCTATTCTTTGACTTCACACATCACCATTGTTTGACTTCACACACCTCCATTCTTTGACTTCACACACCTCCATTCTATTAGTTCACAAACATCCATTCTATGAGTTCAACACCAAAATTTTGTCTTCACACACCTCCATTCTATGACATCACACACCTCCATTCTTAATTCAGAAACATCCATTCTATGACTTCACACACCTCCATTCTATGACTTTGCAAACCTCCATTCTGTGACTTCACACACCTCCATTCGGAGTTCACACACCTCCATTCGGTGACTTCACACACCTCCATTATGTGACTTCACACACCTCCATTCTATGACTTCACACACCTTCATTCTTACTTCACAAACATACATTCTATGACTTCACACACCTCCATTCTGACTTCACACATCTCCATTCTATGACTTCACACACCGCCATTCTTTGACTTCACACACCTAAATTTTGAGTTGACACACCTCCATTCTGTGACTTCACATTCCTCCATTCTGACCTCACACAGCTCCATTCTATGACTTCACACACCTCCATTCTTTGACGTCACACACCTCCATTCGATGAATTCACACACCTTCATTCGTACTTTACAAACATCCATTCTATAAATTCACACACCTCCATTCTATGACTTTACACACCTCCATTGTGTGACTTCACATACCTGCTTTCTATGACTTCACACACCTCCAATCTGTGACTTCACACACCTCCATTCTATGACTTCACACACTTCCATTCTATGAGTTCACACACCTGCATTCTGACTTCACACACCTCCATTCTATGACTTCACACACCTCCATTCTGACTTCACACACCTCTATTCTATTACTTCGCACACCTCCATGCTGACATCACACACCTCCATTCTATGACTTCACAGACCTCGAATCTGTGACTTCACTCACCTGCACTCTATGACTTTACACTCCTCCATTCTATGACTTCCCACAACTCTTTCTATGACTTCACACACCTTCATTTTTACTTCAGAAACATCCATTCTATGACTTCACACACCTCCACTCTATGACTTCACAAACCTCCAATCTGTGACTTCACACACCTCCATTCTGAGTTCACACAACTCCATTCGTTGACTTCACACATCTCCATTCTGACTTCACACACCTCCATTCTATGACTTCACACACTTCCATTCTATGACTTCACACACCTCTATTCTGTGACTTGACACACCTCCATTGTGTGACTTCACACATTTCCAATCTATGACTTCATAAACCTCCCTTTTATAATTTCACACACCTCCATTCTATGACCTCACACACCCTCATTCTTTGATTTCACACACCTCCATTCTATGATTTCACACATCCATTTCGACTTCACAAACCTCTAATATATGACTTCAAACACCTCCATTCTATGACTTCACACACCTCCATTCTATGACTTCACACACCTCCATTCTGTGACTTCACACACCTCCATTCTATGACTTCACAAACTTCCATTGTGAAGTCACTCACCTCCATTCTATGCGTTCACACACTTCTGTTCTGTATTCACACAGCTCCATTCTGTGACTTCACAAAATTCCATTTTATGATTTCACACACCTCCATACTATGACTTCACACACCTCCATTCTGTGACTTCAGACACCTTCATTCTGACATCACACACCTCCATTCTATGACTTCACAGACCTCGAATCTGTGACTTCACTCACCTGCACTCTATGACTTCACACTCCTCCATTCTATGACTTTAAACACCTCCCTTCTATGACTTCACCACCTCCAATCTATGACTACACACCTCCATTCTGACTTCACACACCTTCATTCTGTGAATTCACACACCTCCATTCTCTGTGTTCACACACCTCCATTCTATGACTTCACACAACTTCATTCTTACTTCAGAAACATCAGTTCTATGACTTCACACAACTCCATTCTATGACTTCACAAACCTCCATTCTGTGACTTCACACACCTCCATTCTGAGTTCACACAACTCCATTCGGTGACTTCTCACACCTCCATTCTGACTTCACACACCTCCATTCTATGACTTCACACACTTCCATTCTATGACTTCACACACCTCCATTCTGTGACTTCACACATCTCCATTCTGTGTTCGCACACCTCCATTCTGTGAATTCACACACCTCCATTCTTTGCCTTCACACACCTGTATTCTGTGACTTCACACACTTCCATTCTATGACTTTACACACCTCCATTCTATGACTTCACACAACTCCATTATATGACCTCACACACCCTCATTCTATGGTTTCACACACCTCCATTCTATGAATTTACACATCCATTTTGACTTCACACCCCTGCAATATATGACTTCAAACACCTCAATTCTTTGACGTCACACACCTCCATTCGATGACTTCACACACCTTCATTCGTACTTTACAAACATCCATTCTATAACTTCACACACATCCATTCTATGATTTTACACACCTCCATTGTGTGACTTCACATACCTGCATTCTATGACTTCACACACCTCCATTCTGTGACTTCACACACCTCCATTCTATGACTTCACACACATCCATTGTGACGTCACACACCTCCATTCTATGAGTTCACACACCTGCATTATGACTTCACACACCTCCATTCTATGACTTCACACACCTCCATTCTGACTTCACACACCTCTATTCTATGACTTCGCACACCTCCATTCTGTGTTCGCACACTTCCATTCTGTGACTTCACACACCTCCATTCTGTGACTTCACACACCTCCATTATATGACATCACAAACCCTCATTCTATGGTTTCACACACCTCCATTCTAGGATTTTACACATCCATTTTGACTTCACACAGCTCCAATATATGACTTCAAACACCTCAATTCTTTGACTTCACACACCTCCATTCCATGAGTTCATACCATCCATTCTGTGACTTCACACACCTCCATTCTATGACTTCAGACACTTCCATACTATGACTTCATACACCTCCATTCTGTGACTTTACATACCTCCGTTCTGAGTTCACACACCTCCATTCTGTGACTTCACACACCTCCATTCTGTGACTTCCCACACCTCCATTCTGTTACTTCACACACCTCCATTCTATGACTTCCCACACCTCTATTCTGACGTCACACACCTCCATTCTATGACTTCACACACCTCCATTCTGACTTCACACACCTCCATTCTATGACTTCGCACACCTCTATTCTGACTTCACACACCTCCATTCTGTGACTTCACACACCTCCATTCTTTGACTTCACACACCTACATTCTTTGACTTCACGCACAACCATTTTGACTTCACACCTCCATTCTGTGACTTCACACACTTACATTTGTGACTTCTCACACGACCTTTTTGACTTCACACATCTCCATTCTGTGACTTCACACACCTCCAATCTGTGACTTCACACAGCTCCATTCTGTGACTTCACACACCTCCATTCTGTAATTTCACACACCGCCCTTCCGTGACTTCACACACCTCCATTCTATGACTTCACACACCTCCATTCTATGACTTCACACACCTTCATTCTTACTTCAGAAACATCAGTTCTATGACTTCACAAAACTCCATTCTATGACTACACAAACTTCCATTCTGTGACTTCACACATCTCCATTCTGAGTTCACACAACTCCATTCGGTGACTTCACACACCTCCATTCTGACTTCACACACCTCCATTCTATGACTTCACACACTTCCATTCTATGACTTCACACACCTCCATTCTGTGACTTCACACACCTCCATTCTGTGTTCGCACACTTCCATTCTGTGACTTCACACACCTCCATTCTGTGACTTCACACACCTCCATTCTGTGACTTCACACACTTCCATTTTATGACTTCACACACCTCCATTCTATGACTTCACACTCCTCCATTCTGTGACTTCACACACCTCCATTATATGACTTCACACACCCTCATTCTATGGTTTCACATACCTCCATTCTATGAATTCACACATCCATTTTGACTTCACACACCTCAAATATATGACTTCAAACACCTCAATTCTGTGACATCACACACCTCCATTCTATGAGTTCATACCATCCATTCTGTGACTTCACACACCTCCATTCTATGACTTCACACACTTCCATTCTATGACTTCATGCACCTCCATTCTGTGACTTTACATACCTCCATTCTGAGTTCACATACCTCCATTCTGTGACTTCACACACCTTCATTCTGTGACTTCCCACACCTCCATTCTGTGACTTCACACACCTCCATTCTATGACTTCACACACCTCCATTCTGACTTCACACACCTCCATTCTATGACTTCGCACACCTCTATGCTGACTTCACACACCTCCATTCTGTGACTTCACACACCTCCATTCGATGACTTCACACACCTACATTCTTTGACTTCACACACAACAATTTTGACTTCACACCTCCATTCTGTGACTTCACACACTTACATTTGTGACTTCTCACACCACCTTTTTGACTTCACACAGCTCCATTCTGTGACTTCACGCACCTCCATTCTATGACTTCACACACCTCCATTCTATGACATCACACACCTCCATTCTATGACTTCACACACTTCCACGCTATGACTTCACACACGACCATTCTATGACTTCACACACCTCCATTCTATGACTTCCTACACATGCATTCTGACTTCACACACCTCCATTGTATGTCTTCACACATCTTCTTTCTGTAACTTCCCACACTTCAAATGTTTGACTTCAAAAACCACCATTCCATGAGTTCACACACCTGCATTCTATGAGTTCACACACCTCCATTCTTTGACTTCACACACCTCCATTTTTACTTCACACACCTACATTCTGTGACTTCACACACCTCCATTTGTGACTTTACACACCACCATTTTGATTTCACACACCACCATTCTGTGACTTCACACACCTCCATTCTGTGACTTCACACACCGTTATTGTTTGACTTCACACACCTCCATTCTTTGACTTCACACACCTCCATTCTGTGACTTCACACACCTCCATTCTGTGACTTCACACACCTCCATTGTATGAGTTCACACACCTGCATTGTGACTTCACACACCTCCATTCTATGACTTCACCCACCAACATTCCGACTTCACACACCTCCATTTTGACTTCACACGCCTCAGTTCTGTGCCTTCACATACCTCCATTGTATGATTTCACACACTTCCATTATATGACTTCACACACCTAGATTCTATGACTTTACACACCTCATTTCTGAGTTGACACACATCCATTCTGTGATTTCACACACCTCCAATCTGACTTCACACACCTCCATTCTATGACTTCACACACCTCCATTGTGACTTCACACACCTCCATTCTATGAGTTCACACACCTCCATTCTGACTTCACACACCTCCATTCTATGACTTCACACAGCTAAAATCTGACTTCACACCTCCATTTGTGACTTCAAACTCCACAATTTTGACTTCACACACCTCCATTCTGTGACGTCACACACTTCCATTCTGTGACTTCACACACATCCATTTTCACTTCACACACTTCCATTCTATGACTTCACACACCTCCATTCTGTGACTTCACGCACCTCCATTCCATGACTTCACACACATCCATTCTATGATATTACACACCACCATTCTATGAGTTCACACACCTCCATTCTATGACCTCACACACCTCCATTCTATGAGTTCACACACCTCCATTCTGACTTCACACACCTCCATTGTATGACTTCACACACCTCCATTCTGACTTCACACACCTCCATTCCCTGACTTCACACACCTCCATTCTATGACTTCACACAACTCCATCTGACTTCACACACCTCCATTCCATGACTTCACACACCTCCATTCGATGAATTCACACACCTCCATTCTTTGATTCATGGACCTCCATTCTATGAGTTCACACACCTCCATTCTGTGACTTCACACACCTTTATTGTTTGACTTCACACACCTCCATTCTTTGACTTCACACACCTCCATTCTATGAGTTAGCACACCTCCATTCTATCAGTTCACACACCTCCATTTTGACTTCACACACCTCCATTCTTTGACTTCATACACCTTCATTCTCACTTCAGAAACATCCATTCTATGACTTCACGCACCTCCATTCTATGACTTCACAAACCTCCGTTCTGTGACCACACACCTCCATTCTGAGTTCCCACACCTCCATTCTGTGACTTCACCCACCTCCATCCTGACTTCACACACCTCCACTCTGACTTCACAAACCTCACTTCTTTGACTTCACTCACCTCCATTCTATGATTTCACACACTTCCATTCTATGAATTCACACACCTCCATTCTATGACTTCACTCACCTCATTTCTGAGTTGACACACCTCCATTCTCTGATTTCACACACCTCCAATTTGACTTCACACACCCCCATTCTATGACTTCACACACCCCCATTGTGACTTCACACACTCCATTCTATGAGTAAACACACCTCCATTCTGACTTTACACACCTCCACTCTATGGCTTCACACAGCTGCATTCTCACTTCAGACACCTTCATTCTGTGACTTCACACATCCTCCATTCTGTGACTTCACACACCTCCATTCTGAGTTCACACAACTCCATCCTGTGACTTCACACACCTCCAATCTGACTTCACACACCTCCATTCTTTGACTTCACAAACATCCGTTCTGTGACTTCACACACCTTCATTTTGTGGTCACACACCTCCATTCTGTGACTTCACACACCTCAATTCTGAGTTCACACACCTCCATTCCGGTACTTAACACACATCCATTCTGTGACTTCATACACCTCCATTCTATGACTTCACACACCTCCATTCTGTGACTTCACACACCTCCATTATATGACTTCACACACCTCCATTCTGGGTTCACACACCTCCAATCTTTGTCTTCACACCCCTCCATTCTGTGACTTCACACACCTCCATTCTATGACTTAACACACCTCAATTCTATGACTTCACACACGTCCATTCTATGATTTTACACACCTCCATTCTGTGACTTCACACACCTCCATTCTATAACTTCACACACCTCCATTCTGTGACTTCACACACCTCAATTCTATGACTTCACACACCTCCATTCTATGACTTCACACAGCTCCATTCTGTGACTTCACACACCTCCATTCTATGATTTCACACACCTCCATTCTGTGACTTCACACACCTCCATTCTATGACTTCACACACCTCTATTCTATAACTTAACACACCTACATTGTGACTTCACACACCTCCATTTTGACTTCACACGCCTCAGTTCTGTGACTTCACACACCTCCAATCTATGATTTCACACACTTCCATTCTATGACTTCACACACCTAGATTCTATGACTTCACACACCTCATTTCTGAGTTGACACACCTCCATTCTGTGATTTCACACACCTCCAATCTGACTTCACACACCTCCATTCTATGACTTCACACACCTCCATTGTGACTTAACACACCTCCATTCTATGAGTTAACACACCTCCATTCTGACTTCACACACCTCCATTCTATGACTTCACACAGCTAAATTCTGACTTCACACCTCCATTTGTGACTTCACACTCCACAATTTTTACTTAACATACCTCCATTCTGTGACTTCACACACCTCCATTCTATGAGATTACACAACACCATTCTATGAGTTCACACACCTACATTCTGACTTCACACACCTCCATTCTATGACTTCACACACCTTCATTTTTTCTTCAGAATCATCCATTCTATGACTTCACACACCTCCATTCTGTGACTTCACTCACCTCCATTTTTTGAATTCACATACCTCCATTCTTTGACTTCACACACCTCCTTTCCATGACTTCACACACCTCCATTCCATGAGTTCACACACCTCCATTCTGAGTTCACACACCCCCATTCTGTGAATTCACACACCTTCAATCTGTGACTTGACACACCTCCATTCTATTACTTCACACACCTCCATTCTATGACTTCACAAACCTCCAATATATGACTTCACACACCTCGATTCTGTGACTTCACACACCTCCATTCTATGACTTCACACACCTCCATTCTGTGACTTCACACACCTCCATTCTGACTTCACAGACCTCAATTCTGTGACTTCACACAACTCCATTCTATGATTTCACACCCCTCCATTCTATGACTTCACACACCTCCATTCTATGACTTCACACACCTCCTTTCTGAGTTGACACACCTCCATTCTATGACTTGACACACCTACAATCTGACTTCACACACCTCCATTCTATGACTTCACACACCTCCATTCTGTGACTTCAAAATCCTCCATTCTATGACTTCACACCCCTCCATTGTGACTTCACACACCATCATTCTATGAGTTCACACACCGCCATTCTGACTTCACTCACCTCCATTCTATGACTGCACACAGCTCCATTCTGACGTCACACAGCTCCCTTCTATGACTTTGTACACATCTATTCTGACTTCACACACCTCCATTCTGTGACTTCACACACCTCCATTCTATGACTTCACACACCTCCATTGTGACTTCACACACCTCCATTCTATGAGTTCACACAGCTAAAATCTGACTTCACACCTCCATTTGAGACTTCACACTCCACAATTTTGACTTCACACACCTCCATTCTGTGACGTCACACACCTCCATTCTGTAACTTCACACACATCCATTTTCACTTCACACACTTCCATTCTATGACTTCACACACCTCCATTCCATGACTTCACACACCTCCATTCTATGATATTACACACCACCATTCTATGAGTTCACACACCTACATTGTGACTTCACACACCTCCATTCTATGACTTCACACACCTTCATTTTTTCTTCAGAATCATCCATTCTATGACTTCACACACCTCCATTCTATGATTTCACAAAATTCCATTCTGTGACTTCACACATCTCCATTCTGACTTCACACACCTCCATTCTATTACTTCACACACTTCCATTCTATGACTTCACACACCTCCATTCTGTGACTTCACACACCTCCATTGTGAATCCACACACCTGCATTCTGTCACTTCACACACCTCCATTCTGTGACTTCACTCACCTCCATTTTTTGAATTCACATACCTCCATTCGTTGACTTCGCACACCTCCATTCCATGACTTCACACACCTCCCTTCCATGAGTTCACACACCTCCATTCTATGAGTTCACACACCACCATTTTGACTTCACACACCTCCATTCTATGACTTCACACACCTCCATTCTATGACTTCACAAACCTCCAATATATGACTTCACACACCTCCATTCTGTTACTTCACACACCTCCATTCTATGACTTCACACACCTCCATTCTGTGATTTCACACACCTACATTGTGACTTCACAGACCTCCATTCTATGAGTTCACACAAATGCATTGTGAATTCACACACCTCCATTCTATGACTTCACACACCTCCATTCTGACTTCACACTCCTCCATTCTGACTTCACACACCTCAATTCTGTGATTTCACATACCTCCATTCTATGATTTCACACACCTCCATTCTATGACTTCACACACCTCCATTCTATGACTTCACACACCTCCTTTCTGAGTTGACACACCTCCATTCTATGACTTCACACACCTCCAATCTGACTTCACACACCTCCATTCTATAACTTCACACACCTCCATTCTGTGACTTCAAAAACCTCCATTCTATGACTTCACACACCTCCATTGTGACTTCACACACCATCATTCTATGAGTTCACACACCGCCATTCTGACTTCACTCACCTCCATTCTATGACTTCACACAGCTCCATTCTGACTTTACACAGCTCCATTCTATGACTTCGCACACATCTATTCTGACTTCACACTCCTCCATTCTGTGACTTCACACACCTCCATTCTATGACTTCACACACCTCCATTCTATGACTTCACACACCCCCATTGTGTGACTTCACACACCTCCATTCTATGACTTCACACACCTCCATTCTGTGACTTCACACACCTCGATTCTGAGTTCACACACCTCCATTATGTAATTTCACACACCTACATTCTCAGACTTCACACACCTCCATTCTATGACTTCACACACCTAAATTCTATGACTTCCCACACCTCCATTCTATGACTTCACACACCTCCATTCTGAGACTTCACACACCTCCATTCTATGACTTCTCACACCTCCATTCTATGACTTCACACACCCCCATTGTGTGACTTCACACACCTCCATTCTATGACTTCACACACCTCCATTCCATGAGTTCACACACCTCCATTCTGAGTTCACACACCCCCATTCTGTGAATTCACACACCTTCAATCTTTGACTTGACACACCTCCATTCTATTACTTCACACACCTCCATTCTATGACTTCACAAACCTCCAATATATGACTTCACACACCTCCATTCTGTGACTTCACACACCTCCATTCTATGACTTCACACACCTCCATTCTGTGACTTCACACACCTCCATTCTGACTTCACAGACCTCAATTCTGTGACTTCACACAACTCCATTCTATGATTTCACACCCCTCCATTCTATGACTTCACACACCTCCATTCTATGACTTCACACACCTCCTTTCTGAGTTGACACACCTCCATTCTATGACTTGACACACCTACAATCTGACTTCACACACCTCCATTCTATGACTTCACACACCTCCATTCTGTGACTTCAAAATCCTCCATTCTATGACTTCACACCCCTCCATTGTGACTTCACACACCATCATTCTATGAGTTCACACACCGCCATTCTGACTTCACTCACCTCCATTCTATGACTTCACACAGCTCCATTCTGACGTCACACAGCTCCCTTCTATGACTTTGTACACATCTATTCTGACTTCACACACCTCCATTCTGTGACTTCACACACCTCCATTCTATGACTTCACACACCTCCATTGTGACTTCACACACCTCCATTCTATGAGTTCACACAGCTAATCTGACTTCACACCTCCATTTGAGACTTCACACTCCACAATTTTGACTTCACACACCTCCATTCTGTGACGTCACACACCTCCATTCTGTAACTTCACACACATCCATTTTCACTTCACACACTTCCATTCTATGACTTCACACACCTCCATTCTGTGACTTCACGCACCTCCATTCCATGACTTCACACACCTCCATTCTATGATATTAAACACCACCATTCTATGAGTTCACACACCTACATTGTGACTTCACACACCTCCATTCTATGACTTCACACACCTTCATTTTTTCTTCAGAATCATCCATTCTATGACTTCACACACCTCCATTCTATGATTTCACAAAATTCCATTCTGTGACTTCACACATCTCCATTCTGACTTCACACACCTCCATTCTATTACTTCACACACTTCCATTCTATGACTTCACACACCTCCATTCTGTGACTTCAAAAACCTCCATTCTATGACTTCACACACCTCCATTGTGACTTCACACACCATCATTCTATGAGTTCACACACCGCCATTCTGACTTCACTCACCTCCATTCTATGACTTCACACAGCTCCATTCTGACTTTACACAGCTCCATTCTATGACTTCGCACACATCTATTCTGACTTCACACTCCTCCATTCTGTGACTTCACACACCTCCATTCTATGACTTCACACACCTCCATTCTATGACTTCACACACCCCCATTGTGTGACTTCACACACCTCCATTCTATGACTTCACACACCTCCATTCTGTGACTTCACACACCTCGATTCTGAGTTCACACACCTCCATTATGTAATTTCACACACCTACATTCTCAGACTTCACACACCTCCATTCTATGACTTCACACACCTAAATTCTATGACTTCCCACACCTCCATTCTATGACTTCACACACCTCCATTCTGAGACTTCACACACCTCCATTCTATGACTTCTCACACCTCCATTCTATGACTTCACACACCCCCATTGTGTGACTTCACACACCTCCATTCTATGACTTCACACACCTCCATTCCATGAGTTCACACACCTCCATTCTGAGTTCACACACCCCCATTCTGTGAATTCACACACCTTCAATCTTTGACTTGACACACCTCCATTCTATTACTTCACACACCTCCATTCTATGACTTCACAAACCTCCAATATATGACTTCACACACCTCCATTCTGTGACTTCACACACCTCCATTCTATGACTTCACACACCTCCATTCTGTGACTTCACACACCTCCATTCTGACTTCACAGACCTCAATTCTGTGACTTCACACAACTCCATTCTATGATTTCACACCCCTCCATTCTATGACTTCACACACCTCCATTCTATGACTTCACACACCTCCTTTCTGAGTTGACACACCTCCATTCTATGACTTGACACACCTACAATCTGACTTCACACACCTCCATTCTATGACTTCACACACCTCCATTCTGTGACTTCAAAATCCTCCATTCTATGACTTCACACCCCTCCATTGTGACTTCACACACCATCATTCTATGAGTTCACACACCGCCATTCTGACTTCACTCACCTCCATTCTATGACTTCACACAGCTCCATTCCGACGTCACACAGCTCCCTTCTATGACTTTGTACACATCTATTCTGACTTCACACACCTCCATTCTGTGACTTCACACACCTCCATTCTATGACTTCACACACCTCCATTGTGACTTCACACACCTCCATTCTATGAGTTCACACAGCTAATCTGACTTCACACCTCCATTTGAGACTTCACACTCCACAATTTTGACTTCACACACCTCCATTCTGTGACGTCACACACCTCCATTCTGTAACTTCACACACATCCATTTTCACTTCACACACTTCCATTCTATGACTTCACACACCTCCATTCTGTGACTTCACGCACCTCCATTCCATGACTTCACACACCTCCATTCTATGATATTAAACACCACCATTCTATGAGTTCACACACCTACATTGTGACTTCACACACCTCCATTCTATGACTTCACACACCTTCATTTTTTCTTCAGAATCATCCATTCTATGACTTCACACACCTCCATTCTATGATTTCACAAAATTCCATTCTGTGACTTCACACATCTCCATTCTGACTTCACACACCTCCATTCTATTACTTCACACACTTCCATTCTATGACTTCACACACCTCCATTCTGTGACTTCACACACCTCCATTGTGAATCCACACACCTGCATTCTGTCACTTCACACACCTCCATTCTGTGACTTCACTCACCTCCATTTTTTGAATTCACATACCTCCATTCTTTGACTTCGCACACCTCCATTCCATGACTTCACACACCTCCATTCCATGAGTTCACACACCTCCATTCTATGAGTTCACACACCACCATTTTGACTTCACACACCTCCATTCTATGACTTCACACACCTCCATTCTATGACTTCACAAACCTCCAATATATGACTTCACACACCTCCATTCTGTGACTTCACACACCTCCATTCTATGACTTCACACACCTCCATTCTGTGATTTCACACACCTACATTGTGACTTCACAGACCTCCATTCTATGAGTTCACACAAATGCATTGTGAATTCACACACCTCCATTCTATGACTTCACACACCTCCATTCTGAGTTCACACTCCTCCATTCTGACTTCACACACCTCAATTCTGTGATTTCACATACCTCCATTCTATGATTTCACACACCTCCATTCTATGACTTCACACACCTCCATTCTATGACTTCACACACCTCCTTTCTGAGTTGACACACCTCCATTCTATGACTTCACACACCTCCAATCTGACTTCACACACCTCCATTCTATAACTTCACACACCTCCATTCTGTGACTTCAAAAACCTCCATTCTATGACTTCACACACCTCCATTGTGACTTCACACACCATCATTCTATGAGTTCACACACCGCCATTCTGACTTCACTCACCTCCATTCTATGACTTCACACAGCTCCATTCTGACTTTACACAGCTCCATTCTATGACTTCGCACACAACTATTCTGACTTCACACTCCTCCATTCTGTGACTTCACACACCTCCATTCTATGACTTCACACACCTCCATTCTATGACTTCACACACCCCCATTGTGTGACTTCACACACCTCCATTCTATGACTTCACACACCTCCATTCTGTGACTTCACACACCTCGATTCTGAGTTCACACACTTCCATTTTGTAATTTCACACACCTACATTCTCAGACTTCACACACCTCCATTCTATGACTTCACACACCTAAATTCTATGACTTCCCACACCTCCATTCTATGACTTCACACACCTCCATTCTGAGACTTCACACACCTCCATTCTATGACTTCACACACCTCCATTCTATGACTTCACACACCCCCATTGTGTGACTTCACACACCTCCATTCTATGACTTCACACACCTCCATTCTGTGACTTCACACACCTCCATTCTGAGTTCACACACCTCCATTTTGTAATTTCACACACCTACATTCTCAGACTTCACACACCTCCATTCTATGACTTCACACACCTAAATTCTATGACTTCACACACCTCCATTCTATGACTTCACACACCTCTATTCTGTGACTTCACACACCTCCATTCTATGACTTCACACACCTCCAGTCTGTGACTTCACACACCTCAATTCTATGACCTCACACACCTCCATTCTATGACTTCGCACACCTGCATTGTGACTTCACACACCTCCATTCAATGAGTTCACACACCTCCATTTTGACTTCACACACCTGCATTCTATGACTTCACACAACTCCATCTGACTTCACACACCTCCATTCCATGACTTCACACACCTCCATTCGATGACTTCACTCACCTCCATTCTTTGACTGCATGCACCACCATTCTATGAGTTCATACACCTCCATTCTGTGACTTCACACACCTTTATTGTTTGACTTCACACACCTCCATTCTTTGACTTCACACACCTCCATTCCATGACTTCACACACCTAAATTCTATGACTTCACACACCTCCATTCTATGACTTCACACACCTCCATTCTGTGACTTCACACACCTCCATTCTATGACTTCACACACCTCCATTCTGTGACTTCCCACACCTCCATTCTATGACTTCACACACCTCCATTCTGGGACTTCACACACCTCCATTCTATGCCCTCACACACCTCGATTCTATGACTTCACTCACCTCCATCCTGACTTCACACACCACCATTCTGACTTCACACGCCTCAATTCTTTGACTTCACACACATCCATTCTATGATTTCACACTTCCATTCTATGAATTCACACACCTCCATTCTATGACTTCAAACACCCCATTTCTGAGTTGACACACCTCCATTCTGTGAATTCACACACCTCCAATTTGACTTCACACACCCCCATTCTATGACTTCACACACCCCCATTGTGACTTCACACACTCCATTCTATGAGTTCACACACCTCCATTCTGACTTCACACACCTCCATTCTATGGCTTCACACAGCTGCATTCTGACTTCAGACACCTCCATTTGTGACTTCACACACCAAAATTTTGACTTCAAACACCTTCATTCTGTGACTTCACACACCTCCATTCTGTGACTTCGCACACCTCCATTTTGACTTCACACACTTCCATTCTTTGACTTAACACACCTGCATTCTGTGACTTCACACACCACCATCATTTGACTTCACAACCTATATTCTTGGACTTCACACACCTCCATTCCATGACTTCACACATCTCCATTTTATGAGTTCACACACCTTCATTCTACTTCAGAAACATCCATTTTATGATTTCACACACCTCCATTCTATGACTTCACAAAACTCTATTCTGTGATTTCACATACCTCCATTCTGAGTTCACACACCTCAATTCCGTGACTTCACACACCTCAATTCTCACTTCACACACCTCAATTCTATGACTTCACACAATTCCATTCCATGACTTCACACACCTCCATTCTTTGACTTCACACACCTCCATTGTGAGTTCACACACATCCATTCTTTGACTTCACACACCTCCATTCTGTGACTTCACACACCTCCATTCTGTGACTTCACACACCTCCATTCTATGACTTCTCACACCTCTATTCTATTAATTCACACACCTCCATTCTGTGACTTCACACAACTCCATTCTATGACTTCCCACACCTCCATTCTGTGACTTCACACACCTCCATTCTGAGTTCACAAACCTCCATTCTGTGACTTAACGCACCTTCATTCTGTGACTTCACACACCTCCATTCTATGACTTCACACATCCATTCTATGAGTTCACACACCTCCATACTATGACTTCACACACCTCCAGTCTTTGAATTCACACCCCTCCATTCTGTGACTTCACACACCTCCATTCTATAACTTCACACACCTCCATTGTGACTTCCCACACCTCCAATCTGAGTTCACACACCTCCGTTCTGACTTCACACACCTCCATTCTATGACTTCACACACCTCCATTCTGTGACTTCACACACCTGAATTCTGTGACTTCACACGCCTCCATTATGACTTCACACACCTCAATTCTATGACTTCACACACCTCCATTCTATGACTTCACACACCTAGATTCTGTGACTTCACACACCTCCATTCTGTGACTTCACACACACCTCCATTCTGACTTCACAGAGCTCCATAAAATGACTTCACACACCTCCATTCTGTGACTTCGCACACCTCGATTCTGACTTCACACAGCTCCATTCTATGACTTCCCACACCTCCATTTTATGATTTCACACACCTCCATTCTATGACTTCACATACCTCCATTCTGTGACTTCACACACCTCGATTCTGAGTTCAAACACCTCCGTTCGGTGACTTAACACACCTCCATTCTGTGACTTCACACACCTCCATTCTGAGTTCGCACACCTCCATTCTGGGACTTCACACACCTCCATTCTGACTTCACACAGCTCCATTCTATGACTTCACACACCTCCATTCTGTGCCTTCACACACCTCCATTCTATGACTTAACACACCTTCATTCTTACTTAACAAACATCCATTCTATGACTTCACACACCTCCATTCTATGACTTCACACACCTCCATTCTATGACTTCACACACCTCCATTCTATGACTTCACACACCCCCATTGTGTGACTTCACACACCTCCATTCTATGACTTCACACACCTCCATTCTGTGACTTCACACACCTCGATTCTGAGTTCACACACCTCCATTTTGTAATTTCACACACCTACATTCTCAGACTTCACACACCTCCATTCTATGACTTCACACACCTAAATTCTATGACTTCACACACCTCCATTCTATGACTTCACACACCTCCATTCTGTGACTTCACACACCTCCATTCTATGACTTCACACACCTCCATTCTGTGACTTCACACACCTCCATTCTATGACCTCACACACCTCCATTCTATGACTTCGCACACCTGCATTGTGACTTCACACACCTCCATTCTATGAGTTCACACAACTCCATTTTGACTTCACACACCTCCATTCTATGACTTCACACAACTCCATCTGACTTCACACACCTCCATTCTGTGACTTCACACACCTGAATTCTGTGACTTCACACGCCTCCATTATGACTTCACACCCCTCCATTCTATGAGTTCACACAACTCCATTTTGACTTCACACACCTCCATTCTATGACTTAACACACCTTCATTCTTACTTAACAAACATCCATTCTATGACTTCACACACATCCATTCTATGACTTCACACACCTCCATTCTATGACTTCACACACCTCCATTCTGTGACTTCACACACCTCAATTCTGTGACTTCACACACCACCATTGTGACTTCACACACATCCATTCTATGACTTCACACACCTCCATTCTATGACTTCACACACATCCATTGTGTGACTTCACACACCTCCATTCTGAGTTCACACACCTCCATTCTGTGACTTCACACACATCCAATCTGACTTCACACAGCTCCATTCCATGACTTCACACACCTCCATTCTGTGAATTCACACACCTCCATTGTATGACTTCACACACCTCCATTGTGACTTCACACACCTCCATTCTATGAGTTTACACACCTCCATTCTGACTTCACACACCTCCATTCTATGACTTCACACACCTCCATTCTGACTTCACACACCTCCATTCTATGACTTCACACAACTCCATTCTGATTTCACACACCTCCATTCTGTGACTTCACACACCTCCATTATATGACTTCACACACCTCCATTCTGTGACTTCACACACCTCCATTCTATGACTTCACACACCTCCATTCTGTGACTTCACACACCTACATTGTGACTTCACAGACCTCCATTCTATGAGTTCAAACAAATGCATTGTGAATTCACACACCTCCATTCTATGACTTCACACACCTCCATTCTGACGTCACACACCTCCATTCTGACTTCACACACCTCAATTCTGTGACTTCACACAACTTCATTCTATGATTTCACAAACCTCCATTCTATGACTTCACACACCTCCATTCTATGACTTCACACACCTCCAATCTGACTTCACACACCTCCATTTTATGACTTCACACACTTCCATTCTGTGACTTCAAAAACCTCCATTCTATGACTTCACACACCTCCATTGTGACTTCACACACCTTTATTTTTTGACTTCACACACCTCCATTCTTTGACTTCACACACCTCCATTCCATGACTTCACACACCTCCATTCAATGAGTTCACACACCTCCATTCTATGATTCACACACCTCCATTTTGACTTCACACACCTCCATTCTTTGACTTGATACACCTTCGTTCTCACTTCAGAAACATCCATTCTATGACTTCATGCACCTCCATTCTATTTCTTCACAAACCTCCGTTCTGTGACCACACACCTCCATTCTGAGTTCCCACACCTCCATTCTGTGACATCACCCACCTCCATCCTGACTTCACACACCTCCATTCTGACTTCACAAACCTCAATTCTTTGACTTCACACACCTCCATTCTATGATTTCACAGTCTTCCATTCTATGAATTCACACACCTCCATTCTATGACTTCACACACCTCATTTCTGAGTTGACACACCTCCATTCTGTGATTTCACACACTTCCAATTTGACTTCACACACCCCCATTGTGCCTTCACACACTACATTCTATGAGTTCACACACCTCCATTCTGACTTCACACACTTCCATTCTATGGCTTCACACAGCTGCATTCTGACTTCAGACACCTCCATTTGTGACTTCACACACCACAATTTTGACTTCAAACACCTTCATTCTGTGACTTCACACACCTCCATTCTGTGACTTCACACACCTCCATTTTGACTTCACACACCTCCATTCTCTGACATCACACACCTCCATTCTGACTTAACACACCTCCATTCTATGACTTCACACAACTCCATTCTGACTTCACACACCTCCATTCTGTGGCTTCACACACCTCCATTATATGACTTTACACAACTCCATTCTGTGACTTCACACACCTCCATTCTATGACTTCACACACCTCGATTCTGTGATTTCACACACCTACATTGTGACTTCACAGACCACCAATCTATGAGTTCACACAAATGCATTGTGAATTCACACACCTCCATTCTGTGACTTCACACACCTCCATTCTGACTTCACACACCTCCATTCTGACTTCACACACCTCAATTCTGTGACTTAACACAACTCCATTCTATGATTTCACACACCTCCATTCTATGACTTCACACACCTCCATTCTATAACTTCACACACTTCCATTGTGACTTCCCACACCTCCAATCTGAGTTCACACACATCCGTTCTGACTTCACACACCTCCATTCTATGACTTCACACACCTCCATTCTGTGACTTCACACACCTGAATTCTGTGACTTCACACGCCTCCATTATGACTTCACACACCTCCATTCTATGAGTTTACACACCTCCATTCTGACTTCACACACCTCCATTCTATGACTTCACACACCTCCACTCTGACTTCACACACCTCCATTCTATGACTTCATACAACTCCATTCTGACTTCACACACCTGCATTCTGTGACTTCACACACCTCCATTATATGACTTCACACACCTCCATTCTGTGACTTCACACACCTCCATTCTATGACTTCACTCACCTCCTTTCTGTGACTTCACACACCTACATTGTGACTTCACAGACCTCCATTCTATGAGTTCAAACAAATGCATTGTGAATTCACACACCTCCATTCTATGAATTCACACACCTCCATTCTGACGTCACAAACCTCCATTCTGACTTTACACACCTCAATTCTGTGACTTCACACAACGTCATTCTATGATTTCACACACGTCCATTCTATGACTTCACACACCTCCATTCTATGACTTCACACACCTCCTTTCTGAGTTGACACACCTCCATTCTATGACTTCACACACCTCCAATCTGACTTCACACACCTCCATTTTATGACTTCACACACTTCCATTCTGTGACTTCAAAAACCTCCGTTCTGTGACTTAACACACCTCCATTGTGACTTCACACACCATCATTCTATGAGTTCACACACCGCCATTCTGACTTCACTCACCTCCATTCTGTAACTTCACACAGCTCCATGCTGACTTTACACAGCTCCATTCTATGTCTTCGCCCACATCTATTCTGACTTCACACACCTCCATTCTGTGACTTCACACACCTCCATTCTGATTTCACACACCTCCATTCTCTGACGTCAAACACCTCCATTCTGTGACTTCACACACCTCCATTCTATGACTTCACACACCTCCATTCTATGACTTCACACACGCCCATTGTGTGACTTCACACACCTCCATTCTATGACTTCACACACCTCCATTCTGTGACTTCACACACCTCCATTCTGAGTTCACACACCTCCATTTTGTGATTTCACACACCTCCATTCTGTGACTTCACACACCTCCATACTATGACTTCACACACCTAAAGTCTATGACTTCACAAACCTCCATTCTATGACTTCACACACCTCCATTCTGTGACTTCACACACCTCCATTCTATGACTTCACACACCTCCATTCTGTGACTTCACATACCTCCATTCTATGACCTCACACACCTCCATTCTATGACTTCGCACACCTGCATTGTGACTTCACACACCTCCATTCTATGAGTTCACACACCTCCATTCTGACTTCACCCACCTCCATTCTATGACTTCACACACCTCCATTCTGACTTCACACACCTCCATTCTATGACTTCACACAACTCCATCTGACTTCACACACCTCCATTCGATGACTTCACACACCTCCATTCGATGACTTCACACACCTCCATTCTTTGACTGCATGCACCTCCATTCTATGAGTTCACACACCTCCATTCTGTGACTTCACACACCTTTATTGTTTGACTTCACACACCTCCATTCTTTGACTTCACACACCTTCATTCCATGACTTCACACACCTCCATTCTATGAGTTCACACACCTCCATTCTATGATTCACCCACCTCCATTTTGACTTCACACACCTCCATTCTTTGACTTCAAACACCTTCGTTCTCACTTCAGAAACATCCATTCTATGACTTCACGCACCTCCATTCTATGACTTCACAAACCTCCGTTCTGTGACTACACACCTCCATTCTGAGTTCCCACACCTCCATTCTGTGACTTCACCCACCTCCATCCTGACTTCACACACCTCCATTCTGACTTCACAAACCTCAATTCTTTGACTTCACACACCTCCATTCTATGATTTCACGGTCTTCCATTCTATGAATTCACACACCTCCATTCTATGACTTCACACACCTCATTTCTGAGTTGACACACATCCATTCTGTGATTTCACACAGCTCCAATTTGACTTCACACACCCCCATTCTATGACTTCACACAACCCCATTGTGACTTCACACACTCCATTCTATGAGTTCACACACCTCCATTCTGACTTCACACACTTCCATTCTATGGCTTCACACAGCTGCATTCTGACTTCAGACACCTCCATTTGTGACTTCACACACCACAATTTTGACTTCAAACACCTTCATTCTGTGACTTCACACACCTCCATTCTGTGACTTCACACACCTCCATTTTGACTTCACACACTTACATTCTTTGACTTAACACACCTGCATTCTGTGACTTAACACACAACCATTGTTTGACTTCTCAACCTATATTCTTGGACTTCACACACCTCCATTCCATGACTTCACACATCTCCATTTTATGAGTTCACACACCTCCATTTTGACTTCACACACCTCCATTCTATGACTTCACAAACCTCCATTCTGTGACTTCACACACCTCCATTCTGAGTTCACACACCTCAATTCCGTGACTTCACACACCTCAATTCTCACTTCACACACCTCCATTCTATGACTTCACACAATTCCATTCTATGACTTCACACACCTCCATTCTTTGACTTCACACACCTCCATTGTGAGTTCACACACCTCCATTCTGTGACTTCAAACACCTCCATTCTGTGACTTCACACACCTCCATTCTGTGACTTCACACACCTCCATTCTATGATTTCTCACAACTCCATTCTATTAATTCACCCACCTCCATTCGGTGACTTCACACAACTCCATTCTATGACTTCCCACACCTCCATTCTGTGACTTCACACACCTCCATTCTGAGTTCACAAACCTCCATTCTGTGACTTAACGCACCTTCATTCTGTGACTTCACACACCTCCATACTATGACTTCACACACCTCCATTCTATGAGTTCACACACGTCCATTCTATGACTTCACACACCTCCAGTCTTTGACTTCACACCCCTCCATTCTGAGACTTCACACACCTCTATTCTATAACTTCACACACCTCCATTGTGACTTCCCACACCTCCAATCTGAGTTCACACACCTCCGATCTGACTTCGCAGACCTCCATGCTATGACTTCACACACCTCCATTCTGTGACTTCACATACCTGAATTCTGTGACTTCACACGCCTCCATTATGACTTCACACACCTCCATTGTATGACTTCGCACACCTCCATTCTATGACTTCACACACCTAGATTCTGTGACTTCACACACCTCCATTCTGAGTTCATACACCTCCATTCTGTGACTTCACACACCTCCATTCTGACTTCACAGAGCTCCATAAAATGACTTCACACACCTCCATTCTGTGACTTCACACACCTCCATTCTGAGTTCGCACACCTCCATTCTGTGACTTCACACACCTCCATTCTGACTTCACACAGCTCCATTCTATGACTTCACACACCTCCATTCTGTGCCTTCACACACCTCCATTCTATGACTTAACACACCTTCATTCTTACTTAACAAACATCCATTCTATGACTTCACACACCTCCATTCTATGACTTCACACACCTCTATTCTATGACTTCACACACCTCCATTATGACTTCACACACATCCATTCTATGACTTCACACACCTCCATTCTATGACTTCACACACCTCCATTCTATAACTTCACACACTTCCATTGTGACTTCCCACACCTCCAATCTGAGTTCACACACATCCGTTCTGACTTCACACACCTCCATTCTATGACTTCACACACCTCCATTCTGTGACTTCACACACCTGAATTCTGTGACTTCACACGCCTCCATTATGACTTCACACACCTCCATTCTATGAGTTTACACACCTCCATTCTGACTTCACACACCTCCATTCTATGACTTCACACACCTCCACTCTGACTTCACACACCTCCATTCTATGACTTCACACAACTCCATTCTGACTTCACACACCTGCATTCTGTGACTTCACACACCTCCATTATATGACTTCACACACCTCCATTCTGTGACTTCACACACCTCCATTCTATGACTTCACTCACCTCCTTTCTGTGACTTCACACACCTACATTGTGACTTCACAGACCTCCATTCTATGAGTTCAAACAAATGCATTGTGAATTCACACACCTCCATTCTATGAATTCACACACCTCCATTCTGACGTCACAAACCTCCATTCTGACTTTACACACCTCAATTCTGTGACTTCACACAACGTCATTCTATGATTTCACACACGTCCATTCTATGACTTCACACACCTCCATTCTATGACTTCACACACCTCCTTTCTGAGTTGACACACCTCCATTCTATGACTTCACACACCTCCAATCTGACTTCACACACCTCCATTTTATGACTTCACACACTTCCATTCTGTGACTTCAAAAACCTCCGTTCTGTGACTTAACACACCTCCATTGTGACTTCACACACCATCATTCTATGAGTTCACACACCGCCATTCTGACTTCACTCACCTCCATTCTGTAACTTCACACAGCTCCATTCTGACTTTACACAGCTCCATTCTATGTCTTCGCCCACATCTATTCTGACTTCACACACCTCCATTCTGTGACTTCACACACCTCCATTCTGATTTCACACACCTCCATTCTCTGACGTCAAACACCTCCATTCTGTGACTTCACACACCTCCATTCTATGACTTCACACACCTCCATTCTATGACTTCACACACGCCCATTGTGTGACTTCACACACCTCCATTCTATGACTTCACACACCTCCATTCTGTGACTTCACACACCTCCATTCTGAGTTCACACACCTCCATTTTGTGATTTCACACACCTCCATTCTGTGACTTCACACACCTCCATACTATGACTTCACACACCTAAGTCTATGACTTCACAAACCTCCATTCTATGACTTCACACACCTCCATTCTGTGACTTCACACACCTCCATTCTATGACTTCACACACCTCCATTCTGTGACTTCACATACCTCCATTCTATGACCTCACACACCTCCATTCTATGACTTCGCACACCTGCATTGTGACTTCACACACCTCCATTCTATGAGTTCACACACCTCCATTCTGACTTCACCCACCTCCATTCTATGACTTCACACACCTCCATTCTGACTTCACACACCTCCATTCTATGACTTCACACAACTCCATCTGACTTCACACACCTCCATTCGATGACTTCACACACCTCCATTCGATGACTTCACACACCTCCATTCTTTGACTGCATGCACCTCCATTCTATGAGTTCACACACCTCCATTCTGTGACTTCACACACCTTTATTGTTTGACTTCACACACCTCCATTCTTTGACTTCACACACCTTCATTCCATGACTTCACACACCTCCATTCTATGAGTTCACACACCTCCATTCTATGATTCACCCACCTCCATTTTGACTTCACACACCTCCATTCTTTGACTTCAAACACCTTCGTTCTCACTTCAGAAACATCCATTCTATGACTTCACGCACCTCCATTCTATGACTTCACAAACCTCCGTTCTGTGACTACACACCTCCATTCTGAGTTCCCACACCTCCATTCTGTGACTTCACCCACCTCCATCCTGACTTCACACACCTCCATTCTGACTTCACAAACCTCAATTCTTTGACTTCACACACCTCCATTCTATGATTTCACGGTCTTCCATTCTATGAATTCACACACCTCCATTCTATGACTTCACACACCTCATTTCTGAGTTGACACACATCCATTCTGTGATTTCACACACCTCCAATTTGACTTCACACACCCCCATTCTATGACTTCACACAACCCCATTGTGACTTCACACACTCCATTCTATGAGTTCACACACCTCCATTCTGACTTCACACACTTCCATTCTATGGCTTCACACAGCTGCATTCTGACTTCAGACACCTCCATTTGTGACTTCACACACCACAATTTTGACTTCAAACACCTTCATTCTGTGACTTCACACACCTCCATTCTGTGACTTCACACACTTACATTCTTTGACTTAACACACCTGCATTCTGTGACTTAACACACAACCATTGTTTGACTTCTCAACCTATATTCTTGGACTTCACACACCTCCATTCCATGACTTCACACATCTCCATTTTATGAGTTCACACACCTCCATTTTGACTTCACACACCTCCATTCTATGACTTCACAAACCTCCATTCTGTGACTTCACACACCTCCATTCTGAGTTCACACACCTCAATTCCGTGACTTCACACACCTCAATTCTCACTTCACACACCTCCATTCTATGACTTCACACAATTCCATTCTATGACTTCACACACCTCCAGTCTTTGACTTCACACACCTCCATTGTGAGTTCACACACCTCCATTCTGTGACTTCAAACACCTCCATTCTGTGACTTCACACACCTCCATTCTGTGACTTCACACACCTCCATTCTATGATTTCTCACAACTCCATTCTGTTAATTCACCCACCTCCATTCGGTGACTTCACACAACTCCATTCTATGACTTCCCACACCTCCATTCTGTGACTTCACACACCTCCATTCTGAGTTCACAAACCTCCATTCTGTGACTTAACGCACCTTCATTCTGTGACTTCACACACCTCCATACTATGACTTCACACACCTCCATTCTATGAGTTCACACACGTCCATTCTATGACTTCACACACCTCCAGTCTTTGACTTCACACCCCTCCATTCTGAGACTTCACACACCTCTATTCTATAACTTCACACACCTCCATTGTGACTTCCCACACCTCCAATCTGAGTTCACACACCTCCGATCTGACTTCGCAGACCTCCATGCTATGACTTCACACACCTCCATTCTGTGACTTCACATACCTGAATTCTGTGACTTCACACGCCTCCATTATGACTTCACACACCTCCATTCTATGACTTCGCACACCTCCATTCTATGACTTCACACACCTAGATTCTGTGACTTCACACACCTCCATTCTGAGTTCACACACCTCCATTCTGTGACTTCACACACCTCCATTCTGACTTCACAGAGCTCCATAAAATGACTTCACACACCTCCATTCTGTGACTTCACACACCTCCATTCTGAGTTCGCACACCTCCATTCTGTGACTTCACACACCTCCATTCTGACTTCACACAGCTCCATTCTATGACTTCACACACCTCCATTCTGTGCCTTCACACACCTCCATTCTATGACTTAACACACCTTCATTCTTACTTAACAAACATCCATTCTATGACTTCACACACCTCCATTCTATGACTTCACACACCTCTATTCTATGACTTCACACACCTCCATTATGACTTCACACACATCCATTCTATGACTTCACACACCTCCATTCTATGACTTCACACACCTCCATTCTGTGACTTCACACACCTCCATTCTGAGTTCACACACCTCCATTCTGTGACTTCACACACCTCCAATCTGACTTCACACAGCTCCATTCTATGCCTTCACACATCTCCATTCTGTGACTTCACACACCTCCATTCTCTAACTTCACACACCTCCATTGTGACTTCACACACCTCCATTCTATGAGTTCACACACCTCCATTCTGACTTCACACACCTCCATCCTCTGACATCACACACCTCCATTCTGACTTCACACACCTCCATTCTATGACTTCACACAACTCCATTCTGACTTCACACACCTCCATTCTGTGGCTTCACACACCTCCATTATATGACTTTACACAACTCCATTCTGTGACTTCACACACCTCCATTCTATGACTTCACACACCTCGATTCTGTGATTTCACACACCTACATTGTGACTTCACAGACCACCATTCTATGAGTTCACACAAATGCATTGTGAATTCTCACACCTCCATTCTATGACTTCACACACCTCCATTCTGACTTCACACACCTCCATTCTGACTTCACACACCTCAATTCTGTGACTTAACACAACTCCATTCTATGATTTCACACACCTCCATTCTATGACTTCACACACCTCCATTCTATGACTTCACACACCTCCTTTCTGAGTTGACACACCTCCATTCTATGACTTCACACACCTCCAATCTGACTTCACACACCTTCATTTTATGACTTCACACACTTCCATTCTGTGACTTCAAAAACCTCCATTCTATGACTTCACACACCTCCATTGTGACTTCACACACCATCATTCTATGAGTTCACACACCGCCATTCTGACTTCACTCACCTCCATTCTATGACTTCACACAGCTCCATTCTGACTTCACTCAGCTCCATTCTATGACTTCGCACACATCTATTCTGACTTCACACACCTCCATTCTGTGACTTCACACACCTCCATTCTGATTTCACACACCTCCATTCTCTGTCGTCAAACACCTCCATTCTGTGACTTCACACACCTCCATTCTATGACTTCACACACCTCCAATCTATGACTTCACACACGCCCATTGTGTGACTTCACACACCTCCATTCTATGACTTCACACACCTCCATTCTGTGACTTCACACACCTCCATTCTGAGTTCACACACCTCCATTTTGTGATTTCACACACCTCCATTCTGTGACTTCACACACCTCCATTCTATGACTTCACACACCTAAAGTCTATGACTTCACAAACCTCCATTCTATGACTTCACACACCTCCATTCTGTGACTTCACACACCTCCATTCTATGACCTCACACACCTCCATTCTATGACTTCGCACACCTGCATTGTGACTTCACACACCTCCATTCTATGAGTTCACACACCTCCATTCTGACTTCACACACCTCCATTCTATGACTTCACACACCTCCATTCTGACTTCACACACCTCCATTCTATGACTTCACAAAACTCCATCTGACTTCACACACCTCCATTCCATGACTTCACACACCTCCATTCGATGACTTCACACACCTCCATTCTTTGACTGCATGCACCTCCATTCTATGAGTTCACACACCTCCATTCTGTGACTTCACACACCTTTATTGTTTGACTTCACACACCTCCATTCTTTGACTTCACACACCTCCATTCCATGACTTCACACACCTCCATTCAATGAGTTCACACACCTCCATTCTATGATTCACCCACCTCCATTTTGACTTCACACACCTCCATTCTTTGACTTCATACACCTTCGTTCTCACTTCAGAAACATCCATTTTATGACTTCACGCACCTCCATTCTATGACTTCACAAACCTCCGTTCTGTGACCACACACCTCCATTCTGAGTTCCCACACCTCCATTCTGTGACTTCACCCACCTCCATCCTGACTTCACACACCTCCATTCTGACTTCACACAGCTCCATTCTATGCCTTCACACATCTCCATTCTGTGACTTCACACACCTCCATTCTCTAACTTCACACACCTCCATTGTGACTTCACACACCTCCATTCTATGAGTTCACACACCTCCATTCTGACTTCACACACCTCCATCCTCTGACATCACACACCTCCATTCTGACTTCACACACCTCCATTCTATGACTTCACACAACTCCATTCTGACTTCACACACCTCCATTCTGTGGCTTCACACACCTCCATTATATGACTTTACACAACTCCATTCTGTGACTTCACACACCTCCATTCTATGACTTCACACACCTCGATTCTGTGATTTCACACACCTACATTGTGACTTCACAGACCACCATTCTATGAGTTCACACAAATGCATTGTGAATTCTCACACCTCCATTCTATGACTTCACACACCTCCATTCTGACTTCACACACCTCCATTCTGACTTCACACACCTCAATTCTGTGACTTAACACAACTCCATTCTATGATTTCACACACCTCCATTCTATGACTTCACACACCTCCATTCTATGACTTCACACACCTCCTTTCTGAGTTGACACACCTCCATTCTATGACTTCACACACCTCCAATCTGACTTCACACACCTTCATTTTATGACTTCACACACTTCCATTCTGTGACTTCAAAAACCTCCATTCTATGACTTCACACACCTCCATTGTGACTTCACACACCATCATTCTATGAGTTCACACACCGCCATTCTGACTTCACTCACCTCCATTCTATGACTTCACACAGCTCCATTCTGACTTCACTCAGCTCCATTCTATGACTTCGCACACATCTATTCTGACTTCACACACCTCCATTCTGTGACTTCACACACCTCCATTCTGATTTCACACACCTCCATTCTCTGTCGTCAAACACCTCCATTCTGTGACTTCACACACCTCCATTCTATGACTTCACACACCTCCAATCTATGACTTCACACACGCCCATTGTGTGACTTCACACACCTCCATTCTATGACTTCACACACCTCCATTCTGTGACTTCACACACCTCCATTCTGAGTTCACACACCTCCATTTTGTGATTTCACACACCTCCATTCTGTGACTTCACACACCTCCATTCTATGACTTCACACACCTAAAGTCTATGACTTCACAAACCTCCATTCTATAACTTCACACACCTCCATTCTGTGACTTCACACACCTCCATTCTATGACCTCACACACCTCCATTCTATGACTTCGCACACCTGCATTGTGACTTCACACACCTCCATTCTATGAGTTCACACACCTCCATTCTGACTTCACACACCTCCATTCTATGACTTCACACACCTCCATTCTGACTTCACACACCTCCATTCTATGACTTCACAAAACTCCATCTGACTTCACACACCTCCATTCCATGACTTCACACACCTCCATTCGATGACTTCACACACCTCCATTCTTTGACTGCATGCACCTCCATTCTATGAGTTCACACACCTCCATTCTGTGACTTCACACACCTTTATTGTTTGACTTCACACACCTCCATTCTTTGACTTCACACACCTCCATTCCATGACTTCACACACCTCCATTCAATGAGTTCACACACCTCCATTCTATGATTCACCCACCTCCATTTTGACTTCACACACCTCCATTCTTTGACTTCATACACCTTCGTTCTCACTTCAGAAACATCCATTTTATGACTTCACGCACCTCCATTCTATGACTTCACAAACCTCCGTTCTGTGACCACACACCTCCATTCTGAGTTCCCACACCTCCATTCTGTGACTTCACCCACCTCCATCCTGACTTCACACACCTCCATTCTGACTTCACAAACCTCAATTCTTTGACTTCACACACCTCCATTCTATGATTTCACAGTCTTCCATTCTATGAATTCACACACCTCCATTCTATGACTTCACACACCTCATTTCTGAGTTGACACACATCCATTCTGTGATTTCACACAGCTACAATTTGACTTCACACACCCCCATTCTATGACTTCACACAACCCCATTGTGACTTCACACACTCCATTCTATGAGTTCACACACCTCCATTCTGACTTCACACACTTCCATTCTATGGCTTCACACAGCTGCATTCTGACTTCAGACACCTCCATTTGTGACTTCACACACCACCATTTTGACTTCAAACACCTTCATTCTGTGACTTCACACACCTCCATTCTGTGACTTCACACACCTCCATTTTGACTTCACACACTTACATTCTTTGACTTAACACACCTGCATTCTGTGACTTAACACACAACCATTGTTTGACTTCTCAACCTATATTCTTGGACTTCACACACCTCCATTCCATGACTTCACACATCTCCATTTTATGAGTTCACACACCTCCATTTTGACTTCACACACCTCCATTCTATGACTTCACAAACCTCCATTCTGTGACTTCACACACCTCCATTCTGAGTTCACACACCTCAATTCCGTGACTTCACACACCTCAATTCTCACTTCACACACCTCCATTCTATGACTTCACACAATTCCATTCTATGACTTCACACACCTCCATTCTTTGACTTCGCACACCTCCATTGTGAGTTCACACACCTCCATTCTGTGACTTCAAACACCTCCATTCTGTGACTTCACACACCTCCATTCTGTGACTTCACACACCTCCATTCTATGATTTCTCACACCTCCATTCTATTAATTCACCCACCTCCATTCGGTGACTTCACACAACTCCATTCTATGCCTTCCCACACCTCCATTCTGTGACTTCACACACCTCCATTCTGAGTTCACAAACCTCCATTCTGTGACTTAACGCACCTTCATTCTGTGACTTCACACACCTCCATACTATGACTTCACACACCTCCATTCTATGAGTTCACACACGTCCATTCTATGACTTCACACACCTCCAGTCTTTGACTTCACACCCCTCCATTCTGTGACTTCACACACCTCTATTCTATAACTTCACACACCTCCATTGTGACTTCCCACACCTCCAATCTGAGTTCACACAACTCCGGTCTGACTTCGCAGACCTCCATGCTATGACTTCACACACCTCCATTCTGTGACTTCACACACCTGAATTCTGTGACTTCACACGCCTCCATTATGACTTCACACACCTCCATTCTATGACTTCGCACACCTCCATTCTATGACTTCACACACCTAGACTCTGTGACTTCACACACCTACATTCTGAGTTCACACACCTCCATTCTGTGACTTCACACACCTCCATTCTGACTTCACAGAGCTCCATAAAATGACTTCACACACCTCCATTCTGTGACTTCACACACCTCCATTCTGAGTTCGCACACCTCCATTCTGTGACTTCACACACCTCCATTCTGACTTCACACAGCTCCATTCTATGACTTCACACACCTCCATCCTGTGCCTTCACACACCTCCATTCTATGACTTAACACACCTTCATTCTTACTTAACAAACATCCATTCTATGACTTCACACACCTCCATTCTATGACTTCACACACCTCTATTCTATGACTTCACACACCTCCATTATGACTTCACACACATCCATTCTATGACTTCACACACCTCCATTCTATGACTTCACACACCTCCATTCTGTGACTTCACACACCTCCATTCTGAGTTCACACACCTCCATTCTGTGACTTCACACACCTCCAATCTGACTTCACACAGCTCCATTCTATGCCTTCACACATCTCCATTCTGTGACTTCACACACCTCCATTCTCTAACTTCACACACCTCCATTGTGACTTCACACACCTCCATTCTATGAGTTCACACACCTCCATTCTGACTTCACACACCTCCATTCTCTGACATCACACACCTCCATTCTGACTTCACACACCTCCATTCTATGACTTCACACAACTCCATTCTGACTTCACACACCTCCATTCTGTGGCTTCACACACCTCCATTATATGACTTTACACAACTCCATTCTGTGATTTCACACACCTACATTGTGACTTCACAGACCACCATTATATGAGTTCACACAAATGCATTGTGAATTCTCACACCTCCATTCTATGACTTCACACACCTCCATTCTGACTTCACACACCTCCATTCTGACTTCACACACCTCAATTCTGTGACTTAACACAACTCCATTCTATGATTTCACACACCTCCATTCTATGACTTCACACACCTCCATTCTATGACTTCACACACCTCCTTTCTGAGTTGACACACCTCCATTCTATGACTTCACACACCTCCAATCTGACTTCACACACCTTCATTTTATGACTTCACACACTTCCATTCTGTGACTTCAAAAACCTCCATTCTATGACTTCACACACCTCCATTGTGACTTCACACACCATCATTCTATGAGTTCACACACCGCCATTCTGACTTCACTCACCTCCATCCTATGACTTCACACAGCTCCATTCTGACTTCACTCAGCTCCATTCTATGACTTCGCACACATCTATTCTGACTTCACACACCTCCATTCTGTGACTTCACACACCTCCATTCTGATTTCACACACCTCCATTCTCTGTCGTCAAACACCTCCATTCTGTGACTTCACACACCTCCATTCTATGACTTCACACACCTCCATTCTATGACTTCACACACGCCCATTGTGTGACTTCACACACCTCCATTCTATGACTTCACACACCTCCATTCTGTGACTTCACACACCTCCATTCTGAGTTCACACACCTCCATTTTGTGATTTCACACACCTCCATTCTGTGACTTCACACACCTCCATTCTATGACTTCACACACCTAAAGTCTATGACTTCACAAACCTCCATTCTTTGACTTCACACACCTCCATTCTGTGACTTCACACACCTCCATTCTATGACCTCACACACCTCCATTCTATGACTTCGCACACCTGCATTGTGACTTCACACACCTCCATTCTATGAGTTCACACACCTCCATTCTGACTTCACACACCTCCATTCTATGACTTCACACACCTCCATTCTGACTTCACACACCTCCATTCTATGACTTCACACAACTCCATCTGACTTCACACACCTCCATTCCATGACTTCACACACCTCCATTCTATGACTTCACACACCTCCATTCTTTGACTGCATGCACCTCCATTCTATGAGTTCACACACCTCCATTCTGTGACTTCACACACCTTTATTGTTTGACTTCACACACCTCCATTCTTTGACTTCACACACCTCCATTCCATGACTTCACACACCTCCATTCAATGAGTTCACACACCTCCATTCTATGATTCACCCACCTCCAGTTTGACTTCACACACCTCCATTCTTTGACTTCATACACCTTCGTTTTCACTTCAGAAACATCCATTCTATGACTTCACGCACCTCCATTCTATGACTTCACAAACCTCCGTTCTGTGACCACACACCTCCATTCTGAGTTCCCACACCTCCATTCTCTGACTTCACCCACCTCCATCCTGACTTCACACACCTCCATTCTGACTTCACAAACCTCAATTCTTTGACTTCACACACCTCCATTCTATGATTTCACAGTCTTCCATTCTATGAATTCACACACCTCCATTGTATGACTTCACACACCTCATTTCTGAGTTGACACACATCCATTCTGTGATTTCACACAGCTCCAATTTGACTTCACACACCCCCATTCTATGACTTCACACAACCCCATTGTGACTTCACACACTCCATTCTATGAGTTCACACACCTCCATTCTGACTTCACACACTTCCATTCTATGGCTTCACACAGCTGCATTCTGACTTCAGACACCTCCATTTGTGACTTCACACACCACAATTTTGACTTCAAACACCTTCATTCTGTGACTTCACACACCTCCATTCTGTGACTTCACACACCTCCATTTTGACTTCACACACTTACATTCTTTGACTTAACACACCTGCATTCTGTGACTTAACACACAACCATTGTTTGACTTCTCAACCTATATTCTTGGACTTCACACACCTCCATTCCATGACTTCACACATCTCCATTTTATGAGTTCACACACCTCCATTTTGACTTCACACACCTCCATTCTATGACTTCACAAACCTCCATTCTGTGACTTCACACACCTCCATTCTGAGTTCACACACCTCAATTCCGTGACTTCACACACCTCAATTCTCACTTCACACACCTCCATTCTATGACTTCACACAATTCCATTCTATGACTTCACACACCTCCATTCTTTGAGTTCACACACCTCCATTGTGAGTTCACACACCTCCATTCTGTGACTTCAAACACCTCCATTCTGTGACTACACACACCTCCATTCTGTGACTTCACACACCTCCATTCTATGATTTCTCACACCTCCATTCTATTAATTCACCCACCTCCATTCGGTGACTTCACACAACTCCATTCAATGACTTCCCACACCTCCATTCTGTGACTTCACACACCTCCATTCTGAGTTCACAAACCTCCATTCTGTGACTTAACGCACCTTCATTCTGTGACTTCACACACCTCCATTCTATGACTTCACACACCTCCATTCTATGAGTTCACACACGTCCATTCTATGACTTCACACACCTCCAGTGTTTGACTTCACACCCCTCCATTCTGTGACTTCACGAACCTCTATTCTATAACTTCACACACCTCCATTGTGACTTCCCACACCTCCAATCTGAGTTCACACACCTCCGTTCTGACTTCACACACCTCCATGCTATGACTTCACACACCTCCATTCTGTGACTTCACACACCTGAATTCTGTGACTTCACACGCCTCCATTATGACTTCACACACCTCCATTCTATGACTTCGCACACCTCCATTCTATGACTTCACACACCTAGATTCTGTGACTTCACACACCTCCATTCTGAGTTCACACACCTCCATTTTGTGACTTCACACACCTCCATTCTGACTTCACAGAGCTCCATAAAATGACTTCACACACCTCCATTCTGTGACTTCACACACCTCCATTCTGAGTTCGCACACCTCCATTCTATGACTTCACACACCTCCATTCTGTGCCTTCACACACCTCCATTCTATGACTTAACACACCTTCATTCTTACTTAACAAACATCCATTCTATGACTTCACACACCTCCATTCTATGACTTCACACACCTCTATTCTATGACTTCACACACCTCCATTCTGTGACTTCACACACCTCAATTCTGTGACTTCACACACCTCCCTTATGACTTCACACACATCCATTCTATGACTTCACACACCTCCATTGTGACTTCCCACACCTCCAATCTGAGTTCACACACCTCCGATCTAACTTCGCAGACCTCCATGCTATGACTTCACACACCTCCATTCTGTGACTTCACATACCTGAATTCTGTGACTTCACACGCCTCCATTATGACTTCACACACCTCCATTCTATGACTTCACACACCTAGATTCTGTGACTTCACACACCTCCATTCTGAGTTCACACACCTCCATTCTGTGACTTCACACACCTCCATTCTGACTTCACAGAGCTCCATAAAATGACTTCACACACCTCCATTCTGTGACTTCACACACCTCCATTCTGAGTTCGCACACCTCCATTCTGTGACTTCACACACCTCCATTCTGACTTCACACAGCTCCATTCTATGACTTCACACACCTCCATTCTGTGCCTTCACACACCTCCATTCTATGACTTAACACACCTTCATTCTTACTTAACAAACATCCATTCTATGACTTCACACACCTCCATTCTATGACTTCACACACCTCTATTCTATGACTTCACACACCTCCATTATGACTTCACACACATCCATTCTATGACTTCACACACCTCCATTCTATGACTTCACACACCTCCATTCTGTGACTTCACACACCTCCATTCTGAGTTCACACACCTCCATTCTGTGACTTCACACACCTCCAATCTGACTTCACACAGCTCCATTCTATGCCTTCACACATCTCCATTCTGTGACTTCACACACCTCCATTCTATAACTTCACACACCTCCATTGTGACTTCACACACCTCCATTCTATGAGTTCACACACCTCCATTCTGACTTCACACACCTCCATTCTCTGACATCACACACCTCCATTCTGACTTCACACACCTCCATTCTATGACTTCACACAACTCCATTCTGACTTCACACACCTCCATTCTGTGGCTTCACACACCTCCATTATATGACTTTACACAACTCCATTCTGTGACTTCACACACCTCCATTCTATGACTTCACACACCTCGATTCTGTGATTTCAAACAGCTACATTGTGACTTCACAGACCACCAATCTATGAGTTCACACAAATGCATTGTGAATTCACACACCTGCATTCTATGACTTCGCACACCTCCATTCTGACTTCACACACCTCCATTCTGACTTCACACACCTCAATTCTGTGACTTAACACAACTCCATTCTATGATTTCACACACCTCCATTCTATGACTTCGCACACCTCCATTCTATGACTTCACACACCTAGATTCTGTGACTTCACACACCTCCATTCTGAGTTCACACACCTCCATTCTGTGACTTCACACACCTCCATTCTGACTTCACAGAGCTCCATAAAACGACTTCACACACCTACATTCTGTGACTTCACACACCTCCATTCTGAGTTCGCACACCTCCATTCTATGACTTCACACACCTCCATTCTGTGCCTTCACACACCTCCATTCTATGACTTAACACACCTTCATTCTTACTTAACAAACATCCATTCTATGACTTCACACACCTCCATTCTATGACTTCACACACCTCTATTCTATGACTTCACACACCTCCATTATGACTTCACACACATCCATTCTATGACTTCACACACCTCCATTCTATGACTTCACACACCTCCATTCTGTGACTTCACACACCTCCATTCTGAGTTCACACACCTCCATTCTGTGACTTCACACAACTCCAATCTGACTTCACACAGCTCCATTCTATGCCTTCACACATCTCCATTCTGTGACTTCACACACCTCGATTCTATAACTTCACACACCTCCATTGTGACTTCACACACCTTCATTCTATGAGTTCACACACCTCCATTCTGACTTCACACACCTCCATTCTCTGACATCACACACCTCCATTCTGACTTCACACACCTCCATTTTATGACTTCACACAACTCCATTCTGACTTCACACCACTCCATTCTGTGGCTTCACACACCTCCATTATATGACTTTACACAACTCCATTCTGTGACTTCACACACCTCCATTCTATGACTTCACACACCTCGATTCTGTGATTTCACACACCTACATTGTGACTTCACAGACCACCATTCTATGAGTTCACACAAATGCATTGTGATTTCACACACCTCCATTCTATGACTTCACACACATCCATTCTATGACTTCACACACCTCCTTTCTGAGTTGACACACCTCCATTCTATGACTTCACACACCTCCAATCTGACTTCACACACCTCCATTTTATGACTTCACACACTTCCATTCTGTGACTTCAAAAACCTCCATTCTATGACTTCACACACCTCCATTGTGACTTCACACACCATCATTCTATGAGTTCACACACCGCCATTCTGACTTCACTCACCTCCATTCTATGACTTCACACAGCTCCATTCTGACTTCACTCAGCTCCATTCTATGACTTCGCACACATCTATTCTGACTTCACACACCTCCATTCTGTGACTTCACACACCTCCATTCTGATTTCACACACCTCCATTCTCTGTCGTCAAACACCTCCATTCTGTGACTTCACACACCTCCATTCTATGACTTCACACACCTCCATTCTATGACTTCACACACGCCCATTGTGTGACTTCACACACCTCCATTCTATGACTTCACACACCTCCATTCTGTGACTTCACACACCTCCATTCTGAGTTCACACACCTCCATTTTGTGATTTCACACACCTCCATTTTGTGACTTCACACACCTCCATTCTATGACTTCACACACCTAAAGTCTATGACTTCACAAACCTCCATTCTATGACTTCACACACCTCCATTCTGTGACTTCACACACCTCCATTCTATGACCTCACACACCTCCATTCTATGACTTCGCACACCTGCATTGTGACTTCACACACATCCATTCTATGAGTTCACACACCTCCATTCTGACTTCACACACCTCCATTCTATGACTTCACACACCTCCATTCTGACTTCACACACCTCCATTCTATGACTTCACACAACTCCATCTGACTTCACACACCTCCATTCCATGACTTCACACACCTCCATTCGATGACTTCACACACCTCCATTCTTTGACTGCATGCACCTCCATTCTATGAGTTCACACACCTCCATTCTGTGACTTCACACACCTTTATTGTTTGACTTCACACACCTCCGTTCTTTGACTTCACACACCTCCATTCCATGACTTCACACACCTCCATTCTATGAGTTTACACACCTCCCTTCTGACTTCACACACCTCCATTCTATGACTTCACACAACTCCATTCTGACTTCACACACCTCCATTCTGTGACTTCACACACCTCAATTCTGTGACTTCACACATCTCCATTATGCCTTCACACACATCCATTCTATGACTTCACACACATCAATTCGATGACTTCACACACCTCCATTCTTTGACTGCATGCACCTCCATTCTATGAGTTCACACACCTCCATTCTGTGACTTCACACACCTTTATTGTTTGACTTCACACACCTCCATTCTTTGACTTCACACACCTCCATTCCATGACTTCACACACCTCCATTCAATGAGTTCACACACCTCCATTCTATGATTCACCCACCTCCATTTTGACTTCACACACCTCCATTCTTTGACTTCATACACCTTCGTTCTCACTTCAGAAACATCCATTCTATGACTTCACGCACCTCCATTCTATGACTTCACAAACCTCCGTTCTGTGACCACACACCTCCATTCTGAGTTCCCACACCTCCATTCTGTGACTTCACCCACCTCCATCCTGACTTCACACACCTCCATTCTGACTTCACAAACCTCAATTCTTTGACTTCACACACCTCCATTCTATGATTTCACAGTCTTCCATTCTATGAATTCACACACCTCCATTCTATGACTTCACACACCTCATTTCTGGGTTGACACACCTCCATTCTGTGATTTCACACACCTCCAATTTGACTTCACACACCCTCATTCTATGACTTCACACAACCCCATTGTGACTTCACACACTCCATTCTATGAGTTCACACACCTCCATTCTGACTTCACACACTTCCATTCTATGGCTTCACACAGCTGCATTCTGACTTCAGACACCTCCATTTGTGACTTCACACACCACAATTTTGACTTCAAACACCTTCATTCTGTGACTTCACACACCTCCATTCTGTGACTTCACACAGCTCCATTTTGACTTCACACACTTACATTCTTTGACTTAACACACCTGCATTCTGTGACTTAACACCCAGCCATTGTTTGACTTCTCAACCTATATTCTTGGACTTCACACACCTCCATTCCATGACTTCACACATCTCCATTTTATGAGTTCACACACCTCCATTTTGACTTCACACACCTCCATTCTATGACTTCACAAACCTCCATTCTGTGACTTCACACACCTCCATTCTGAGTTCACACACCTCAATTCCGTGACTTCACACACCTCAATTCTCACTTCACACACCTCCATTCTATGACTTCACACAATTCCATTCTATGACTTCACACACCTCCATTCTTTGACTTCACACACCTCCATTGTGAGTTCACACACCTCCATTCTGTGACTTCAAACACCTCCATTCTGTGACTTCACACACCTCAATTCTGTGACTTCACACACCTCCATTCTATGATTTCTCACACCTCCATTCTATTAATTCACCCACCTCCATTCTGTGACTTCACACAATTCCATTCTATGACTTCCCACACATCTATTCTGTGAATTCACACACCTCCATTCTGAGTTCACAAACCTCCATTCTGTGACTTAACGCACCTTCATTCTGTGACTTCACACACCTCCATTCTATGACTTCACACACCTCCATTCTATGAGTTTACACAAGTCCATTCTATGACTTCACACACCTCCAGTCTTTGACTTCACACCCCTCCATTCTGTGACTTCACACACCTCCATTCTATAACTTCACACACCTCCATTGAGACTTCCCACACCTCCAATCTGAGTTCACACACCTCCGTTCTGACTTCACAGACCTCCATGCTATGACTTCACACACCTCCATTCTCTGACTTCACACACCTGAATTCTGTGACTTCACACGCCTCCATTATGACTTCACACACCTCCATTCTATGACTTCGCACACCTCCATTCTATGACTTCACACACCTAGATTCTGTGACTTCACACACCTCCATTCTGAGTTCACACACCTCTATTCTGTGACTTCACACACCTCCATTCTGACTTCACAGAGCTCCATAAAATGACTTCACACACCTCCATTCTGTGACTTCACACACCTCCATTCTGAGTTCGCACACCTCCATTCTGTGACTTCACAAACCTCCATTCTGACTTCACACAGCTCCATTCTATGACGTCACACACCTCCATTCTGTGCCTTCACACACCTTCATTCTATGACTTAACACACCTTCATTCTTACTTAACAAACATCCATTCTATGACTTCACACACCTCCATTCTATGACTTCACACACCTCTATTCTATGACTTCACACACCTCCATTCTGTGACTTCACATACCTCAATTCTGTGACTTCACACACCTCCATTATGACTTCACACACATCCATTCTATGACTTCACACACCTCCATTCTATGACTTCACACACCTCCATTCTGTGACTTCACACACCTCCATTCTGAGTTCACACACCTCCATTCTGTGACTTCACACACCTCCATTCTATAACTTCACACACCTCCATTGTGACTTCACACACCTCCATTCTATGAGTTCACACACCTCCATTCTGACTTCACACACCTCCATTCTCTGACATCACACACCTCCATTCTGACTTCACACACCTCCATTCTATGACTTCACACCACTCCATTCTGACTTCACACACCTCCATTCTGTGGCTTCACACACCTCCATTATATGAATTTACACAACTCCATTCTGTGACTTCACACACCTCCATTCTATGACTTCACACACCTCGATTCTGTGATTTCACACACCTACATTGTGACTTCAGAGACCACCATTCTATGAGTTCACACAAATGCATTGTGAATTCACACACCTCCATTCTATGACTTCACACACCTCCTTTCTGAGTTGACACACCTCCATTCTATGACTTCACACACCTCCAATCTGACTTCACACACCTCCATTTTATGACTTCACACACTTCCATTCTGTGACTTCAAAAACCTCCATTCTATGACTTCACACACCTCCATTGTGACTTCACACACCATCATTCTATGAGTTCACACACCGCCATTCTGACTTCACTCACCTCCATTCTATGACTTCAAACAGCTCCATTCTGACTTCACACAGCTCCATTCTATGACTTCGCACACATCTATTCTGACTTCACACACCTCCATTCTGTGACTTCACACACCTCCATTCTGATTTCACAAACCTCCATTCTCTGTCGTCAAACACCTCCATTCTGTGACTTCACACACCTCCATTCTGAGTTCACACACCTCCATTTTGTGATTTCACACACCTCCATTCTGTGACTTCACACACCTCCATTCTATGACTTCACACACCTAAATTCTATGACTTCACAAACCTCCATTCTATGACTTCACACACCTCCATTCTGTGACTTCACACACCTCCATTCTGTGACTTCACACACCTCCTTTCTGTGACTTCACACACCTGCATTCTATGACCTCACACACCTCCATTCTATGACTTCACACACCCCCATTGTGTGACTTCACACACCTCCATTCTATGACTTCACACACCTCCATTCTGTGACTTCGCACACCTGCATTGTGACTTCACACACCTCCATTCTGTGACTTCACACACCTCCATTCTGTGACTTCACACACCTCCATTCTGTGACTTCACGCACCTCCATTATATGATTTCTCACACCTCCATTCTATTAATTCACACACCTCCATTCTGTGACTTCACACAACTCCATTCTATGACTTTCCACACCTCCATTCTGTGACTTCACACACCTCCATTCTGAGTTCACAAACCTCCATTCTGTGACTTAACGCACCTTCAATCTGTGACTTCACACACCTCCATTCTATGACTTCACACACCTCCATTCTATGAGTTCACACACCTCCAGTCTTTGACTTCACACCCCTCCATTCTGTGACTTCACACACCTCCATTCTATAACTTCACACACCTCCATTTTGACTTCCCACACCTCCAATCTGAGTTCACACACCTCCGTTCTGACTTCACACACTTCCATTCTATGACTTCACACACCTCCGTTCTGTGACTTCACACACCTCAATTCTGTGACTTCACACGCCTCCATTATGACTTCACACACCTCTATTCTATGACTTCACACACCTCCATTCTATGACTTCACACACCTAGATTCTGTGACTCACACACCTCCATTCTGAGTTCACACACATCCACTCTGTGACTTAACACACCTCCATTCTGTGACTTCTCACACCTCCATTCTGAGTTCACACACCTCCAATCTGTGACTTCACACACCTCCATTCTGCCTTCACACAGCTCCATTCTATGACTTCACACACCTCAATTCTGTGCCTTCACACACCTCCATTCTATGACTTAACACACCTTCATTCTTACTTAACAACATCCATTCTATGACTTCACACACCTCCATTCTATGACTTCACACACCTCCATTCTATGACTTCACAAACCTCCATTCTGTTACTTCACACACCTCCATTCTATGACCTCACACACCTCCATTCTGTGACTTCACACACCTACATTGTGACTTCACAGAACTCCATTCTATGAGTTCACACAAATGCATTGTGAATTCACAAACCTCCATTCTATGACTTCACATACCTCCATTCTGACTTCACACACCTCCATCCTGACTTCACACACCTCAATTCTGTGATTTCACACACCTCCATTCTATGATTTCACACACCTCCATTCTATGACTTCACACACCTCCATTCTATGACTTCACACACCTCCTTTCTGAGTTGACACACCTCCATTCTATGACTTCACACACCTCCAATCTGACTTCACACACCTCCACTGTATAACTTCACACACCTCCATTCTGTGACTTCAAAAACCTCCATTCTATGAATTCACACACCTCCATTGTGACTTCACACACCATCATTCTATGAGTTCACACACCGCCATTCTGACTTCACTCACCTCCATTCTATGACTTCACACAGCTCCATTCTGACTTCACACAGCTCCATTCTATGACTTCGCACACATCTATTCTGACTTCACACACCTCCATTCTGTGACTTCACACACCTCCATTCTATGACTTCACACACCTCCATTCTATGACTTCACACACCCCCATTGTGTGACTTCACACACCTCCATTCTATGACTTCACACATCTCCATTCTGTGACTTCACACACCTCGATTCTGAGTTCACACACCTCCATTTTGTAATTTCACACACCTACATTCTCAGACTTCACACACCTCCATTCTATGACTTCACACACCTAAATTCTATAACTTCACACACCTCCATTCTATGACTTCACACACCTCCATTCTGTGACTTCACATACCTCCATTCTATGACTTCACAGACATCCATTCTGTGACTTCACACACCTCCATTCTATGACCTCACACACCTCCATTCTATGACTTCGCACACCTGCATTGTGACTTCACAGACCTCCATTCTATGAGTTCACACAAATGCATTGTGAATTTTCACACCTCCATTCTATGACTTCACACACCTCCATTCTGACTTCACACACCTCCACCCTGACTTCACACACCTCAATTCTGTGATTTCACACACCTCCATTCTATGATTTCACACACCTCCATTCTATGACTTCACACACCTCCATTCTATGACTTCACACACCTCCTTTCTGAGTTGACACACCTCCATTCTATGACTTCACACACCTCCAATCTGACTTCACACACCTCCATTCTATAACTTCACACACCTCCATTCTGTGACTTCAAAAACCTCCATTCTATGACTTCACACACCTCCATTGTGACTTCACACACCATCATTCTATGAGTTCACACACCGCCATTCTGACTTCACTCACCTCCATTCTATGACTTCACACATCTCCATTCTGACTTCACACAACTCCATTCTATGACTTCGCACACATCTATTCTGACTTCACACACCTCCATTCTGTGACTTCACACACCTCCATTCTATGACTTCACACACCTCCATTCTATGACTTCACACACCCCCATTGTGTGACTTCACACACCTCCATTCTATGACTTCACACACCTCCATTCTGTGACTTCACACACCTCGATTCTGAGTTCACACACCTCCAATTTGTAATTTCACACACCTACATTTTCAGACTTCACACACCTCCATTCTATGACTTCACACACCTAAATTCTATGACTTCACACACCTCCATTCTATGACTTCACACACCTCCATTCTGTGACTTCACACACCTCCATTCTATGACTTCACACACCTCCATTCTGTGAGTTCACACACCTCCATTCTATGACCTCACACACCTCCATTCTATGACTTCGCACACCTGCATTGTGACTTCACACACCTCCATTCTATGAGTTCACACACCTCCATTTTGACTTCACACACCTCCATTCTATGACTTCACACAACTCCATCTGACTTCACCCACCTCCATTCCATGACTTCAAACACCTCCGTTCGATGACTTCACTCACCTCCATTCTTTGACTGCATGCACCTCCATTCTATGAGTTCACACACCTCCATTCTGTGACTTCACACACCTTTATTGTTTGACTTCACACACCTCCATTCTTTGACTTCACACACCTCCATTCCATGACTTCACACACATCCATTCTATGAGTTCACACACCTCCATTCTATGATTTCACACACTTCCATTCTATGACTTAACACACCTAGATTCTATGACTTCACACACCTCATTTCTGAGTTGACACACCTCCATTCTGTGATTTCACACACCTCCAATCTGACTTGACACACCTCCGTTCTGTGACCACACACCTCCATTCTGAGTTCCCAACCTCCATTCTGTGACTTCACTCACCTCCATCCTGACTTCACACACCTCCATTCTGACTTCACAAACCTCGATTCTTTGACTTCACACACCTCCATTCTATGATTTCACACTCTTCCATTCTATGAATTCACAGACCTCCATTCTATGACTTCACACACCCCATTTCTGAGTTGACACACCTCCATTCTGTGATTTCACACACCTCCAATTTGACTTCACACACCCCCATTCTATGACTTCACACACCCCCATTGTGACTTCACACACTCCATTCTATGAGTTCACACACCTCCATTCTGACTTCACACACCTCCATTCTATGGCTTCACACAGCTGCATTCTGACTTCAGACACCTCCATTTGTGACTTCACACACAACAATTTTGACTTCAAATACCTTCATTCTGTGACTTCACACACCTCCATTCTGTGACTTCACACACCTCCATTTTGACTTCACACACTTCAATTCTTTGACTTAACACACCTGCATTCTGTGACTTTACACACCACCATTATTTGACTTCACAACCTATATTCATGTACTTCACAAACCTCCATTCCATGACTTCACACATCTCCATTTTATGAGTTCACACACCTTCATTCTACTTCAGAAACATCCATTTTATGACTTCACACACCTCCATTCTATGACTTCACAAACCTCTATTCTGTGATTTCACATACCTCCATTCTGAGTTCACACAGCTCAATTCCGTGACTTCACACACCTCAATTCTCACTTCACACACCTCCATTCTATGACTTCACACAGTTCCATTATATGACTTCACACCCCTCCATTCTTTGACTTCACACACCTCCATTGTGAGTTCACACACATCCATTCTGTGACTTCACACACCTCCATTCTGTGACTTCACACACCTCCATTCTGTGACTTCACACACCTCCATTCTGTGAATTCACACACCTCCATTCTATGATTTCTCAGACCTCCATTCTATGAATTCACACACCTCCATTCTGTGACTTCACACAACTCCATTCTATGACTTCCCACACATCCATTCTGTGAATTCACACACCTCCATTCTGAGTTCACAAACCTCCATTCTGTGACTTAACGCACCTTCATTCTGTGACTTCACACACCTCCATTCTATGACTTCACATATCCATTCTATGAGTTCACACACCTCCATACTATGACTTCACACACCTCCAGTCTTTGACTTCACACCCCTCCATTCTGTGACTTCACACACCTCCATTCTATAACTTCACACACCTCCATTGTGACTTCCCACACCTCCAATCTGAGTTCACACACCTCCCTTCTGACTTCACACACCTCCATTCTATGACTTCACAAACCTCCATTCTGTGACTTCACACAGCTGAATTCTGTGACTTCACACGCCTCCATTATGACTTCACACACCTCCATTCTCTGACTTCACACACCTCCATTCTATGACTTCACACACCTAGATTCTGTGACTTCACACACCTCCATTCTGAGTTCACACACCTCCATTCTGTGACTTCACACACCTCCATTCTGACTTCACAGAGCTCCATGAAATGACTTCACACACCTCCATTCTGTGACTTCGCACACCTCCATTCTGACTTCACACACCTCCATTCTCTGACTTCCCACACCTCCATTCTATGATTTCACACACCTCCATTCTATGACTTCACATACCTCCATTCTGTGACTTCACACACCTCGATTCTGAGTTCAAACACCTCCGTTCTGTGACTTAACACACCTCCATTCTGTGACTTCACACACCTCCATTCTGAGTTCACACACCTCCATTCTGTGACTTCACACACCTCCATTCTGACTTCACACAGCTCCAATCTGTGACTTCACACACCTCCATTCTGTGCCTTCACACAACTCCATTCTATGACTTAACACACCTTCATTCTTACTTAACAAACATCCATTCTATGACTTCACACACCTCCATTCTATGACTTCACACACCTCCATTCTATGACTTCCCACTCCTCCATTCTGTGACTTCACACACCTCAATTCTGTGACTTCACACACCTCCATTATGACTTCACACACATCCATTCTATGACTTCACACACCTCCATTCTATGACTTCACACACCTCCATTGTGTGACTTCACACACCTCCATTCTGAGTTCACACACCTCCATTCTGTGACTTCACACACCTCCAATCTGACTTCACACAGCTCCATTCCATGACTTCACACACCTCCATTCTGTGACTTCACACACCTCCATTCTATGACTTCACACACCTCCATTGTGACTTCACACACCTCCATTCTATGAGTTTACACACCTCCATTCTGACTTCACACACCTCCATTTTATGACTTCACACACCTCCATTCTGACTTCACACACCTCCATTCTATGACTTCACACAACTCCATTCTGACTTCACACACCTCCATTCTGTGACTTCACACACCTCAATTCTGTGACTTCACACACCTCCATTATGACTTCACACACATCCATTCTATGACTTCACACACATCCATTCGATGAATTCACACACCTCCATTCTTTGACTGCATGCACCTCCATTCTATGAGTTCACACACCTCCATTCTGTGACTTCACACACCTTTATTGTTTGACTTCACACACCTCCATTCCTTGACTTCACACACCTCCATTCCATGACTTCACACACCTCCATTCAATGAGTTCACACACCTCCATTCTATGATTCACCCACCTCCATTTTGACTTCACACACCTCCATTCTTTGACTTCATACACCTTCGTTCTCACTTCAGAAACATCCATTCTATGACTTCACGCACCTCCATTCTATGACTTCACAAACCTCCGTTCTGTGACTACACACCTCCATTCTGAGTTCCCACACCTCCATTCTGTGACTTCACCCACCTCCATGCTGACTTCACACACCTCCATTCTGACTTCACAAACCTCAATTCTTTGACTTCACACACCTTCACTCTATGATTTTACAGTCTTCCATTCTATGAATTCACACACCTCCATTCTATGACTTCACACACCTCATTTCTGAGTTGACACACATCCATTCTGTGATTTCACACAGCTCCAATTTGACTTCACACACCCCCATTCTATGACTTCACACAACCCCATTGTGACTTCACACACTCCATTCTATGAGTTCAAACACCTCCATTCTGACTTCACACACTTCCATTCTATGGCTTCACACAGCTGCATTCTGACTTCAGACACCTCCATTTGTGACTTCACACACCACAATTTTGACTTCAGACACCTTCATTCTGTGACTTCACACACCTCCATTCTGTGACTTCACACACCTCCATTTTGACTTCACGCACTTCCATTCTTTGACTTAACACACCTGCATTCTGTGACTTAACACACAACCATTGTTTGACTTCTCAACCTATATTCTTGGACTTCACACACCTCCATTCCATGACTTCACACATCTCCATTTTATGAGTTCACACACCTCCATTTTGACTTCACACACCTCCATTCTATGACTTCACATAACTTCATTCTACTTCAGAAACATCCATTCTATGACTTCACACACCTCCATTCTATGACTTCACAAACCTCCATTCTGTGACTTCAGACACCTCCATTCTGAGTTCACACACCTCAATTACGTGACTTCACACACCTCAATTCTCACTTCATACACCTCCATTTTGTGACTTCACACACCTCCATTCTGATTTCACACACTTCCATTAAACACCTCCATTCTGTAACTTCACACACCTCCATTCTATGACTTCACATACCTTCATTCTACTTCAGAAACATCCATTCTATGACTTCACACACCTCCATTCTATGACTTCACAAACCTCCATTCTGTGACTTCAGACACCTCCATTCTGAGTTCACACACCTCAATTACGTGACTTCACACACCTCAATTCTCACTTCATACACCTCCATTTTGTGACTTCACACACCTCCATTCTGATTTCACACACTTCCATTAAACACCTCCATTCTGTAACTTCACACACCTCCATTCTATGACTTCACACACCTCCATTCTATGACTTCACACACCCCCATTGTGTGACTTCACACACCTCCATTCTATGACTTCACACACCTCCATTCTGTGACTTCACACACCTCCATTCTGAGTTCACACACCTTCATTTTGTGATTTCACACACCTCCATTCTGTAACTTCACACGCCTCCTTTCTATGACTTCACACACCTAAAGTCTATGACTTCACAAACCTCCATTCTATGACTTCACACACCTCCATTCTGTGACTTCACACACCTCCATTCTATGACTTCACACACCTCCATTCTGTGACTTCACACACCTCCATTCTATGACCTCATACACCTCCATTCTATGAGTTCACACACCTCCATTCTGACTTCACACACCTCCATTCTATGAGTTCACACACCTCCATTCTGATTCACACACCTCCATTCTATGACTTCACACACCTCCATTCTGTGCCTTCACACACCTCCATTCTATGACTGAACACACCTTCATTCTTACTTAACAAACATCCATTCTATGACTTCACACACCTCCATTCTATGACGTCACACACCTCTATTCTATGACTTCACACACCTCCATTCTGTGACTTCACACAACTCAATTCTGTGACTTCACACACCTCCATTATGACTTCACACACATCCATTCTTTGACTTCATACACCTCCATTCTATGACTTCACACACCTCCATTCTGTGACTTCACACACCTCCATTCTGAGTTCACACACCTCCATTCTGTGACTTCACACACCTCCAATCTGACTTCACACAGCTCCAATCTATGCCTTCACACACCTCCATTCTGTGACTTCACACACCTCCATTCTATAACTTCACACACCTCCATTGTGACTTCACACACCTCCATTCTATGAGTTCACACACCTCCATTCTGACTTCACACACCTCCATTCTATGACATCACACACCTCGATTCTGACTTCACACACCTCCATTCTATCACTTCACACAACTCCATTCTGACTTCACACACCTCCATTGTGTGACTTCACACACCTCCATTATATGACTTTACACACCTCCATTCTGTGACTTCACACACCTCCATTCTATGACTTCACACACCTCAATTCTGTGATTTCACACACCTACATTGTGACTTCACAGACCACCATTCTGACTTCACACACCTCAATTCTGTGACTTAACACAACTCCATTCTATGATTTCACACACCTCCATTCTATGACTTCACACACCTCCATTCTATGACTTCACACACCTCCTGTCTGAGTTGACACACCTCCATTCTATGACTTCACACACCTCCAATCTGACTTCACACACCTCCATTTTATGACTTCACACACTTCCATTCTGTGACTTGAAAAACCTCCATTCTATGACTTCACACACCTCCATTCTGACTTCACACACCATCATTCTATGAGTTCACACACCGCCATTCTGACTTCACTCACCTCCATTCTATGACTTCACACAGCTCCATTCTGACTTCACACAGCTGCATTCTATGACTTCGCACACATCTATTCTGACTTCACACACGTCCATTCTGTGACTTCACACACCTCCATTCTGATTTCACACACCTCCATTCTCTGACGTCAATCACCTCCATTCTGTGACTTCACACACCTCCATTCTATGACTTCACACACCTCCATTCTATGACTTCACACACCCGCATTGTGTGACTTCACACACCTCCATTCTATGACTTCACACACCTCCATTCTGTGACTTCACACACCTCCATTCTGCGTTCACACACCTCCATTTTGTGATTTCACACACCTCCATTCTGTGACTTCACACACCTCCATTCTATGACTTCATACACCTAAATTCTATGACTTCACAAACCTCCATTCTATGACGTCACACACCTACATTCTGTGACTTCACACACCTCCATTCTATGACTTCACACACCTCCATTCTGTGACTTCACACACCTGCATTCTATGACCTCACACACCTCCATTCTATGACTTCGCACACCTGCATTGTGATTTCACACACCGCCATACTATGACTTCACACACCTCCAGTCTTTGACTTCACACCCCTCCATTCTGTTACTTCACACACCTCCATTCTATAACTTCACACACCTCCATTGTGACTTCCCACACCTCCAATCTGAGTTCACACACCTCCACTCTGTGACTTAACACACCTCCATTCTGTGACTTCTCACACCTCCATTCTGAGTTCACACACCTCCATTCTGTGACTTCACACACCTCCATTTTGACTTCACACAGCTCCATTCTATGACTTCACACACCTCCATTATGTGCCTTCACACACCTCCATTCTATGACTTAACACACCTTCATTCTTACTTAACAAACATCCATTCTGTGACTTCACACACTTCCATTCTATGACTTCACACACCTCCATTCTATGACTTCACAAACCTCCATTCTATGGCTTCACACACCTCAGTTCTGTGACTTCACACACATCCATTATGACTCCCCACACATCCATTCTATGACTTCACACACCTCCATTCTATGACTTCACACACCTCCATTCTGACTTCACACACCTCCATTCTATGACTTCACACAACTCCATTCTGACTTCACACACCTCCATTCTGTGACTTCACACACCTCCATTATATGACTTCACACACCTTCATTCTGTGACTTCACACACCTCCATTCTATGACTTCACACACCTCCATTCTGTGACTTCACACACCTCCATTGTGACTTCACAGACCTCCATTCTATGAGTTCACACAAATGCATTCTGAATTCACACACCTCCATTCTATGACTTCACACACCTCCATTCGGACTTCACACACCTCCATTCTGACTTCACACACCTCAATTCTGTGACTTCAAACAACTCTATTCTATGATTTCACACACCTCCATTCTATGACTTCACACATCTCCATTCTATGACTTCACACACCTCCTGTCTGAGTTGACACACCTCCATTCTATGACTTCACACACCTCCAATCTGACTTCACACACCTCCATTTTATGACTTCACACACTTCCATTCTGTGACTTAAAAAACCTCCATTCTATGACTTCACACACCTCCATTCTGACTTCACACTCCTCCATTCTATGACTTCACACACCTCCATTCTGTGCCTTCACACACCTCCATTCTATGACTTAACACACCTTCATTCTTACTTAACAAACATCCATTCTATGACTTCACACACCTCCATTTTTTGACTTCACACACCTCTGTTCTATGACTTCACACACCTCCATTCTGTGACTTCACACAACTCAATTCTGTGACTTCACACACCTCCATTCTATGAGTTCACACACCTCCATTCTGACTTCACACACCTCCATTCTATGACTTCACACACCTCCATTCTGTGCCTTCACACACCTCCATTCTATGACTTAACACACCTTCATTGTTACTTAACAAACATCCATTCTATGACTTCACACACCTCCATTCTATGACGTCACCCACCTCTATTCTATGACTTCACACACCTCCATTCTGTGACTTCACACAACTCAATTCTGTGACTTCACACACCTCCATTATGACTTCACACACATCCATTCTTTGACTTCATACACCTCCATTCTATGACTTCACACACCTCCATTCTGTGACTTCACACACCTCCATTCTGAGTTCACACACCTCCATTCTGTGACTTCACACACCTCCAATCTGACTTCACAAAGCTCCAATCTATGCCTAAACACACCTCCATTCTGTGACTTCACACACCTCCATTCTATAACTTCACACACCTCCATTGTGACTTCACACACCTCCATTCTATGAGTTCACACACCTCCGTTCTGACTTCACACACCTCCATTCTATGACATCACACACCTCGATTCTGACTTCACACACCTCCATTCTATCACTTCACACAACTCCATTCTGACTTCACACACCTCCATTGTGTGACTTCACACACCTCCATTATATGACTTTACACACCTCCATTCTGTGACTTCACACACCTCCATTCTATGACTTCACACACCTCCAGTCTGTGATTTCACACACCTACATTGTGACTTCACAGACCACCATTCTGACTTCACACACCTCAATTCTGTGACTTAACACAATTCCATTCTATGATTTCACACACCTCCATTCTATGACTTCACACACCTCCATTCTATGACTTCACACACCTCCTGTCTGAGTGGACACACCTCCATTCTATGACTTCACACACCTCCAATCTGACTTCACACACCTCCATTTTATGACTTCACACACTTCCATTCTGTGACTTCAAAAACCTACATTCTATGACTTCACACACCTCCATTGTGACTTCACACACCATCATTCTATGAGTTCACACACCGCCATTCTGACTTCACTCACCTCCATTCTATCACTTCACACAGCTCCATTTTGACTTCACACAGCTGCATTCTATGACTTCGCACACCTCTATTCTGACTTCACACACGTCCATTCTGTGACTTCACACACCTCCATTCTGATTTCACACACCTCCATTCTCTGACGTCAAACACCTCCATTCTGTGACTTCACACACCTCCATTCTATGACTTCACACACCTCCATTCTATGACTTCACACACCGCCATTCTGACTTCACTCACCTCCATTCTATGACTTCACACAGCTCCATTCTGACTTCACACAGCTGCATTCTATGACTTCGCACACCTCTATTCTGACTTCACACACGTCCATTCTGTGACTTCACACACCTCCATTCTGATTTCACACACCTCCATTCTCTGACGTCAATCACCTCCATTCTGTGACTTCGCACACCTCCATTCTATGACTTCACACACCTCCATTCTATGACTTCACACACCCCCATTGTGTGACTTCACACACCTCCATTCTATGACTTCACACACCTCCATTCTGTGACTTCACACACCTCCATTCTGAGTTCACACACCTCCATTTTGTGATTTCACACACCTCCATTCTGTGACTTCACACACCTCCATTCTATGACTTCATACACCTAAATTCTATGACTTCACAAACCTCCATTCTATGACGTCACACACCTACATTCTGTGACTTCACACACCTCCATTCTATGACTTCACACACCTCCATTCTGTGACTTCACACACCTGCATTCTATGACCTCACACACCTCCATTCTATGACTTCGCACACCTGCATTGTGATTTCACACACCTCCATACTATGACTTCACACACCTCCAGTCTTTGACTTCACACCCCTCCATTCTGTTACTTCACACACCTCCATTCTATAACTTCACACACCTCCATTGTGACTTCCCACACCTCCAATCTGAGTTCACACACCTCCACTCTGTGACTTAACACACCTCCATTCTGTGACTTCTCACACCTCCATTCTGATTTCACACACCTCCATTCTGTGACTTCACACACCTCCATTTTGACTTCACACAGCTCCATTCTATGACTTCACAAACCTCCATTATGTGCCTTCACACACCTCCATTCTATGACTTAACACACCTTCATTCTTACTTAACAAACATCCATTCTATGACTTCACACACTTCCATTCTATGACTTCACACACCTCCATTCTATGACTTCACAAATCTCCATTCTGTGGCTTCACACACCTCAATTCTGTGACTTCACACACCTCCATTATGACTCCCCACACATCCATTCTATGACTTCACACACCTCCATTCTATGACTTCACACACCTCCATTCTGTGACTTCACACACCTGCATTCTGAGTTCACACACCTCCATTCTGTGACTTCACACACCTCCAATCTGACTTCACACAGCTCCATTCTAGACTTCACACACCTCCATTCTGTGACTTCACAGACCTCCATTCTATGACTTCAAACACCTGCATTGTGATTTCACACACCTCCATTCTATGAGTTCACACACCTCCATTCTGACTTCACACACCTTCATTCTATGACTTCACACACCTCCATTCTGACTTCACACACCTCCATTCTATGACTTCACACAACTCCATTCTGACTTCACACACCTCCATTCTGTGACTTCACACACCTCCATTATATGACTTCACACACCTTCATTCTGTGACTTCACACACCTCCATTCTATGACTTCACACACCTCCATTCTGTGACTTCACACACCTACATTGTGACTTCACAGACCTCCATTCTATGAGTTCACACAAATGCATTCTGAATTCACACACCTCCATTCTATGACTTCACACACCTCCATTCGGACTTCACACACCTCCATTCTGACTTCACACACCTCAATTCTGTGACTTCAAACAACTCTATTCTATGATTTCACACACCTCCATTCTATGACTTCACACACCTCCATTCTATGACTTCACACACCTCCCGTCTGAGTTGACACACCTCCATTCTATGACTTCACACACCTCCAATCTGACTTCACACACCTCCATTTTATGACTTCACACACTTCCATTCTGTGACTTAAAAAACCTCCATTCTATGACTTCACACACCTCCATTCTGACTTCACACACCTCCATTCTATGACTTCACACACCTCCATTCTGTGCCTTCACACACCTCCATTCTATGACTTAACACACCTTCATTCTTACTTAACAAACATCCATTCTATGACTTCACACACCTCCATTTTTTGACTTCACACACCTCTGTTCTATGACTTCACACACATCCATTCTGTGACTTCACACAACTCAATTCTGTGACTTCACACACCTCCATTATGACTTCACACACATCCATTCTTTGACTTCACACACCTCCATTCTATGACTTCACACACCTCCATTCTGTGACTTCACACACCTCCATTCTGAGTTCACACACCTCCATTCTGTGACTTCACACACCTCCAATCTGACTTCACACAGCTCCAATCTATGCCTTCACACACCTCCATTCTGTGACTTCACACACCTCCATTCTATAACTTCACACACCTCCATTGTGACTTCACACACCTCCATTCTATGAGTTCACACACCTCCATTCTGACTTCACACACCTCCATTCTATGACATCACACACCTCGATTCTGACTTCACACACCTCCATTCTATCACTTCACACAACTCCATTCTGACTTCACACACCTCCATTGTGTGACTTCACACACCTCCATTATATAACTTTACACACCTCCATTGTGTGACTTCACACACCTCCATTCTATGACTTCACACAGCTCCATTCTGTGATTTCACACATCTACATTGTGACTTCACAGACCACCATTCTGACTTCACACACCTCAATTCTGTGACTTAACTCAACTCCATTCTATGATTTCACACACCTCCATTCTATGACTTCACACACCTCCATTCTATGACTTCACACACCTCCTGTCTGAGTTGACACAACTCCATTCTATGACTTCACACACCTCCAATCTGATTTCACACACCTCCATTTTATGACTTCACACACTTCCATTCTGTGACTTCAAAAACCTCCATTCTATGACTTCACACACCTCCATTGTGACTTCACACACCATCATTCTATGAGTTCACACACCGCCATTCTGACTTCACTCACCTCCATTCTATGACTTCACACAGCTCCATTCTGACTTCACACAGCTGCATTCTATGACTTCGCACACATCTATTCTGACTTCACACACGTCCATTCTGTGACTTCACACACCTCCATTCTGATTTCACACACCTCCATTCTCTGACGTCAAACACCTCCATTCTGTGACTTCACACACCTCCATTCTATGACTTCACACACCTCCATTCTATGACTTCACACACCCCCATTGTGTGACTTCACACACCTCCATTCTATGACTTCACACACCTCCATTGTGTGACTTCACACACCTCCATTCTGAGTTCACACACCTCCATTTTGTGATTTCACACACCTCCATTCTGTGACTTCACACACCTCCATTCTATGACTTCACCCACCTAAATTCTATGACTTCACAAACCTCCATTCTATGACTTCACACACCTCCATTCTGTGACTTCACCCACCTCCATTCTATGAGTTCACACACCTCCATTCTGTGACTTCACACACCTCCATTCTATGACCTCATACACCTCCATTCTATGAGTTCACACACCTCCATTCTGACTTCACACACCTCCATTCTATGACTTCACACACCTCCATTCTGTGCCTTCACACACCTCCATTCTATGACTTAACACACCTTCATTGTTACTTAACAAACATCCATTCTATGACTTCACACACCTCCATTCTATGACGTCACACACCCCTATTCTATGACTTCACACACCTCCATTCTGTGACTTCACACAACTCAATTCTGTGACTTCACACACCTCCATTATGACTTCACATACATCCATTCTTTGACTTCATACACCTCCATTCTATGACTTCACACACCTCCATTCTGTGACTTCACACACCTCCATTCTGAGTTCACACACCTCCATTCTGTGACTTCACACACCTCCAATCTGACTTCACACAGCTCCAATCTATGCCTAAACACACCTCCATTCTGTGACTTCACAAACCTCCATTCTATAACTTCACACACCTCCATTGTGACTTCACACACCTCCATTCTATGAGTTCACACACCTCCATTCTGACTTCACACACCTCCATTCTATGACATCACACACCTCGATTCTGACTTCACACACCTCCATTCTATCACTTCACACAACTCCATTCTGACTTCACACACCTCCATTGTGTGACTTCACACACCTCCATTATATGACTTTACACACCTCCATTCTGTGACTTCACACACCTCCATTCTATGACTTCACACACCTCCAGTCTGTGATTTCACACACCTACATTGTGACTTCACAGACCACCATTCTGACTTCACACACCTCAATTCTGTGACTTAACACAATTCCATTCTATGATTTCACACACCTCCATTCTATGACTTCACACAACTCCATTCTATGACTTCACACACCTCCTGTCTGAGTTGACACACCTCCATTCTATGACTTCACACACCTCCAATCTGACTTCACACACCTCCATTTTATGACTTAACACACTTCCATTCTGTGACTTCAAAAACCTCCATTCTATGACTTCACACACCTCCATTGTGACTTCACACACCATCATTCTATGAGTTCACACACCGCCATTCTGACTTCACTCACCTCCATTCTATGACTTCACACAGCTCCATTTTGACTTCACACAGCTGCATTCTATGACTTCGCACACATCTATTCTGACTTCACACACGTCCATTCTGTGACTTCACACACCTCCATTCTGATTTCACACACCTCCATTCTCTGACGTCAAACACCTCCATTCTGTGACTTCACACACCTCCATTCTATGACTTCACACACCTCCATTCTATGACTTCACACACCCCCATTGTGTGACTTCACACACCTCCATTCTATGACTTCACACACCTCCATTGTGTGACTTCACACACCTCCATTCTGAGTTCACACACCTCCATTTTGTGATTTCGCACACCTCCATTCTGTGACTTCACACACCTCCATTCTATGACTTCATACACCTAAATTCTATGACTTCACAAACCTCCATTCTATGACTTCACACACCTACATTCTGTGACTTCACACACCTCCATTCTATGACTTCACACACCTCCATTCTGTGACTTCACACACCTGCATTCTATGACCTCACACAGCTCCATTCTATGACTTCGCACACCTGCATTGTGATTTCACACACCTCCATTCTATGACTTCACACACCTCAATTCTGTGACTTCACACGCCTCCATTATGACTTCACACACCTCCATTCTATGACTTCACACACCTCTATTCTATGAATTCACACACCTAGATTTTGTGACTCCACACACCTCCATTCTGAGTTCACACACCTCCACTCTGTGACTTAACACACCTCCATTCTGTGACTTATCACACCTCTATTCTGAGTTCACACACCTCCATTCTGTGACTTCACACACCTCCATTTTGACTTCACACAGCTCCATTCTATGACTTCACACACCTCCATTATGTGCCTTCACACACCTCCATTCTATGACTTAACACAACTTCATTCTTACTTAACAAACATCCATTCTATGACTTCACACACTTCCATTCTATGACTTCACACACCTCCATTCTATGACTTCACAAACCTCCATTCTGTGGCTTCACACACCTCCATTATGACTCCCCACACATCCATTCTATGACTTCACACACCTCCATTCTATGACTTCACACACCTCCATTCTGTGACTTCACACACCTCCATTCTGAGTTCACACACCTCCATTCTGTGACTTCACACACCTCCAATCTGACTTCACACAGCTCCATTCTAGACTTCACTCACCTCCATTCTGTGACTTCACAGACCTCCATTCTATGACTTCACACACCTGCATTGTGACTTCACACACCTCCATTCTATGAGTTCACACACCTCCATTCTGACTTCAGACACCTTCATTCTATGACTTCACACACCTCCATTCTGACTTCACACACCTCCATTCTAGGACTTCACACAACTCCATTCTGACTTCACACACCTCCATTCTGTGACTTCACACACCTCCATTATATGACTTCACACACCTTCATTCTGTGACTTCACACACCTCCATTCTATGACTTCACACACCTCCATTCTGTGACTTCACACACCTACATTGTGACTTCACAGACCTCCATTCTATGAGTTCACACAAATGCATTCTGAATTCACACACCTCCATTCTATGACTTCACACACCTCCATTCGGACTTCACACACCTCCATTCTGACTTCACACACCTCAATTCTGTGACTTCAAACAACTCCATTCTGTGATTTCACACACCTCCATTCTATGACTTCACACACCTCCATTCTATGACTTCACACACCTCCTGTCTGAGTTGACACACCTCCATTCTATGACTTCACACACCTCCAATCTGACTTCACACACCTCCATTTTATGACTTCACACACTTCCATTCTGTGACTTAAAAAACCTCCATTCTATGACTTCACACACCTCCATTCTGACTTCACACACCTCCATTCTATGACTTCACACACCTCCATTCTGTGCCTTCACACACCTCCATTCTATGACTTAACACACCTTCATTCTTACTTAACAAACATCCATTCTATGACTTCACACACCTCCATTCTATGACTTCACACACCTCTATTCTATGACTTCACACACCTCCATTCTGTGACTTCACACAACTCAATTCTGTGACTTCACACACCTCCATTATGTCTTCACACACATCCATTCTTTAACTTCACACACCTCCATTCTATGACTTCACACACCTCCATTCTGTAACTTCACACACCTCCATTCTGAGTTCACACACCTCCATTCTGTGACTTCACACACCTCCAATCTGACTTCACACAGCTCAAATCTATGCCTTCACACACCTCCATTCTGTGACTTCACACACCTCCATTCTATAACTTCACACACCTCCATTGTGACTTCACACACCTCCATTCTATGAGTTCACACACCTCCATTCTGACTTCACACACCTCCATTCTATGACATCACACACCTCGATTCTGACTTCACACACCTCCATTCTATCACTTCACACAACTCCATTCTGACTTCACACACCTCCATTGTGTGACTTCACACACCTCCATTATATAACTTTACACACCTCCATTGTGTGACTTCACACACCTCCATTCTATGACTTCACACACCTCCATTCTGTGATTTCACACACCTACATTGTGACTTCACAGACCACCATTCTGACTTCACACACCTCAATTCTGTGACTTAACACAACTCCATTCTATGATTTCACACACCTCCATTCTGTGACTTCACACACCTCCATTCTATGACTTCGCACACCTGCATTGTGACTTCACACACCTCCATTCTATGAGTTCACAAACCTCCATTCTGTAACTTCACACACCACCATTCTGTGACTTCATGCACCTCCATTATATGATTTCTCACACCTCCATTCTATTAATTCACACACCTCCATTCTGTGACTTCACACAACTCCATTCTATGACTCCCCACATCTCCATTCTGTGACTTCACACACCTCCATTCTGCGTTCACAAACCTCCATTCTGTGACTTAACGCACCTTCATTCTGTGACTTCACACACCTCCATTCTATGACTTCACACACCTCCATTCTATGAGTTCACACACCTCCAGTCTTTGACTTCACACCCCTCCATTCTGTGACTTCACACACCTGCATTCTATAACTTCACACACCTCCATTGTGACTTCCCACACCTCCAATCTGAGTTCACACACCTCCGTTCTGACTTCACACACTTCCATTCTATGACTTCACAAACCTCCCTTCTGTGACTTCACACACCTCAATTCTGTGACTTCACACGCCTCCATTATGACTTCACACACCTCCATTCTATGACTTCACACACCTCCATTCTATGACTTCACACACCTAGATTCTGTGACTCCACACACCTCCATTGTGAGTTCACACACCTCCACTCTGTGCCTTAACACACCTCCATTCTGTGACTTCTCACACCTCCATTCTGAGTTCACACACCTCCATTCTGTGACTTCACACACCTCCATTCTGACTTCACACAGCTCCATTCTATGACTTCACACACCTCCATTATGTGCCTTCACACACCTCCATTCTATGACTTAACACACCTTCATTCTTACTTAACAAACATCCATTCTATGACTTCACACACCTCCATTCTATGACGTCACACACCTCCATTCTATGACTTCACAAACCTCCATTCTGTGACTTCACACACCTCAATTCTGTGACTTCACACACCTCCATTATGACTTCCCACACATCCATTCTATGACTTCACACACCTCCATTATGTGCCTTCACACACCTCCATTCTATGACTTAACACACCTTCATTCTTACTTAACAAACATCCATTCTATGACTTCACACACCTCCATTCTATGACGTCACACACCTCCATTCTATGACTTCACAAACCTCCATTCTGTGACTTCACACACCTCCATTCTGTGACTTCACACACCTCCATTCTGAGTTCACACACCTCCATTCTGTGACTTCACACACCTCCAATCTGACTTCACACAGCTGCATTCTAGACTTCACACACCTCCATTCTGTGACTTCACAGACCTCCATTCTATGACTTCACACACCTGCATTGTGACTTCACACACCACCATTCTATGAGTTCACACACCTCCATTCTGACTTCACACACCTTCATTCTATGATTTCACACACCTCCATTCTGACATCACACACCTCCATTCTATGACTTCACACAACTCCATTCTGACTTCACACACCTCCATTCTATGACTTCACACACCTCCATTATATGACTTCACACACCTTCATTCTGTGACTTCACACACCTCCATTCTATGACTTCACACACCTCCATTCTGTGACTTCACACACCTACATTGTGACTTCACAGACCTCCATTCTATGAGTTCACACAAATGCATTCTGAATTCACACACCTCCATTCTCTGACTTCACACACCTCCATTCGGACTTCAAGCACCTCCATTCTGACTTCACACACCTCAATTCTGTGACTTCACACACCTCCATTCTGACTTCACACATCTCCATTCCATGACTTCACTCACCTCCGTTCTATGACTTCACACAACTCCATCTGACTTCACAAACCTCCATTCCATCACTTCACACACCTCCATTCGATGAATTCACACACCTCCATTCTTTGACTTCATGCACCTCCATTCTATGAGTTCACACACCTCCATTCTGTGACTTCACACACCTTTATTGTTTGACTTCACACACTTCCATTCTTTGACTTCACACACCTCCATTCTATGAGTTCACACACCGCCATTCTATGAGTTCACACACCTCCATTTTGAATTCACACACCTCCATTCTTTGACTTCATACACCTTCATTCTCACTGCAGAAACATCCATTCTATGACTTCACGCACCTCCATTCTATGACTTCACAAACCTCCGTTCTGTGACCACACACCTCCATTCTGAGTTCCCACACCTCCATTCTGTGACTTCACCACCTCTATCCTGACTTCACACACCTCCATTCTGACTTCGCAAACCTCAATTCTTTGACTTCACACACCTCCATTCTATGATTTCACACACTTCCATTCTATGTATTCACACACCTCCATTCTATGACTTCACTCACCTCATTTCTGAGTTGACACACCTCCATTCTGTGATTTCACACACCTCCAATTTGACTTCAAAAACCCCCATTCTATGACCTCCCACACCCCCATTGTGACTTCACACACTCCATTCTATGAGTTCACACACCTCCATTCTGACTTTACACACCTCCATTCTATGGCTTCACACAGCTGCATTCTGACTTCAGACACCTTCATTCTGTGCCTTCACACACCTCCATTCTGTGACTTCACACACCACCATTTTTTGACTTCACACACCTATATTCTTGGACTGCACAAACCTCCATTCCATGACTTCACACATCTCCATTTTATGAGTTCACACACCTCCATTTTGACTTCACACACCTCCATTCTATGACTTCACACACCTTCATTCTACTTCAGAAACATCCATTCTATGAATTCACACACCTCCATTCTATGACTTCACAAACCTCCATTCTGTGACTTCACACACCTCCATTCTGAGTTCACACACCTCAATTCCCTGACTTCACACACCTCAATTCTCACTTCACACACCTCCATTCTATGACTTCACACAATTCCATTCTCTGACTTCACACACCTCCATTCTTTGACTTCACACACCTCCATTGTGAGTTCACACACCTCCAAACTGAGTACACACACCTCCATTCTGTGACTTTACACACCTCCAATCTGACTTCACACAGCTCCATTCTATGACTGCACACACCTCCATTCTGTGACTTCACACACCTGCATTCTGAGTTCAAACACCTCCGTTCTGTGACTTAACACACCTCCATTCTGTGACTTCACACACCTCCAATCTGACTTCACACAGCTCCATTCTATGACTTCACACACCTCCATTCTGTGACTTCACACACCTCCATTATGACTTTACACACATCCATTCTATGACTGCACACACCTCCATTCTATGACTTCACACACCTCCATTCTGTGACTTCGCACACCTCCACTCTGACTTCACACAACTCCATTCTGACTTCACACACCTCCATTCTGTGACTTCACACACCTCCATTATATGACTTCACACACCTTCATTCTGTGACTTCACACACCTCCATTCTATGACTTCACACACCTCCATTCTGTGACTTCACACACCTACATTGTGACTTCACAGACCTCCATTCTATGAGTTCACACAAATGCATTCTGAATTCACACACCTCCATTCTATGACTTCACACACCTCCATTCGGACTTCACACACCTCCATTCTGACTTCACACACCTCAATTCTGTGACTTCAAACAACTCTATTCTATGATTTCACACACCTCCATTCTATGACTTCACACACCTCCATTCTATGACTTCACACACCTCCTGTCTGAGTTGACACACCTCCATTCTATGACTTCACACACCTCCAATCTGACTTCACACACCTCCATTTTATGACTTCACACACTTCCATTCTGTGACTTAAAAAACCTCCATTCTATGACTTCACACACCTCCATTCTGACTTCACACACCTCCATTCTATGACTTCACACACCTCCATTCTGTGCCTTCACACACCTCCATTCTATGACTTAACACACCTTCATTCTTACTTAACAAACATCCATTCTATGACTTCACACACCTCCATTTTTTGACTTCACACACCTCTGTTCTATGACTTCACACACCTCCATTCTGTGACTTCACACAACTCAATTCTGTGACTTCACACACCTCCATTATGACTTCACACACATCCATTCTTTGACTTCACACACCTCCATTCTATGACTTCACACACCTCCATTCTGTGACTTCACACACCTCCATTCTGAGTTCACACACCTCCATTCTGTGACTTCACACACCTCCAATCTGACTTCACACAGCTCCAATCTATGCCTTCACACACCTCCATTCTGTGACTTCACACACCTCCATTCTATAACTTCACACACCTCCATTGTGACTTCACACACCTCCATTCTATGAGTTCACACACCTCCATTCTGACTTCACACACCTCCATTCTATGACATCACACACCTCGATTCTGACTTCACACACCTCCATTCTATCACTTCACACAACTCCATTCTAACTTCACACACCTCCATTGTGTGACTTCACACACCTCCATTATATAACTTTACACACCTCCATTGTGTGACTTCACACACCTCCATTCTATGACTTCACACAGCTCCATTCTGTGATTTCACACACCTACATTGTGACTTCACAGACCACCATTCTGACTTCACACACCTCAATTCTGTGACTTAACTCAACTCCATTCTATGATTTCACACACCTCCATTCTATGACTTCATACAACTCCATTCTATGACTTCACACACCTCCTGTCTGAGTTGACACAACTCCATTCTATGACTTCACACACCTCCAATCTGATTTCACACACCTCCATTTTATGACTTCACACACTTCCATTCTGTGACTTCAAAAACCTCCATTCTATGACTTCACACACCTCCATTCTGACTTCACACACCATCATTCTATGAGTTCACACACCGCCATTCTGACTTCACTCACCTCCATTCTATGACTTCACACAGCTCCATTCTGACTTCACACAGCTGCATTCTATGACTTCGCACACATCTATTCTGACTTCACACACGTCCATTCTGTGACTTCACACACCTCCATTCTGATTTCACACACCTCCATTCTCTGACGTCAAACACCTCCATTCTGTGACTTCACACACCTCCATTCTATGACTTCACACACCTCCATTCTATGACTTCACACACCCCCATTGTGTGACTTCACACACCTCCATTCTATGACTTCACACACCTCCATTGTGTGACTTCACACACCTCCATTCTGAGTTCACACACCTCCATTTTGTGATTTCACACACCTCCATTCTGTGACTTCACACACCTCCATTCTATGACTTCACCCACCTAAATTCTATGACTTCACAAACCTCCATTCTATGACTTCACACACCTCCATTCTGTGACTTCACCCACCTCCATTCTATGAGTTCACACACCTCCATTCTGTGACTTCACACACCTCCATTCTATGACCTCATACACCTCCATTCTATGAGTTCACACACCTCCATTCTGACTTCACACACCTCCATTCTATGACTTCACACACCTCCATTCTGTGCCTTCACACACCTCCATTCTATGACTTAACACACCTTCATTGTTACTTAACAAACATCCATTCTATGACTTCACACACCTCCATTCTATGACGTCACACACCCCTATTCTATGACTTCACACACCTCCATTCTGTGACTTCACCCAACTCAATTCTGTGACTTCACACACCTCCATTATGACTTCACACACATCCATTCTTTGACTTCATACACCTCCATTCTATGACTTCACACACCTCCATTCTGTGACTTCACACACCTCCATTCTGAGTTCACACACCTCCATTCTGTGACTTCACACACCTCCAATCTGACTTCACACAGCTCCAATCTATGCCTAAACACACCTCCATTCTGTGACTTCACACACCTCCATTCTATAACTTCACACACCTCCATTGTGACTTCACACACCTCCATTCTATGAGTTCACACAACTCCATTCTGACTTCACACACCTCCATTCTATGACATCACACACCTCGATTCTGACTTCACACACCTCCATTCTATCACTTCACACAACTCCATTCTGACTTCACACACCTCCATTGTGTGACTTCACACACCTCCATTATATGACTTTACACACCTCCATTCTGTGACTTCACACACCTCCATTCTATGACTTCACACACCTCCAGTCTGTGATTTCACACACCTACATTGTGACTTCACAGACCACCATTCTGACTTCACACACCTCAATTCTGTGACTTAACACAATTCCATTCTATGATTTCACACACCTCCATTCTATGACTTCACACACCTCCATTCTATGACTTCACACACCTCCTGTCTGAGTTGACACACCTCCATTCTATGACTTCACACACCTCCAATCTGACTTCACACACCTCCATTTTATGACTTAACACACTTCCATTCTGTGACTTCAAAAACCTCCATTCTATGACTTCACACACCTCCATTGTGACTTCACACACCATCATTCTATGAGTTCACACACCGCCATTCTGACTTCACTCACCTCCATTCTATGACTTCACAAAGCTCCATTTTGACTTCACACAGCTGCATTCTATGACTTCGCACACATCTATTCTGACTTCACACACGTCCATTCTGTGACTTCACACACCTCCATTCTGATTTCACACACCTCCATTCTCTGACGTCAAACACCTCCATTCTGTGACTTCACACACCTCCATTCTATGACTTCACACACCTCCATTCTATGACTTCACACACCCCCATTGTGTGACTTCACACACCTCCATTCTATGACTTCACACACCTCCATTCTGTGACTTCACACACCTCCATTCTGAGTTCACACACCTCCATTTTGTGATTTCGCACACCTCCATTCTGTGACTTCACACACCTCCATTCTATGACTTCATACACCTAAATTCTATGACTTCACAAACCTCCATTCTATGACTTCACACACCTACATTCTGTGACTTCACACACCTCCATTCTATGACTTCACACACCTCCATTCTGTGACTTCACACACCTGCATTCTATGACCTCACACAGCTCTATTCTATGACTTCGCACACCTGCATTGTGATTTCACACACCTCCATTCTATGACTTCACAAACCTCCCTTCTGTGACTTCACACACCTCAATTCTGTGACTTCACACGCCTCCATTATGACTTCACACACCTCCATTCTATGACTTCACACACCTCTATTCTATGAATTCACACACCTAGATTTTGTGACTCCACACACCTCCATTCTGAGTTCACACACCTCCACTCTGTGACTTAACACACCTCCATTCTGTGACTTATCACACCTCTATTCTGAGTTCACACACCTCCATTCTGTGACTTCACACACCTCCATTTTGACTTCACACAGCTCCATTCTATGACTTCACACACCTCCATTATGTGCCTTCACACACCTCCATTCTATGACTTAACACAACTTCATTCTTACTTAACAAACATCCATTCTATGACTTCACACACTTCCATTCTATGACTTCACACACCTCCATTCTATGACTTCACAAACCTCCATTCTGTGGCTTCACACACCTCCATTATGACTCCCCACACATCCATTCTATGACTTCACACACCTCCATTCTATGACTTCACACACCTCCATTCTGTGACTTCACACACCTTCATTCTGAGTTCACACACCTCCATTCTGTGACTTCACACACCTCCAATCTGACTTCACACAGCTCCATTCTAGACTTCACTCACCTCCATTCTGTGACTTCACAGACCTCCATTCTATGACTTCACACACCTGCATTGTGACTTCACACACCTCCATTCTATGAGTTCACACACCTCCATTCTGACTTCAGACACCTTCATTCTATGACTTCACACACCTCCATTCTGACTTCACACACCTCCATTCTAGGACTTCACACAACTCAATTCTGACTTCACACACCTCCATTCTGTGACTTCACACACCTCCATTATATGACTTCACACACCTTCATTCTGTGACTTCACACACCTCCATTCTATGACTTCACACACCTCCATTCTGTGACTTCACACACCTACATTGTGACTTCACAGACCTCCATTCTATGAGTTCACACAAATGCATTCTGAATTCACACACCTCCATTCTATGACTTCACACACCTCCATTCGGACTTCACACACCTCCATTCTGACTTCACACACCTCAATTCTGTGACTTCAAACAACTCCATTCTGTGATTTCACACACCTCCATTCTATGACTTCACACACCTCCATTCTATGACTTCACACACCTCCTGTCTGAGTTGACACACCTCCATTCTATGACTTCACACACCTCCAATCTGACTTCACACACCTCCATTTTATGACTTCACACACTTCCATTCTGTGACTTAAAAAACCTCCATTCTATGACTTCACACACCTCCATTCTGACTTCACACACCTCCATTCTATGACTTCACACACCTCCATTCTGTGCCTTCACACACCTCCATTCTATGACTTAACACACCTTCATTCTTACTTAACAAACATCCATTCTATGACTTCACACACCTCCATTCTATGACTTCACACACCTCTATTCTATGACTTCACACACCTCCATTCTGTGACTTCACACAACTCAATTCTGTGACTTCACACACCTCCATTATGTCTTCACACACATCCATTCTTTAACTTCACACACCTCCATTCTATGACTTCACACACCTCCATTCTGTAACTTCACACACCTCCATTCTGAGTTCACACACCTCCATTCTGTGACTTCACACACCTCCAATCTGACTTCACACAGCTCAAATCTATGCCTTCACACACCTCCATTCTGTGACTTCACACACCTCCATTCTATAACTTCACACACCTCCATTGTGACTTCACACACCTCCATTCTATGAGTTCACACACCTCCATTCTGACTTCACACACCTCCATTCTATGACATCACACACCTCGATTCTGACTTCACACACCTCCATTCTATCACTTCACACAACTCCATTCTGACTTCACACACCTCCATTGTGTGACTTCACACACCTCCATTATATAACTTTACACACCTCCATTGTGTGACTTCACACACCTCCATTCTATGACTTCACACACCTCCATTCTGTGATTACACACACCTACATTGTGACTTCACAGATCACCATTCTGACTTCACACACCTCAATTCTGTGACTTAACACAACTCCATTCTATGATTTCACACACCTCCATTCTATGACTTCACACACCTCCATTCTATGACTTCATACACCTCCTGTCTGAGTTGACACACCTCCATTCTATGACTTCACACACCTCCAATCTGACTTCACACACCTCCATTTTATGACTTCACACACTTCCATTCTGTGACTTCAAAAACCTCCATTCTATGACTTCACACACCTCCATTGTGACTTCACACACCATCATTCTATGAGTTCACACACCGCCATTCTGACTTCACTCACCTCCATTCTATGACTTCACACAGCTCCATTCTGACTTCACACAGCTGCATTCTATGACTTCGCACACATCTATTCTGACTTCACACACGTCCATTCTGTGACTTCACACACCTCCATTCTGATTTCACACACCTCCATTCTCTGACGTCAAACACCTCCATTCTGTGACTTCACACACCTCCATTCTATGACTTCACACACCTCCATTCTATGACTTCACACACCCCCATTGTGTGACTTCACACACCTCCATTCTATGACTTCACACACCTCCATTCTGTGACTTCACACACCTCCATTCTGAGTTCACACACCTCCATTTTGTGATTTCACACACCTCCATTCTGTGACTTCACACACCTCCATTCTATGACTTCACACACCTAAATTCTATGACTTCACAAACCTCCATTCTATGACTTCACACACCTCCATTCTGTGACTTCACACACCTCCATTCTATGACTTCACACACCTCCATTCTGTGACTTCACACACCTGCATTCTATGACCTCACACACCTCCATTCTATGACTTCGCACACCTGCATTGTGACTTCACACACCTCCATTCTATGAGTTCACAAACCTCCATTCTGTAACTTCACACTCCACCATTCTGTGACTTCATGCACCTCCATTATATGATTTCTCACACCTCCATTCTATTAATTCACACACCTCCATTCTGTGACTTCACACAACTCCATTCTATGACTTCCCACACCTCCATTCTGTGACTTCACACACCTCCATTCTGAGTTCACAAACCTCCATTCTGTGACTTAACGCACCTTCATTCTGTGACTTCACACACCTCCATTCTATGACTTCACACACCTCCGTTCTATGAGTTCACACACCTCCAGTCTTTGACTTCACACCCCTCCATTCTGTGACTTCACACACCTGCATTCTATAACTTCACACACCTCCATTGTGACTTCCCACACCTCCAATCTGAGTTCACACACCTCCGTTCTGACTTCACACACTTCCATTCTATGACTTCACAAACCTCCCTTCTGTGACTTCACACACCTCAATTCTGTGACTTCACACGCCTCCATTATGACTTCACACACCTCCATTCTATGACTTCACACACCTCCATTCTATGACTTCACACACCTAGATTCTGTGACTCCACACACCTCCATTGTGAGTTCACACACCTCCACTCTGTGACTTAACACACCTCCATTCTGTGACTTCTCACACCTCCATTCTGAGTTCACACACCTCCATTCTGTGACTTCACACACCTCCATTCTGACTTCACACAGCTCCATTCTATGACTTCACACACCTCCATTATGTGCCTTCACACACCTCCATTCTATGACTTAACACACCTTCATTCTTACTTAACAAACATCCATTCTATGACTTCACACACCTCCATTCTATGACGTCACACACCTCCATTCTATGACTTCACAAACCTCCATTCTGTGACTTCACACACCTCAATTCTGTGACTTCACACACCTCCATTATGACTTCCCACACATCCATTCTATGACTTCACACACCTCCATTCTATGACTTCACACACCTCCATTCTGTGACTTCACACACCTCCATTCTGAGTTCACACACCTCCATTCTGTGACTTCACACACCTCCAATCTGACTTCACACAGCTGCATTCTAGACTTCACACACCTCCATTCTGTGACTTCACAGACCTCCATTCTATGACTTCACACACCTGCATTGTGACTTCACACACCACCATTCTATGAGTTCATACACCTCCATTCTGACTTCACACACCTTCATTCTATGATTTCACACACCTCCATTCTGACATCACACACCTCTATTCTATGACTTCACACAACTCCATTCTGACTTCACACACCTCCATTCTATGATTTCACACACCTCCATTATATGACTTCACACACCTTCATTCTGTGACTTCACACACCTCCATTCTATGACTTCACACACCTCCATTCTGTGACTTCACACACCTACATTGTGACTTCACAGACCTCCATTCTATGAGTTCACACAAATGCATTCTGAATTCACACACTTCCATTCTCTGACTTCACACACCTCCATTCGGACTTCAAGCACCTCCATTCTGACTTCACACACCTCAATTCTGTGACTTCACACACCTCCATTCTGACTTCACACATCTCCATTCCATGACTTCACTCACCTCCGTTCTATGACTTCACACAACTCCATCTGACTTCACAAACCTCCATTCCATCACTTCACACACCTCCATTCGATGAATTCACACACCTCCATTCTTTGACTTCATGCACCTCCATTCTATGAGTTCACACACCTCCATTCTGTGACTTCACACACCTTTATTGTTTGACTTCACACACTTCCATTCTTTGACTTCACACACCTCCATTCTATGAGTTCACACACCGCCATTCTATGAGTTCACACACCTCCATTTTGAATTCATACACCTCCATTCTTTGACTTCATACACCTTCATTCTCACTGCAGAAACATCCATTCTATGACTTCACGCACCTCCATTCTATGACTTCACAAACCTCCGTTCTGTGACCACACACCTCCATTCTGAGTTCCCACACCTCCATTCTGTGACTTCACCACCTCCATCCTGACTTCACACACCTCCATTCTGACTTCGCAAACCTCAATTCTTTGACTTCACACACCTCCATTCTATGATTTCACACACTTCCATTCTATGTATTCACACACCTCCATTCTATGACTTCACTCACCTCATTTCTGAGTTGACACACCTCCATTCTGTGATTTCACACACCTCCAATTTGACTTCAAACACCCCCATTCTATGACCTCCCACACCCCCATTGTGACTTCACACACTCCATTCTATGAGTTCACACACCTCCATTCTGACTTTACACACCTCCATTCTATGGCTTCACACAGCTGCATTCTGACTTCAGACACCTTCATTCTGTGCCTTCACACACCTCCATTCTGTGACTTCACACACCACCATTTTTTGACTTCACACACCTATATTCTTGGACTGCACAAACCTCCATTCCATGACTTCACACATCTCCATTTTATGAGTTCACACACCTCCATTTTGACTTCACACACCTCCATTCTATGACTTCACACACCTTCATTCTACTTCAGAAACATCCATTCTATGAATTCACACACCTCCATTCTATGACTTCACAAACCTCCATTCTGTGACTTCACACACCTCCATTCTGAGTTCACACACCTCAATTCCCTGACTTCACACACCTCAATTCTCACTTCACACACCTCCATTCTATGACTTCACACAATTCCATTCTCTGACTTCACACACCTCCATTCTTTGACTTCACACACCTCCATTGTGAGTTCACACACCTCCAAACTGAGTACACACACCTCCATTCTGTGACTTTACACACCTCCAATCTGACTTCACACAGCTCCATTCTATGACTGCACACACCTCCATTCTGTGACTTCACACACCTGCATTCTGAGTTCAAACACCTCCGTTCTGTGACTTAACACACCTCCATTCTGTGACTTCACACACCTCCAATCTGACTTCACACAGCTCCATTCTATGACTTCACACACCTCCATTCTGTGACTTCACACACCTCCATTATGACTTTACACACATCCATTCTATGACTGCACACACCTCCATTCTATGACTTCACACACCTCCATTCTGTGACTTCGCACACCTCCACTCTGACTTCACACAGCTCCATTCTCTGACTTCCCACACCTCCATTCTATGATTTCACACAACTCCATTCTATGACTTCGCACACCTCCATTCTGTGACTTCACACACCTCCATTCTGAGTTCAAACACCTCCGTTCTGTGACTTAACACACCTCCATTCTGTGACTTCACACACCTCCATTCTGACTTCACACACCTCCATTCTGTGACTTCACACACCTCCATTCTGACTTCACACAGCTCCATTCTATGACTTCACACACCTCCATTCTGCGCCTTCACACACCTACATTCTATTACTTAACACACCTTCATTCTTACTTAACAAACATCCATTCTATGACTTCACACACCTCCATTCTGTGACTTCACACACGTCCATTCTATGACCTCACACACCTCCATTCTATGACTTCACACACCTCCATTCTGTGACTTCACACACCTCCATTCTGAGTTCAAACACCTCTGTTCTGTGACTTAACACACCTCCATTCTGTGACTTCACACACCTCCATTCTGAGTTCACACACCTCTATTCTATGAGTTCACACACATCCATTCTGACTTCACACACCTCCATTCTATGACTTCACACACCTCCATTCTGTGACTTCACACACCTCCATTCTGACTTCACACAGCTCCATTCTATGACTTCACACACCTCCATTATGTGCCTTCACACACCTCCATTCTATGACTTAACACACCTTCATTCTTACTTAACAATCATCCATTCTATGACTTCACACACCTCCATTCTATGACTTCACACACCTCCATTCTATGACTTCACAAACCTCCATTCTGTGACTTCACACACCTCAATTCTGTGACTTCACACACCTCCATTATGACTTCCCACACATCCATTCTATGACTTCACACACCTCCATTCTATGACTTCACACACCTCCATTCTGTGACTTCACACACCTCCATTCTGAGTTCACACACCTCCATTCTGTGACTTCACACACCTCCAATCTGACTTCACACAGCTGCATTCTAGACTTCACACACCTCCATTCTGTGACTTCACAGACCTCCATTCTATGACTTCACACACCTGCATTGTGACTTCACACACCACCATTCTATGAGTTCATACACCTCCATTCTGACTTCACACACCTTCATTCTATGATTTCACACACCTCCATTCTGACATCACACACCTCTATTCTATGACTTCACACAACTCCATTCTGACTTCACACACCTCCATTCTATGATTTCACACACCTCCATTATATGACTTCACACACCTTCATTCTGTGACTTCACACACCTCCATTCTATGACTTCACACACCTCCATTCTGTGACTTCACACACCTACATTGTGACTTCACAGACCTCCATTCTATGAGTTCACACAAATGCATTCTGAATTCACACACTTCCATTCTCTGACTTCACACACCTCCATTCGGACTTCAAGCACCTCCATTCTGACTTCACACACCTCAATTCTGTGACTTCACACACCTCCATTCTGACTTCACACATCTCCATTCCATGACTTCACTCACCTCCGTTCTATGACTTCACACAACTCCATCTGACTTCACAAACCTCCATTCCATCACTTCACACACCTCCATTCGATGAATTCACACACCTCCATTCTTTGACTTCATGCACCTCCATTCTATGAGTTCACACACCTCCATTCTGTGACTTCACACACCTTTATTGTTTGACTTCACACACTTCCATTCTTTGACTTCACACACCTCCATTCTATGAGTTCACACACCGCCATTCTATGAGTTCACACACCTCCATTTTGAATTCATACACCTCCATTCTTTGACTTCATACACCTTCATTCTCACTGCAGAAACATCCATTCTATGACTTCACGCACCTCCATTCTATGACTTCACAAACCTCCGTTCTGTGACCACACACCTCCATTCTGAGTTCCCACACCTCCATTCTGTGACTTCACCACCTCCATCCTGACTTCACACACCTCCATTCTGACTTCGCAAACCTCAATTCTTTGACTTCACACACCTCCATTCTATGATTTCACACACTTCCATTCTATGTATTCACACACCTCCATTCTATGACTTCACTCACCTCATTTCTGAGTTGACACACCTCCATTCTGTGATTTCACACACCTCCAATTTGACTTCAAACACCCCCATTCTATGACCTCCCACACCCCCATTGTGACTTCACACACTCCATTCTATGAGTTCACACACCTCCATTCTGACTTTACACACCTCCATTCTATGGCTTCACACAGCTGCATTCTGACTTCAGACACCTTCATTCTGTGCCTTCACACACCTCCATTCTGTGACTTCACACACCACCATTTTTTGACTTCACACACCTATATTCTTGGACTGCACAAACCTCCATTCCATGACTTCACACATCTCCATTTTATGAGTTCACACACCTCCATTTTGACTTCACACACCTCCATTCTATGACTTCACACACCTTCATTCTACTTCAGAAACATCCATTCTATGAATTCACACACCTCCATTCTATGACTTCACAAACCTCCATTCTGTGACTTCACACACCTCCATTCTGAGTTCACACACCTCAATTCCCTGACTTCACACACCTCAATTCTCACTTCACACACCTCCATTCTATGACTTCACACAATTCCATTCTCTGACTTCACACACCTCCATTCTTTGACTTCACACACCTCCATTGTGAGTTCACACACCTCCAAACTGAGTACACACACCTCCATTCTGTGACTTTACACACCTCCAATCTGACTTCACACAGCTCCATTCTATGACTGCACACACCTCCATTCTGTGACTTCACACACCTGCATTCTGAGTTCAAACACCTCCGTTCTGTGACTTAACACACCTCCATTCTGTGACTTCACACACCTCCAATCTGACTTCACACAGCTCCATTCTATGACTTCACACACCTCCATTCTGTGACTTCACACACCTCCATTATGACTTTACACACATCCATTCTATGACTGCACACACCTCCATTCTATGACTTCACACACCTCCATTCTGTGACTTCGCACACCTCCACTCTGACTTCACACAGCTCCATTCTCTGACTTCCCACACCTCCATTCTATGATTTCACACAACTCCATTCTATGACTTCGCACACCTCCATTCTGTGACTTCACACACCTCCATTCTGAGTTCAAACACCTCCGTTCTGTGACTTAACACACCTCCATTCTGTGACTTCACACACCTCCATTCTGACTTCACACACCTCCATTCTGTGACTTCACACACCTCCATTCTGACTTCACACAGCTCCATTCTATGACTTCACACACCTCCATTCTGCGCCTTCACACACCTACATTCTATTACTTAACACACCTTCATTCTTACTTAACAAACATCCATTCTATGACTTCACACACCTCCATTCTGTGACTTCACACACGTCCATTCTATGACCTCACACACCTCCATTCTATGACTTCACACACCTCCATTCTGTGACTTCACACACCTCCATTCTGAGTTCAAACACCTCTGTTCTGTGACTTAACACACCTCCATTCTGTGACTTCACACACCTCCATTCTGAGTTCACACACCTCTATTCTATGAGTTCACACACATCCATTCTGACTTCACACACCTCCATTCTATGACTTCACACACCTCCATTCTGTGACTTCACACACCTCCATTCTGTGACTTCACACACCTCCATTCTGTGACTTCACGCACCTCCATTCTATGATTTCTCACACCTCCATTATATTAATTCACACACCTCCATTCTGTGACTTCACACAACTCCATTCTATGACTTCCCACACCTCCATTCTGTGACTTCACACACCTCCATTCTGAGTTCACAAACCTCCATTCTGTGACTTAACGCACCTTCATTCTGTGACTTCACACACCTCCATTCTATGACTTCACACACCTCCATTCTATGAGTTCACACACCTCCAGTCTTTGACTTCACACCCCTCCATTCTGTGACTTCACACACCTCCATTCTATAACTTCACACACCTCAATTGTGACTTCCCACACTTCCAATCTGAGTTCACACACCTCCGTTCTGACTTCACACACTTCCATTCTATGACTTCACACAACTCCATTCTGTGACTTCACACACCTCAATTCTGTGACTTCACACGCCTCCATTATGACTTCACAGACCTCCATTCTATGACTTCACACACCTCCATTCTATGACTCCACACACCTAGATTCTGTGACTTCACACACCTCCATTCTGAGTTCACACACCTCCAGTCTGTGACTTAACACACCTCCATTCTGTGACTTCACACACCTCCATTCTGAGTTCACACACCTCCATTCTGTGACTTCACACACCTCCATTCTGTGACTTCACACACCTCCATTCTGAGTTCACACACCTCAATTCTGTGACTTCACACACCTCCATTCTGTGCCTTCACACACCTCCATTCTATGACTTAACACACCTTCATTCTTACTTAACAAACATCCATTCTAGGACTTCTCACACCTCCATTCTATGACTTCACACACCTCCATTCTATGACTTCACACACCTCCATTCTGTGACTTCACACACCTCAATTCTGTGACCTCCATTATGACTTCACACACATCCATTCTATGACTTCACACATCTCCATTCTATGACTTCACACACCTCCATTCTGTGACTTCACACACCTCCATTCTATGACTTCACACACCTCCATTGTGACTTCACACACCTCCATTCTATGAGTTCACACACCTCCATTCTGACTTCACACACCTCCTTTCTATGACTTCACACACCTCCATTGTGACTTCACACACCTCCATTCTATGAGTTCACACACCTCCATTCTGACTTCACACACCTCCATTCTATGACTTCACACACCTCCATTCTGACTTCGCACACCTCCATTCTATGACTTCACACAACTCCATTCTGACTTCACACACCTCCATTCTGTGACTTCACGCACCTCCATTCTATGATTTCTCACACCTCCATTATATTAATTCACACACCTCCATTCTGTGACTTCACACAACTCCATTCTATGACTTCCCACACCTCCATTCTGTGACTTCACACACCTCCATTCTGAGTTCACAAACCTCCATTCTGTGACTTAACGCATCTTCATTCTGTGACTTCACACACCTCCATTCTATGACTTCACACACCTCCATTCTATGAGTTCACACACCTCCAGTCTTTGACTTCACACCCCTCCATTCTGTGACTTCACACACCTCCATTCTATAACTTCACACACCTCAATTGTGACTTCCCACACCTCCAATCTGAGTTCACACACCTCTGTTCTGACTTCACACACTTCCATTCTATGACTTCACACAACTCCATTCTGTGACTTCACACACCTCAATTCTGTGACTTCACAAGCCTCCATTATGACTTCACAGACCTCCATTCTATGACTTCACACACCTCCATTCTATGACTTCACACACCTAGATTCTGTGACTTCACACACCTCCATTCTGAGTTCACACACCTCCAGTCTGTGACTTAACACACCTCCATTCTGTGACTTCACACACCTCCATTCTGAGTTCACACACCTCCATTCTGTGACTTCACACACCTCCATTCTGTGACTTCACACACCTCCATTCTGAGTTCACACACCTCAATTCTGTGACTTCACACACCTCCATTCTGACTTCACACATCTCCATTCCATGACTTCACTCACCTCCGTTCTATGACTTCACACAACTCCATCTGACTTCACAAACCTCCATTCCATCACTTCACACACCTCCATTCGATGAATTCACACACCTCCATTCTTTGACTTCATGCACCTCCATTCTATGAGTTCACACACCTCCATTCTGTGACTTCACACACCTTTATTGTTTGACTTCACACACTTCCATTCTTTGACTTCACACACCTCCATTCTATGAGTTCACACACCGCCATTCTATGAGTTCACACACCTCCATTTTGAATTCACACACCTCCATTCTTTGACTTCATACACCTTCATTCTCACTGCAGAAACATCCATTCTATGACTTCACGCACCTCCATTCTATGACTTCACAAACCTCCGTTCTGTGACCACACACCTCCATTCTGAGTTCCCACACCTCCATTCTGTGACTTCACCACCTCCATCCTGACTTCACACACCTCCATTCTGACTTCGCAAACCTCAATTCTTTGACTTCACACACCTCCATTCTATGATTTCACACACTTCCATTCTATGTATTCACACACCTCCATTCTATGACTTCACTCACCTCATTTCTGAGTTGACACACCTCCATTCTGTGATTTCACACACCTCCAATTTGACTTCAAACACCCCCATTCTATGACCTCCCACACCCCCATTGTGACTTCACACACTCCATTCTATGAGTTCACACACCTCCATTCTGACTTTACACACCTCCATTCTATGGCTTCACACAGCTGCATTCTGACTTCAGACACCTTCATTCTGTGCCTTCACACACCTCCATTCTGTGACTTCACACACCACCATTTTTTGACTTCACACACCTATATTCTTGGACTGCACAAACCTCCATTCCATGACTTCACACATCTCCATTTTATGAGTTCACACACCTCCATTTTGACTTCACACACCTCCATTCTATGACTTCACACACCTTCATTCTACTTCAGAAACATCCATTCTATGAATTCACACACCTCCATTCTATGACTTCACAAACCTCCATTCTGTGACTTCACACACCTCCATTCTGAGTTCACACACCTCAATTCCCTGACTTCACACACCTCAATTCTCACTTCACACACCTCCATTCTATGACTTCACACAATTCCATTCTCTGACTTCACACACCTCCATTCTTTGACTTCACACACCTCCATTGTGAGTTCACACACCTCCAAACTGAGTACACACACCTCCATTCTGTGACTTTACACACCTCCAATCTGACTTCACACAGCTCCATTCTATGACTGCACACACCTCCATTCTGTGACTTCACACACCTGCATTCTGAGTTCAAACACCTCCGTTCTGTGACTTAACACACCTCCATTCTGTGACTTCACACACCTCCAATCTGACTTCACACAGCTCCATTCTATGACTTCACACACCTCCATTCTGTGACTTCACACACCTCCATTATGACTTTACACACATCCATTCTATGACTGCACACACCTCCATTCTATGACTTCACACACCTCCATTCTGTGACTTCGCACACCTCCACTCTGACTTCACACAGCTCCATTCTCTGACTTCCCACACCTCCATTCTATGATTTCACACAACTCCATTCTATGACTTCGCACACCTCCATTCTGTGACTTCACACACCTCCATTCTGAGTTCAAACACCTCCGTTCTGTGACTTAACACACCTCCATTCTGTGACTTCACACACCTCCATTCTGACTTCACACACCTCCATTCTGTGACTTCACACACCTCCATTCTGACTTCACACAGCTCCATTCTATGACTTCACACACCTCCATTCTGCGCCTTCACACACCTACATTCTATTACTTAACACACCTTCATTCTTACTTAACAAACATCCATTCTATGACTTCACACACCTCCATTCTGTGACTTCACACACGTCCATTCTATGACCTCACACACCTCCATTCTATGACTTCACACACCTCCATTCTGTGACTTCACACACCTCCATTCTGAGTTCAAACACCTCTGTTCTGTGACTTAACACACCTCCATTCTGTGACTTCACACACCTCCATTCTGAGTTCACACACCTCTATTCTATGAGTTCACACACATCCATTCTGACTTCACACACCTCCATTCTATGACTTCACACACCTCCATTCTGTGACTTCACACACCTCCATTCTGTGACTTCACACACCTCCATTCTGTGACTTCACGCACCTCCATTCTATGATTTCTCACACCTCCATTATATTAATTCACACACCTCCATTCTGTGACTTCACACAACTCCATTCTATGACTTCCCACACCTCCATTCTGTGACTTCACACACCTCCATTCTGAGTTCACAAACCTCCATTCTGTGACTTAACGCACCTTCATTCTGTGACTTCACACACCTCCATTCTATGAGTTCACACACCTCCATTCTATGAGTTCACACACCTCCAGTCTTTGACTTCACACCCCTCCATTCTGTGACTTCACACACCTCCATTCTATAACTTCACACACCTCAATTGTGACTTCCCACACTTCCAATCTGAGTTCACACACCTCCGTTCTGACTTCACACACTTCCATTCTATGACTTCACACAACTCCATTCTGTGACTTCACACACCTCAATTCTGTGACTTCACACGCCTCCATTATGACTTCACAGACCTCCATTCTATGACTTCACACACCTCCATTCTATGACTCCACACACCTAGATTCTGTGACTTCACACACCTCCATTCTGAGTTCACACACCTCCAGTCTGTGACTTAACACACCTCCATTCTGTGACTTCACACACCTCCATTCTGAGTTCACACACCTCCATTCTGTGACTTCACACACCTCCATTCTGTGACTTCACACACCTCCATTCTGAGTTCACACACCTCAATTCTGTGACTTCACACACCTCCATTCTGTGCCTTCACACACCTCCATTCTATGACTTAACACACCTTCATTCTTACTTAACAAACATCCATTCTAGGACTTCTCACACCTCCATTCTATGACTTCACACACCTCCATTCTATGACTTCACACACCTCCATTCTGTGACTTCACACACCTCAATTCTGTGACTTAACACACCTCCATTATGACTTCACACACATCCATTCTATGACTTCACACATCTCCATTCTATGACTTCACACACCTCCATTCTGTGACTTCACACACCTCCATTCTATGACTTCACACACCTCCATTGTGACTTCACACACCTCCATTCTATGAGTTCACACACCTCCATTCTGACTTCACACACCTCCTTTCTATGACTTCACACACCTCCATTGTGACTTCACACACCTCCATTCTATGAGTTCACACACCTCCATTCTGACTTCACACACCTCCATTCTATGACTTCACACACCTCCATTCTGACTTCGCACACCTCCATTCTATGACTTCACACAACTCCATTCTGACTTCACACACCTCCATTCTGTGACTTCACGCACCTCCATTCTATGATTTCTCACACCTCCATTATATTAATTCACACACCTCCATTCTGTGACTTCACACAACTCCATTCTATGACTTCCCACACCTCCATTCTGTGACTTCACACACCTCCATTCTGAGTTCACAAACCTCCATTCTGTGACTTAACGCATCTTCATTCTGTGACTTCACACACCTCCATTCTATGACTTCACACACCTCCATTCTATGAGTTCACACACCTCCAGTCTTTGACTTCACACCCCTCCATTCTGTGACTTCACACACCTCCATTCTATAACTTCACACACCTCAATTGTGACTTCCCACACCTCCAATCTGAGTTCACACACCTCTGTTCTGACTTCACACACTTCCATTCTATGACTTCACACAACTCCATTCTGTGACTTCACACACCTCAATTCTGTGACTTCACAAGCCTCCATTATGACTTCACAGACCTCCATTCTATGACTTCACACACCTCCATTCTATGACTTCACACACCTAGATTCTGTGACTTCACACACCTCCATTCTGAGTTCACACACCTCCAGTCTGTGACTTAACACACCTCCATTCTGTGACTTCACACACCTGCATTCTATGACTTAACACACCTTCATTCTTACTTAACAAACATCCATTCTAGGACTTCTCACACCTCCATTCTATGACTTCACACACCTCCATTCTATGACTTCACACACCTCCATTCTGTGACTTCACACACCTCAATTCTGTGACTTAACACACCTCCATTATGACTTCACACTCATCCATTCTATGACTTCACACATCTCCATTCTATGACTTCACACACCTCCATTCTGTGACTTCACACACCTCCATTCTGAGTTCACCCACCTCCATTCTGTGACTTCACACACCTCCAATCTGACTTCACACAGCTCCATTCTGTGACTTCACACACCTCCATTCTGTGACTTCACACACCTCCATTCTATGACTTCACACACCTCCATTGTGACTTCACACACCTCCATTCTGACTTCACACACCTCCTTTCTATGACTTCACACACCTCCATTGTGACTTCACACACCTCCATTCTATGAGTTCACACACCTCCATTCTGACTTCACACACCTCCATTCTATGACTTCACACACCTCCATTCTGACTTCGCACACCTCCATTCTATGACTTCACACAACTCCATTCTGACTTCACACACCTCCATTCTGTGACTTCACACACCTCCATTATATGACTTCACACACCTCCATTTGGTGACTTCAAACACCTCCATTCTATGATTTCACACACCTCCATTCTATGACTTCACACACCTCAAATCTGACTTCACACACCTCCATTCTATGACTTCACACACTTCCATTCTGTGACTTCAAAAACCTCCATTCTATGACTTCACACACCTCCATTGTGACTTCACACACCATCATTCTATGTTCAAACACCGCCATTCTGACTTCACTCACCTCCATTCCATGACTTCACACAGCTCCATTCTATGACTTCGCACATCTATTCTGACTTCACACACCTCCATTCTGTGACGTCACACACCTCCATTCTGATTTCACACACCTCCATTCTCTGACGTCAAACACCTCCATTCTGTGCCTTCACACACCTCCATTCTATGACTTAACACACCTTCATTCTTACTTAACAAACATCCATTCTAGGACTTCTCACACCTCCATTCTATGACTTCACACACCTCCATTCTATGACTTCACACACCTCCATTCTGTGACTTCACACACCTCAATTCTGTGACTTAACACACCTCCATTATGACTTCACACACATCCATTCTATGACTTCACACATCTCCATTCTATGACTTCACACACCTCCATTCTGTGACTTCACACACCTCCATTCTGAGTTCACCCACCTCCATTCTGTGACTTCACACACCTCCAATCTGACTTCACACAGCTCCGTTCTATGACTTCACACACCTCCATTCTGTGACTTCACACACCTCCTTTCTATGACTTCACACACCTCCATTGTGACTTCACACACCTCCATTCTATGAGTTCACACATCTCCATTCTGACTTCACACACCTCCATTCTATGACTTCACACACCTCCATTCTGACTTCGCACACCTCCATTCTATGACTTCACACAACTCCATTCTGACTTCACACACCTCCATTCTGTGACTTCACACACCTCCATTATATGACTTCACACACCTCCATTTGGTGACTTCAAACACCTCCATTCTATGATTTCACACACCTCCATTCTATGACTTCACACACCTCCAATCTGACTTCACACACCTCCATTCTATGACTTCACACACTTCCATTCTGTGACTTCAAAAACCTCCATTCTATGACTTCACACACCTCCATTGTGACTTCAAACACCATCATTCTATGTTCACACACCGCCATTCTGACTTCACTCACCTCCATTCCATGACTTCACACAGCTCCATTCTATGACTTCGCACATCTATTCTGACCTCACACACCTCCATTCTGTGACGTCACACACCTCCATTCTGATTTCACACACCTCCATTCTCTGACGTCAAACACCTCCATTCTGTGACTTCACACACCTCCATTATATGACTTCACACACCTCCATTATATGACTTCACACACCCCCATTGTGTGGCTTCACACACCTCTATTCTATGACTTCACACACCTCCATTCTGTGACTTCACACACCTCCATTCTGAGTTCACACGCCTCCATATTGTGATTTCACACACCTCCATTCTGTGACTGCACACACCTCCATACTATGACTTCGCACACCTAAATTCTATGACTTCACAAACCTCCATTCTTTGACTTCAACACCTCCATTCTGTGACTTCACACACCTCCATTCTATGACCTCATACACCTCCATTCTATGACTTCACACACCTCCATTCTGTGACTTCACACACCTCCATTCTGAGTTCAAACACCTCCGTTCAGTGACTTAACACACCTCCATTCTGTGACTTCACACACCTCCATTCTGAGTTCACACACCTCCATTCTATGAGTTCACACATCTCCATCTGACTTCACACACCTCCATTCCATGACTTCACACACCTCCGTTCGATGAATTCAGACACCTCCATTCTTTGACTTCATGCACCTCCATTCTATGAGTTCACACACCTCCATTCTGTGACTTCACACACATTTATTGTTTGACTTCACACACCTCCATTCTTTGACTTCACACACCGCCATTCTATGACTTCACAAACCTCCGTTCTGTGACCACACACCCCCATTCTGAGTTCACACACCTCCATTCTGTAACTTCACCCACCTCCATCCTGTCTTCACACACCTCCATTCTGAATTCACAAACCTCAATTCTTTGACTTCACACACCTCCATTCTATGATTTCACACACTTCCATTCTATGAATTCACACACCTCCATTCTATGACTTCACTCACCTCATTTCTGAGTTGACACACCTCCATTCTGTGATTTCACACACCTCCAATTTGACTTCACACACCCCCATTCTATGACTTCACACACCGCCATTGTGACTTCACACACTCCATTCTATGAGTTCACACACCTCCATTCTGACTTCACACACGTCCATTCGATGGCTTCACACAGCTGCATTCGGACTTCAGACACCGTCATTCTGTGACTTCACACACCTCCATTCTGAGTTCACACACCTCAATTCCGTGACTTCACACACCTCAATTCTCACTTCACACACCTCCATTCTATGACTTCACACAATTCCATTCTACGACTTCACACACCTCCATTCTTTGACTTCACACACTTCCATTGTGAGTTCACACACCTCCATTCTGTGACTTCACACACCTCCATTCTGTGATTTCACATACCTCCATTCTATGACTTCACACACCTCCACTCTATGATTTCTCACACCTCCATTTTATTAATTCACACACCTCCATTCTGTGACTTCACACAACTCCATTCTATGACTTCCCACACCTCCATTCTGTGACTTCACACACCTCCATTCTGAGTTCACAAACCTCCATTCTGTGACTTAACGCACCTTCATTCTGTGACTTCACACAACTCCATTCTATGAGTTCACACCCTCCATTCTGTGACTTCACACACCTCCATTCTATAACTTCACACACCTCCATTGTGACTTCCCACACCTCCAATCGGAGTTCACACACCTCCGTTCTGACTTCACACACTTCCATTCTATGACTTCACACACCTCCATTCTGTGACTTCACACACCTCAATTCTGTGACTTCACACGCCTCCATTATGACTACACACACCTCCATTCTATGACTTCACACACCTCCATTCTATCACTTCACACGACTAGATTCTGTGACTTCACACACCTCCATTCTGAGTTCACACACCTCCATTCTGTGACTTCACACACCTCCATTCTGACTTCACACAGCTCCATTCTATGACTTCACACACCTCCATTCTGTTCCTTCACACACCTCCATTCTATGACTTAACACTCCTTCATTCTTACTTAATAAACATCCATTCTATGACTTCACACACCTCCATTCTATGACTTCACACACCTCCATTCTATGACTTCACACACCTCCATTCTGTGACTCCACACACCTCAATTCTGTGACTTCACACACCTCCATTATGACTTCACACACATCCATTCTATGACATCACACACCTCCATTCTATGACTTCACACACCTCAATTCTGTGACTTCACACACCTCCATTCTGAGTTAACACACCTCCATTCTCTGACTTCACACACATCCAATCTGACTTCACTCAGCTCCATTCTATGACTTCACACACCTCCATTCTGTGACTTCACACACCTCCATTCTGAGTTCAAACACCTACGTTCTGTGACTTAACACACTTCCATTCTGTGACTTCACACACCTCCAATCTGACTTCACACAGCTCTATTCTATGACTTCACACACCTCCATTCTGTGACTTAACACACCTCCATTATGACTTCACACACATCCATTCTATGACTTCACACACCTCCATTCTATGACTTCACAAACCTCCATTCTGTGACTTCGCACACCTCCAGTCTGAGTTCACACAGCTCCATTCGCTGACTTCCCACACCTCCATTCTATGATTAAACACACCTCCATTCTATGACTTCACACACCTCCATTCTGTGACTTCACACACCTCCATTCTATGACCTGATACACCTCCATTCTATGACTTCACACACCTCCATTCTGTGACTTCACACACCTCCATTCTGAGTTCAAACACCTCCGTTCTGTGACTTAACACACCTCCATTCTGTGACTTCACACACCTCCATTCTGAGTTCACACACCTCCATTCTATGAGTTCACACACCTCCATTCTGACTTCACACACCTCCATTCTATGACTTCACACACCTCCATTCTGACTTCACACACCTCCATTCTATGACTTCACACATCTCCATCTGACTTCACACACCTCCATTCTATGACTTCACACACCTCCGTTCGATGAATTCAGACACCTCCATTCTTTGACTTCATGCACCTCCATTCTATGAGTTCACACACCTCCATTCTGTGACTTCACACACATTTATTGTTTGACTTCACACACCTCCATTCTTTGACTTCACACACCTCCATTCCATGACTTCACACACCTCCATTCTATGAGTTCACACACCTCCATTCTATGAGTTCACACACCTCCATTTTGACTTCACACACATCCATTCTTTGACTTCATACACCTACATTCTCACTTCAGAAACATCCATTCTATGTCTTCACGCACCTCCATTCTATGACTTCACAAACCTCCGTTCTGTGACCACACACCTCCATTCTGAGTTCACACACCTCCATTCTGTAACTTCACCCACCTCCATCCTGTCTTCACACACCTCCATTCTGACTTCACAAACCTCAATTCTTTGACTTCACACACCTCCATTCTGTGATTTCACACACCTCCAATTTGACTTCACACACCCCCATTCTATGACTTCACACACCGCCATTGTGACTTCACACACTCCATTCTATGAGTTCACACACCTCCATTCTGACTTCACACACGTCCATTCGATGGCTTCACACAGCTGCATTCTGACTTCAGACACCGTCATTCTGTGACTTCACACACCTCCATTCTGAGTTCACACACCTCAATTCCGTGACTTCACACACCTCAATTCTCACTTCACACACCTCCATTCTATGACTTCACACAATTCCATTCTGACTTCACACACCTCCATTCTTTGACTTCACACACCTCCATTGTGAGTTCACACACCTCCATTCTGTGACTTCACACACCTCCATTCTGTGACTTCACACACCTCCATTCTGTGACTTCACGCACATCCATTCTATGATTTCTCACACCTCCATTATATTAATTCACACACCTCCATTCTGTGACTTCACACACCTCCATTCTGAGTTCACAAACCTCCATTCTGTGACTTAACGCACCTTCATTCTGTGACTTCACACACCTCCATTCTATGACTTCACACACCTCCATTCTATGAGTTCACACACCTCCAGTCTTTGACTTCACACCCCTCCATTCTGTGACTTCACACACCTCCATTCTGAGTTCACCCACCTCCATTCTATGACTTCACACACCTCCATTCTGTGACTTCACACACCTCCATTGTGACTTCACACACCTCCATTGTGACTTCACAAACCTCCATTCTATGAGATCACACACCTCCATTCTGACTTCACACACCTCCATTCTATGACTTCACACACCTCCATTCTGACTTCACACACCTCCATTCTATGACTTCACACAACTCCATTCTGACTTCACACACCTCCATTCTGTGACTTCACACACCTCGATTATATGACTTCACACACCTCCATTTGGTGACTTCAAAAACCTCCATTCTATGACTTCACACTCCTCCATTCTGTGACTTCACACACCTACATTGTGACTTCACACACCTCCATTCTATGACTTCACACAAATGCATTCTGAATTCACACACCTCCATTTTATGACTTCACAGACCTCCATTCTGAGTTCACACACCTCAATTCTGTGACTTCACACAACTCCATTCTATGATTTCACACACCTCCATTCTATGACTTCACACAACTCCATTCTATGACTTCACACACCTCCTTTCTGAGTTGACACACCTCTGTTCTATGACTTCACACACCTCCAATCTGACTTCACACACCTCCATTCTATGACTTCACATACTTCCATTCTGTGACTTCAAAAACCTCCATTCTATGACTTCACGCACCTCCATTGTGACTTCACACACCATCATTCTATGTTCACACACCGCCATTCTGACTTCACTCACCTCCATTCCATGACTTCACACACCTCCATTCTGACTTCACACAGCTCCATTCTAGGACTTCGCACATCTATTCTGACTTCACACACCTCCATTCTGTGACTTCACACATCTCCATTCTGATTTCACACACCTCCATTCTCTGACGTCAAACACCTCCATTCTGTGACTTCACACACCTCCATTCTATGATTTCACACACCTCCATTCTATGAGTTCACACACCTCCATTCTGACTTCACACACCTCCATTCTATGACATCACACACCTCGATTCTGACTTCACACACCTCCATTCAATCACTTCACACAACTCCATTCTGACTTCACACACCTCCATTGTGTGACTTCACACACCTCCATTATATAACTTTACACACCTCCATTGTGTGACTTCACACACCTCCATTCTATGACTTCACACACCTCCATTCTGTGATTTCACACACCTACATTGTGACTTCACAGACCACCATTCTGACTTCACACACCTCAATTCTGTGACTTAACACAACTCCATTCTATGATTTCACACACCTCCATTCTATGACTTCACACACCTCCATTCTACGACTTCATACACCTCCTGTCTGAGTTGACACACCTCCATTCTATGACTTCACACACCTCCAATCTGACTTCACACACCTCCATTTTATGACTTCACACACTTCCATTCTGTGACTTCAAAAACCTCCATTCTATGACTTCACACACCTCCATTGTGACTTCACACACCATCATTCTATGAGTTCACACACCGCCATTCTGACTTCACTCACCTCCATTCTATGACTTCACACAGCTCCATTCTGACTTCACACAGCTGCATTCTATGACTTCGCACACATCTATTCTGACTTCACACACGTCCATTCTGTGACTTCACACACCTCCATTCTGATTTCACACACCTCCATTCTCTGACGTCAAACACCTCCATTCTGTGACTTCACACACCTCCATTCTATGACTTCACACACCTCCATTCTATGACTTCACACACCCCCATTGTGTGACTTCACACACCTCCATTCTATGACTTCACACACCTCCATTCTGTGACTTCACACACCTCCATTCTGAGTTCACACACCTCCATTTTGTGATTTCACACACCTCCATTCTGTGACTTCACACACCTCCATTCTATGACTTCACACACCTAAATTCTATGACTTCACAAACCTCCATTCTATGACTTCACACACCTCCATTCTGTGACTTCACACACCTCCATTCTATGACTTCACACACCTCCATTCTGTGACTTCACACACCTGCATTCTATGACCTCACACACCTCCATTCTATGACTTCGCACACCTGCATTGTGACTTCACACACCTCCATTCTATGAGTTCACAAACCTCCATTCTGTAACTTCACACTCCACCATTCTGTGACTTCATGCACATCCATTATATGATTTCTCACACCTCCATTCTATTAATTCACACACCTCCATTCTGTGACTTCACACAACTCCATTCTATGACTTCCCACACCTCCATTCTGTGACTTCACACACCTCCATTCTGAGTTCACAAACCTCCAATCTGTGACTTAACGCACCTTCATTCTGTGACTTCACACACCTCCATTCTATGACTTCACACACCTCCGTTCTATGAGTTCACACACCTCCAGTCTTTGACTTCACACCCCTCCATTCTGTGACTTCACACACCTGCATTCTATAACTTCACACACCTCCATTGTGACTTCCTACACCTCCAATCTGAGTTCACACACCTCCGTTCTGACTTCACACACTTCCATTCTATGACTTCACAAACCTCCCTTCTGTGACTTCACACACCTCAATTCTGTGACTTCACACGCCTCCATTATGACTTCACACACCTCCATTCTATGACTTCACACACCTCCATTCTATGACTTCACACACCTAGATTCTGTGACTCCACACACCTCCATTGTGAGTTCACACACCTCCACTCTGTGACTTAACACACCTCCATTCTGTGACTTCTCACACCTCCATTCTGAGTTCACACACCTCCATTCTGTGACTTCACACACCTCCATTCTGACTTCACACAGCTCCATTCTATGACTTCACACACCTCCATTATGTGCCTTCACACACCTCCATTCTATGACTTAACACACCTTCATTCTTACTTAACAAACATCCATTCTATGACTTCACACACCTCCATTCTATGACGTCACACACCTCCATTCTATGACTTCACAAACCTCCATTCTGTGACTTCACACACCTCAATTCTGTGACTTCACACACCTCCATTATGACTTCCCACACATCCATTCTATGACTTCACACACCTCCATTCTATGACTTCACACACCTCCATTCTGTGACTTCACACACCTCCATTCTGAGTTCACACACCTCCATTCTGTGACTTCACACACCTCCAATCTGACTTCACACAGCTGCATTCTAGACTTCACACACCTCCATTCTGTGACTTCACAGACCTCCATTCTATGACTTCACACACCTGCATTGTGACTTCACACACCACCATTCTATGAGTTCACACACCTCCATTCTGACTTCACACACCTTCATTCTATGATTTCACACACCTCCATTCTGACATCACACACCTCTATTCTATGACTTCACACAACTCCATTCTGACTTCACACACCTCCATTCTATGATTTCACACACCTCCATTATATGACTTCACACACCTTCATTCTGTGACTTCACACACCTCCATTCTATGACTTCACACACCTCCATTCTGTGACTTCACACACCTACATTGTGACTTCACAGACCTCCATTCTATGAGTTCACACAAATGCATTCTGAATTCACACACTTCCATTCTCTGACTTCACACACCTCCATTCGGACTTCAAGCACCTCCATTCTGACTTCACACACCTCAATTCTGTGACTTCACACACCTCCATTCTGACTTCACACATCTCCATTCCATGACTTCACTCACCTCCGTTCTATGACTTCACACAACTCCATCTGACTTCACAAACCTCCATTCCATCACTTCACACACCTCCATTCGATGAATTCACACACCTCCATTCTTTGACTTCATGCACCTCCATTCTATGAGTTCACACACCTCCATTCTGTGACTTCACACACCTTTATTGTTTGACTTCACACACTTCCATTCTTTGACTTCACACACCTCCATTCTATGAGTTCACACACCGCCATTCTATGAGTTCACACACCTCCATTTTGAATTCACACACCTCCATTCTTTGACTTCATACACCTTCATTCTCACTGCAGAAACATCCATTCTATGACTTCACGCACCTCCATTCTATGACTTCACAAACCTCCGTTCTGTGACCACACACCTCCATTCTGAGTTCCCACACCTCCATTCTGTGACTTCACCACCTCCATCCTGACTTCACACACCTCCATTCTGACTTCGCAAACCTCAATTCTTTGACTTCACACACCTCCATTCTATGATTTCACACACTTCCATTCTATGTATTCACACACCTCCATTCTATGACTTCACTCACCTCATTTCTGAGTTGACACACCTCCATTCTGTGATTTCACACACCTCCAATTTGACTTCAAACACCCCCATTCTATGACCTCCCACACCCCCATTGTGACTTCACACACTCCATTCTATGAGTTCACACACCTCCATTCTGACTTTACACACCTCCATTCTATGGCTTCACACAGCTGCATTCTGACTTCAGACACCTTCATTCTGTGCCTTCACACACCTCCATTCTGTGACTTCACACACCACCATTTTTTGACTTCACACACCTATATTCTTGGACTGCACAAACCTCCATTCCATGACTTCACACATCTCCATTTTATGAGTTCACACACCTCCATTTTGACTTCACACACCTCCATTCTATGACTTCACACACCTTCATTCTACTTCAGAAACATCCATTCTATGAATTCACACACCTCCATTCTATGACTTCACAAACCTCCATTCTGTGACTTCACACACCTCCATTCTGAGTTCACACACCTCAATTCCCTGACTTCACACACCTCAATTCTCACTTCACACACCTCCATTCTATGACTTCACACAATTCCATTCTCTGACTTCACACACCTCCATTCTTTGACTTCACACACCTCCATTGTGAGTTCACACACCTCCAAACTGAGTACACACACCTCCATTCTGTGACTTTACACACCTCCAATCTGACTTCAAACAGCTCCATTCTATGACTGCACACACCTCCATTCTGTGACTTCACACACCTGCATTCTGAGTTCAAACACCTCCGTTCTGTGACTTAACACACCTCCATTCTGTGACTTCACACACCTCCAATCTGACTTCACACAGCTCCATTCTATGACTTCACACACCTCCATTCTGTGACTTCACACACCTCCATTATGACTTTACACACATCCATTCTATGACTGCACACACCTCCATTCTATGACTTCACACACCTCCATTCTGTGACTTCGCACACCTCCACTCTGACTTCACACAGCTCCATTCTCTGACTTCCCACACCTCCATTCTATGATTTCACACAACTCCATTCTATGACTTCGCACACCTCCATTCTGTGACTTCACACACCTCCATTCTGAGTTCAAACACCTCCGTTCTGTGACTTAACACACCTCCATTCTGTGACTTCACACACCTCCATTCTGACTTCACACACCTCCATTCTGTGACTTCACACACCTCCATTCTGACTTCACACAGCTCCATTCTATGACTTCACACACCTCCATTCTGCGCCTTCACACACCTACATTCTATTACTTAACACACCTTCATTCTTACTTAACAAACATCCATTCTATGACTTCACACACCTCCATTCTGTGACTTCACACACGTCCATTCTATGACCTCACACACCTCCATTCTATGACTTCACACACCTCCATTCTGTGACTTCACACACCTCCATTCTGAGTTCAAACACCTCTGTTCTGTGACTTAACACACCTCCATTCTGTGACTTCACACACCTCCATTCTGAGTTCACACACCTCTATTCTATGAGTTCACACACATCCATTCTGACTTCACACACCTCCATTCTATGACTTCACACACCTCCATTCTGTGACTTCACACACCTCCATTCTGTGACTTCACACACCTCCATTCTGTGACTTCACGCACCTCCATTCTATGATTTCTCACACCTCCATTATATTAATTCACACACCTCCATTCTGTGACTTCACACAACTCCATTCTATGACTTCCCACACCTCCATTCTGTGACTTCACACACCTCCATTCTGAGTTCACAAACCTCCATTCTGTGACTTAACGCACCTTCATTCTGTGACTTCACACACCTCCATTCTATGAGTTCACACACCTCCATTCTATGAGTTCACACACCTCCAGTCTTTGACTTCACACCCCTCCATTCTGTGACTTCACACACCTCCATTCTATAACTTCACACACCTCAATTGTGACTTCCCACACTTCCAATCTGAGTTCACACACCTCCGTTCTGACTTCACACACTTCCATTCTATGACTTCACACAACTCCATTCTGTGACTTCACACACCTCAATTCTGTGACTTCACACGCCTCCATTATGACTTCACAGACCTCCATTCTATGACTTCACACACCTCCATTCTATGACTCCACACACCTAGATTCTGTGACTTCACACACCTCCATTCTGAGTTCACACACCTCCAGTCTGTGACTTAACACACCTCCATTCTGTGACTTCACACACCTCCATTCTGAGTTCACACACCTCCATTCTGTGACTTCACACACCTCCATTCTGTGACTTCACACACCTCCATTCTGAGTTCACACACCTCAATTCTGTGACTTCACACACCTCCATTCTGTGCCTTCACACACCTCCATTCTATGACTTAACACACCTTCATTCTTACTTAACAAACATCCATTCTAGGACTTCTCACACCTCCATTCTATGACTTCACACACCTCCATTCTATGACTTCACACACCTCCATTCTGTGACTTCACACACCTCAATTCTGTGACTTAACACACCTCCATTATGACTTCACACACATCCATTCTATGACTTCACACATCTCCATTCTATGACTTCACACACCTCCATTCTGTGACTTCACACACCTCCATTCTATGACTTCACACACCTCCATTGTGACTTCACACACCTCCATTCTATGAGTTCACACACCTCCATTCTGACTTCACACACCTCCTTTCTATGACTTCACACACCTCCATTGTGACTTCACACACCTCCATTCTATGAGTTCACACACCTCCATTCTGACTTCACACACCTCCATTCTATGACTTCACACACCTCCATTCTGACTTCGCACACCTCCATTCTATGACTTCACACAACTCCATTCTGACTTCACACACCTCCATTCTGTGACTTCACGCACCTCCATTCTATGATTTCTCACACCTCCATTATATTAATTCACACACCTCCATTCTGTGACTTCACACAACTCCATTCTATGACTTCCCACACCTCCATTCTGTGACTTCACACACCTCCATTCTGAGTTCACAAACCTCCATTCTGTGACTTAACGCATCTTCATTCTGTGACTTCACACACCTCCATTCTATGACTTCACACACCTCCATTCTATGAGTTCACACACCTCCAGTCTTTGACTTCACACCCCTCCATTCTGTGACTTCACACACCTCCATTCTATAACTTCACACACCTCAATTGTGACTTCCCACACCTCCAATCTGAGTTCACACACCTCTGTTCTGACTTCACACACTTCCATTCTATGACTTCACACAACTCCATTCTGTGACTTCACACACCTCAATTCTGTGACTTCACAAGCCTCCATTATGACTTCACAGACCTCCATTCTATGACTTCACACACCTCCATTCTATGACTTCACACACCTAGATTCTGTGACTTCACACACCTCCATTCTGAGTTCACACACCTCAATTCTGTGACTTCACACACCTCCATTCTGTGCCTTCACACACCTGCATTCTATGACTTAACACACCTTCATTCTTACTTAACAAACATCCATTCTAGGACTTCTCACACCTCCATTCTATGACTTCACACACCTCCATTCTATGACTTCACACACCTCCATTCTGTGACTTCACACACCTCAATTCTGTGACTTAACACACCTCCATTATGACTTCACACTCATCCATTCTATGACTTCACACATCTCCATTCTATGACTTCACACACCTCCATTCTGTGACTTCACACACCTCCATTCTGAGTTCACCCACCTCCATTCTGTGACTTCACACACCTCCAATCTGACTTCACACAGCTCCATTCTGTGACTTCACACACCTCCATTCTGTGACTTCACACACCTCCATTCTATGACTTCACACACCTCCATTGTGACTTCACACACCTCCATTCTGACTTCACACACCTCCTTTCTATGACTTCACACACCTCCATTGTGACTTCACACACCTCCATTCTATGAGTTCACACACCTCCATTCTGACTTCACACACCTCCATTCTATGACTTCACACACCTCCATTCTGACTTCGCACACCTCCATTCTATGACTTCACACAACTCCATTCTGACTTCACACACCTCCATTCTGTGACTTCACACACCTCCATTATATGACTTCACACACCTCCATTTGGTGACTTCAAACACCTCCATTCTATGATTTCACACACCTCCATTCTATGACTTCACACACCTCAAATCTGACTTCACACACCTCCATTCTATGACTTCACACACTTCCATTCTGTGACTTCAAAAACCTCCATTCTATGACTTCACACACCTCCATTGTGACTTCACACACCATCATTCTATGTTCAAACACCGCCATTCTGACTTCACTCACCTCCATTCCATGACTTCACACAGCTCCATTCTATGACTTCGCACATCTATTCTGACTTCACACACCTCCATTCTGTGACGTCACACACCTCCATTCTGATTTCACACACCTCCATTCTCTGACGTCAAACACCTCCATTCTGTGCCTTCACACACCTCCATTCTATGACTTAACACACCTTCATTCTTACTTAACAAACATCCATTCTAGGACTTCTCACACCTCCATTCTATGACTTCACACACCTCCATTCTATGACTTCACACACCTCCATTCTGTGACTTCACACACCTCAATTCTGTGACTTAACACACCTCCATTATGACTTCACACACATCCATTCTATGACTTCACACATCTCCATTCTATGACTTCACACACCTCCATTCTGTGACTTCACACACCTCCATTCTGAGTTCACCCACCTCCATTCTGTGACTTCACACACCTCCAATCTGACTTCACACAGCTCCGTTCTATGACTTCACACACCTCCATTCTGTGACTTCACACACCTCCTTTCTATGACTTCACACACCTCCATTGTGACTTCCCACACCTCCATTCTATGAGTTCACACATCTCCATTCTGACTTCACACACCTCCATTCTATGACTTCACACACCTCCATTCTGACTTCGCACACCTCCATTCTATGACTTCACACAACTCCATTCTGACTTCACACACCTCCATTCTGTGACTTCACACACCTCCATTATATGACTTCACACACCTCCATTTGGTGACTTCAAACACCTCCATTCTATGATTTCACACACCTCCATTCTATGACTTCACACACCTCCAATCTGACTTCACACACCTCCATTCTATGACTTCACACACTTCCATTCTGTGACTTCAAAAACCTCCATTCTATGACTTCACACACCTCCATTGTGACTTCAAACACCATCATTCTATGTTCACACACCGCCATTCTGACTTCACTCACCTCCATTCCATGACTTCACACAGCTCCATTCTATGACTTCGCACATCTATTCTGACCTCACACACCTCCATTCTGTGACGTCACACACCTCCATTCTGATTTCACACACCTCCATTCTCTGACGTCAAACACCTCCATTCTGTGACTTCACACACCTCCATTATATGACTTCACACACCTCCATTATATGACTTCACACACCCCCATTGTGTGGCTTCACACACCTCTATTCTATGACTTCACACACCTCCATTCTGTGACTTCACACACCTCCATTCTGAGTTCACACGCCTCCATATTGTGATTTCACACACCTCCATTCTGTGACTGCACACACCTCCATACTATGACTTCGCACACCTAAATTCTATGACTTCACAAACCTCCATTCTTTGACTTCAACACCTCCATTCTGTGACTTCACACACCTCCATTCTATGACCTCATACACCTCCATTCTATGACTTCACACACCTCCATTCTGTGACTTCACACACCTCCATTCTGAGTTCAAACACCTCCGTTCAGTGACTTAACACACCTCCATTCTGTGACTTCACACACCTCCATTCTGAGTTCACACACCTCCATTCTATGAGTTCACACATCTCCATCTGACTTCACACACCTCCATTCCATGACTTCACACACCTCCGTTCGATGAATTCAGACACCTCCATTCTTTGACTTCATGCACCTCCATTCTATGAGTTCACACACCTCCATTCTGTGACTTCACACACATTTATTGTTTGACTTCACACACCTCCATTCTTTGACTTCACACACCGCCATTCTATGACTTCACAAACCTCCGTTCTGTGACCACACACCCCCATTCTGAGTTCACACACCTCCATTCTGTAACTTCACCCACCTCCATCCTGTCTTCACACACCTCCATTCTGAATTCACAAACCTCAATTCTTTGACTTCACACACCTCCATTCTATGATTTCACACACTTCCATTCTATGAATTCACACACCTCCATTCTATGACTTCACTCACCTCATTTCTGAGTTGACACACCTCCATTCTGTGATTTCACACACCTCCAATTTGACTTCACACACCCCCATTCTATGACTTCACACACCGCCATTGTGACTTCACACACTCCATTCTATGAGTTCACACACCTCCATTCTGACTTCACACACGTCCATTCGATGGCTTCACACAGCTGCATTCGGACTTCAGACACCGTCATTCTGTGACTTCACACACCTCCATTCTGAGTTCACACACCTCAATTCCGTGACTTCACACACCTCAATTCTCACTTCACACACCTCCATTCTATGACTTCACACAATTCCATTCTACGACTTCACACACCTCCATTCTTTGACTTCACACACTTCCATTGTGAGTTCACACACCTCCATTCTGTGACTTCACACACCTCCATTCTGTGATTTCACATACCTCCATTCTATGACTTCACACACCTCCACTCTATGATTTCTCACACCTCCATTCTATTAATTCACACACCTCCATTCTGTGACTTCACACAACTCCATTCTATGACTTCCCACACCTCCATTCTGTGACTTCACACACCTCCATTCTGAGTTCACAAACCTCCATTCTGTGACTTAACGCACCTTCATTCTGTGACTTCACACAACTCCATTCTATGAGTTCACACCCTCCATTCTGTGACTTCACACACCTCCATTCTATAACTTCACACACCTCCATTGTGACTTCCCACACCTCCAATCGGAGTTCACACACCTCCGTTCTGACTTCACACACTTCCATTCTATGACTTCACACACCTCCATTCTGTGACTTCACACACCTCAATTCTGTGACTTCACACGCCTCCATTATGACTACACACACCTCCATTCTATGACTTCACACACCTCCATTCTATCACTTCACACGACTAGATTCTGTGACTTCACACACCTCCATTCTGAGTTCACACACCTCCATTCTGTGACTTCACACACCTCCATTCTGACTTCACACAGCTCCATTCTATGACTTCACACACCTCCATTCTGTTCCTTCACACACCTCCATTCTATGACTTAACACTCCTTCATTCTTACTTAATAAACATCCATTCTATGACTTCACACACCTCCATTCTATGACTTCACACACCTCCATTCTATGACTTCACACACCTCCATTCTGTGACTCCACACACCTCAATTCTGTGACTTCACACACCTCCATTATGACTTCACACACATCCATTCTATGACATCACACACCTCCATTCTATGACTTCACACACCTCAATTCTGTGACTTCACACACCTCCATTCTGAGTTAACACACCTCCATTCTCTGACTTCACACACATCCAATCTGACTTCACTCAGCTCCATTCTATGACTTCACACACCTCCATTCTGTGACTTCACACACCTCCATTCTGAGTTCAAACACCTACGTTCTGTGACTTAACACACTTCCATTCTGTGACTTCACACACCTCCAATCTGACTTCACACAGCTCTATTCTATGACTTCACACACCTCCATTCTGTGACTTAACACACCTCCATTATGACTTCACACACATCCATTCTATGACTTCACACACCTCCATTCTATGACTTCACAAACCTCCATTCTGTGACTTCGCACACCTCCAGTCTGAGTTCACACAGCTCCATTCGCTGACTTCCCACACCTCCATTCTATGATTAAACACACCTCCATTCTATGACTTCACACACCTCCATTCTGTGATTTCACACACCTCCATTCTATGACCTGATACACCTCCATTCTATGACTTCACACACCTCCATTCTGTGACTTCACACACCTCCATTCTGAGTTCAAACACCTCCTTTCTGTGACTTAACACACCTCCATTCTGTGACTTCACACACCTCCATTCTGAGTTCACACACCTCCATTCTATGAGTTCACACACCTCCATTCTGACTTCACACACCTCCATTCTATGACTTCACACACCTCCATTCTGACTTCACACACCTCCATTCTATGACTTCACACATCTCCATCTGACTTCACACACCTCCATTCTATGACTTCACACAATTCCATTCTGACTTCACACACCTCCATTCTTTGACTTCACACACCTCCATTGTGAGTTCACACACCTCCATTCTGTGACTTCACACACCTCCATTCTGTGACTTCACACACCTCCATTCTGTGACTTCACGCACATCCATTCTATGATTTCTCACACCTCCATTATATTAATTCACACACCTCCATTCTGTGACTTCACACACCTCCATTCTGAGTTCACAAACCTCCATTCTGTGACTTAACGCACCTTCATTCTGTGACTTCACACACCTCCATTCTATGACTTCACACACCTCCATTCTATGAGTTCACACACCTCCAGTCTTTGACTTCACACCCCTCCATTCTGTGACTTCACACACCTCCATTCTGAGTTCACCCACCTCCATTCTATGACTTCACACACCTCCATTCTGTGACTTCACACACCTCCATTGTGACTTCACACACCTCCATTGTGACTTCACAAACCTCCATTCTATGAGATCACACACCTCCATTCTGACTTCACACACCTCCATTCTATGACTTCACACACCTCCATTCTGACTTCACACACCTCCATTCTATGACTTCACACAACTCCATTCTGACTTCACACACCTCCATTCTGTGACTTCACACACCTCGATTATATGACTTCACACACCTTCATTTGGTGACTTCAAAAACCTCCATTCTATGACTTCACACTCCTCCATTCTGTGACTTCACACACCTACATTGTGACTTCACACACCTCCATTCTATGACTTCACACAAATGCATTCTGAATTCACACACCTCCATTTTATGACTTCACAGACCTCCATTCTGAGTTCACACACCTCAATTCTGTGACTTCACACAACTCCATTCTATGATTTCACACACCTCCATTCTATGACTTCACACAACTCCATTCTATGACTTCACACACCTCCTTTCTGAGTTGACACACCTCTGTTCTATGACTTCACACACCTCCAATCTGACTTCACACACCTCCATTCTATGACTTCACATACTTCCATTCTGTGACTTCAAAAACCTCCATTCTATGACTTCACGCACCTCCATTGTGACTTCACACACCATCATTCTATGTTCACACACCGCCATTCTGACTTCACTCACCTCCATTCCATGACTTCACACACCTCCATTCTGACTTCACACAGCTCCATTCTAGGACTTCGCACATCTATTCTGACTTCACACACCTCCATTCTGTGACTTCACACATCTCCATTCTGATTTCACACACCTCCATTCTCTGACGTCAAACACCTCCATTCTGTGACTTCACACACCTCCATTCTATGATTTCACACACCTCCATTCTATGACCTCACACACCCCCATTTTGTGACTTCACACACCTCTATTCTATGACTTCACACACCTCCATTCTGTGACTTCACACACATCCATGCTGAGTTCACACGCCTCCATTTTGTGATTTCACACACCTCAATTCTGTGACTTCACACACCTCCATTCTATGACTTCGCACACCTAAATTCTATGACTTCACAAACCTCCATTCTATGACTTCACACACCTACATTCTGTGACTTCACACACCTCCATTCTATGACTTCACACACCTTCATTCTGTGACTTCACACACCTCCATTCTATGACCTCACACACCTCCATTCTATGACTTCGCACACCTGCATTGTGACTTCACACACCTCCATTCTATGAGTTCACACACCTCCATTCTGACTTCATACACCTCCACTCTATGACTTCACAAACCTCCATTCTGACTTCACACACCTCCATTCCATGACTTCACACACCTCCATTTTATGACTTCACACAACTCCATGTGACTTCACACACCTCCATTCCATGACTTCACACACCTCCATTCAATGTATTCCCACACCTCCATTCTTTGACTTCATGCACCTCCATTCTATGAGTTCACACACCTCCATTCTGTGACTTCACACACCTTTATTGTTTGACTTCACACACCTCCATTCTTTGACTTCACACACCTCCATTCCATGACTTCACACACCTCCATTCTATGAGTTCACACACCTCCATTCTATGAGTTCACACACCTCCATTTTGACTTCTCACACCTCCATTCTTTGACATCATACGCCTACATTCTCACTTCAGAAACATCCATTCTATGACTTCACGCACCTCCATTCTATGACTTCACACACTTCTGTTCTGTGACCACACACCTCCATTCTGAGTTCCCACACCTCCATTCTGTGACTTCACCCACCTCCATCCTGACTTCACACACCTCCATTCTGACTTCACAAACCTCAATTGTTTGACTTCACACACCTCCATTCTATGATTTCACACACTTCCATTCTATGAATTCACACACCTCCATTCTATGACTTCACTCACCTCATTTCTGAGTTGACACAGCTCCATTCTCTGATTTCACACACCTCCATTCTATGGCTTCACACAGCTGCATTCTGACTTCAGACACCTTCATTCTGTGACTTCACACACCTCCATTCTGTGACTTCACACACCTGCATTTTGACTTCACACACTTCCATTCTTTGACTTAACACACCTGTAGTCTGTGACTTCACACACCACCATTGTTTGACTTCACACACCTATATTCTTGGACTTCACACACCTCCATTCCATGACTTTACACATCTCCATTTTATGACTTCACACACCTCCATTTTGACTTCACACCCCTCCATTCTATGACTTCACACACCTTCATTCTACTTCAGAAACATCCATTTTATGACTTCACACATCTCCATACTATGACTTCACAAACCTCCATTTTGTGACTTCACACACCTCCATTCTGAGTTCACACACCTCAATTCCGTGACTTCACACACCTCAATTCTCACTTCACACACCTCCATTCTATGACTTCACACAATTCCATTCTACGACTTCACACACCTCCATTCTTTGACTTCACACACTTCCATTGTGAGTTCACACACCTCCATTCTATGACTTCACACACCTCCACTCTATGATTTCTCACACCTCCATTCTATTAATTCACACACCTCCATTCTGTGACTTCACACAACTCCATTCTATGACTTCCCACACCTCCATTCTGTGACTTCACACACCTCCATTCTGAGTTCACAAACCTCCATTCTGTGACTTAACGCACCTTCATTCTGTGACTTCAGACAACTCCATTCTATGAGTTCACACCCCTCCATTCTGTGACTTCACACACCTCCATTCTATAACTTCACACACCTCCATTGTGACTTCCCACACCTCCAATCGGAGTTCACACACCTCCGTTCTGACTTCACACACTTCCATTCTATGACTTCACACACCTCCATTCTGTGACTTCACACACCTCAATTCTGTGACTTCACACGCCTCCATTATGACTACACACACCTCCATTCTATGACTTCACACACCTCCATTCTATCACTTCACACGACTAGATTCTGTGACTTCACACACCTCCATTCTGAGTTCACACACCTCCATTCGGTGACTTCACACACCTCCATTCTGACTTCACACAGCTCCATTCTATGACTTCACACACCTCCATTCTGTTCCTTCACATACCTCCATTCTATGACTTAACACACCTTCATTCTTACTTAATAAACATCCATTCTATGACTTCACACACCTCCATTCTATGACTTCACACACCTCCATTCTATGACTTCACACACCTCCATTCTGTGACTTCACACACCTCAATTCTGTGACTTCACACACCTCCATTATGACTTCACACACATCCATTCTATGACATCACACACCTCCATTCTATGACTTCACACACCTCAATTCTGTGACTTCACACACCTCCATTCTGAGTTAACACACCTCCATTCTCTGACTTCACACACCTCCAATCTGTCTTCACACAGCTCCATTCTATGACTTCACACACCTCCATTCTGTGACTTCACACACCTCCATTCTGAGTTCAAACACCTACGTTCTGTGACTTAACACACTTCCATTCTTTGACTTCACACACCTCCAATCTGACTTCACACAGCTCTATTCTATGACTTCACACACCTCCATTCTGTGACTTCACACACCTCCATTATGACTTCACACACATCCATTCTATGACTTCACACACCTCCATTCTATGACTTCACAAACCTCCGTTCTGTGACTTCGCACACCTCCAGTCTGAGTTCACACAGCTCCATTCTCTGACTTCCCACACCTCCATTCTATGATTTCACACACCTCCATTCTATGACTTCACACACCTCCATTCTGTGACTTCACACACCTCCATTCTGAGTTCAAACACCTCCGTTCTGTGACTTAACACACCTCCATTCTGTGACTTCACACACCTCCATTCTGAGTTCACACACCTCCATTCCGTGACTTCACACACCTCCATTCTGACTTCACATAGCTCCATTCTATGACTTCTCACACCTCCATTTGTGCCTTCGCACACCTCCATTCTATGACTTAACACACCTTCATTCTTACTTAACAAATATAAATTCTATGACTTCACACACCTCCATTCTATGACTTCACACACCTCCATTCTGTGACTTCACACACCTCCATTCTATGATTTCACACACCTCCATTGTGACTTCACACACCTCCATTCTATGAGTTCACACACCTCCATTCTGACTTCACACACCTCCATTCTATGACTTCACACACCACCATTGAGACTTCACACAGCTCCATTCTATGACTTCACACACCTCCATTTTGTGACTTCACACACATCCATTCTATGACTTCACATACCTCCATTCTGTGACTTCACACACCTCCATTCCATGACTTCACACACCTCCATTCGATGACTTCACACACCTCCATTCTTTGACTTTACACACCTCCATTCTATGAGTTCACACACCTCCATTTGTGTCTCTACACACCTCCATTCTGTGACTTCACACACCTCCATTCTGTGATTTCACACACCTCCATTCTGTGACTTCACACACCTCCATTCTATGACTTCACACACCTCCATTCTATGACTTCACACACCTAGATTCTGTGACTTCACACACCTCAATTCTATGAGTTCACACACATCCATTCTGTGACTTCACACACCTCAATTCTGACTTCACCCAGCTCCATTCAATGACTTCACACACCTTCATTCTTACTTCAGAAACATCCATACTATGACTTCACACACTTCCATTCTATGACTTCACACACCTCATTTCTGAGTTGACACACCTCCATTCTGTGATTTCACACACCTCCAATTTGACTTCACACAGCTCCACTCTATGCCTTCCCACACCTCTATTCTATGATTTCACACACCTCCATTCTATGACTTCACACACCTCCATTCTGTGATTTCACACACCTCCATTCTGAGTTCAAACACCTCCGTTCTCTGACTTAACACACCTCCATTCTGTGACTTCACACACCTCCATTCTCACTTCACACACCTCCATTCTGTGACTTCACACACGTCAATTCTCACTTCACACAGCTTCATTCTATGACTTCACACACCTCCATACTGTGACTTCACACACCTCCATTCTATGATTTCACACACCTCCATTGTGACTTCACACACCTCCATTCTATGAGTTCACACACCTCCATTCTGACTTCACACACCTCCATTCTATGACTTCACACACCACCATTCAGACTTCACACACCTCCATTCTATGACTTCACACAACTCCATTCTGACATCACACACCTCTATTCTGTGTCTTCACACACCTCTATTCCATGACTTCACACACCTCCATTCGATGACTTCACACACCTCCATTCTTTGACTTCACACACCTCCATTCTATGATTTCACACACCTCCGTTCTGGCTTCACACACCTCCATTCTATGACTTCACACACCTCCATTCTGTGACTTCACACACCTCAATTCTGTGACTTCACACACCTCCATTATGACTTCACACACCTCCATTCTATGACTTCACACACCTCCATTCTATGACTTCACACACCTAGATTCTGTGACTTCACACACCTCCGTTCTGAGTTCACACACCTCAATTCTGTGACTTCACACACCTCCATTCTGACTTCACCCAGCTCCATTCAATGACTTAACACACCTCCATGCTGTGACTTCGCACACCTCCAATCTGACTTCACACAGCTCCACTCTATGCCTTCCCACACCTCCATTCTATGATTTCACACACCTCCATTCTATGACTTCACACACCTCCATTCTGTGACTTCACACACCTCCATTCTGTGACTTCACACACCTCAATTCTGTGACTTCACACACCTCCATTATGACTTCACACACCTCCATTCTATGACTTCACACACCTCCATTCTATGACTTCACACACCTAGATTCTGTGACTTCACACACCTCCGTTCTGAGTTCACACACCTCAATTCTGTGACTTCACACACCTCCATTCTGACTTCACCCAGCTCCATTCAATGACTTCACACACCTCCATGCTGTGACTTCGCACACCTCCAATCTGACTTCACACAGCTCCACTCTATGCCTTCCCACACCTCCATTCTATGATTTCACACACCTCCATTCTATGAATTCACACACCTCCATTCTGTGATTTCACACACTTCCATTCTGAGTTCAAACACCTCCGTTCTGTGACTTAACACACCTCCATTCTGTGACTTCACACGCCACCATTCTGAGTTCACACACCTACATTCTGTGACTTCACACACCTCCATTCTGACTTCAAACAGCTCCATTCTGTGACTTCACACACCTAGATTGTGAGTTCACACACCTCAATTCTGAATTCACAAACATCAATTCTGTGACTTCACACACCTCCATTCTATGACTTCACACACCTCCATTCTATGACTTCACACACCTCCATTCTATGACTTCACACACCTCCATTCTATGACTTCACACACTTCCATTCTTTGACTTCAAACACCTCCATTTTTTGACTTCACACATCTCCATTGTGAGTTCACACACCTCCATTCTATGACTTCACACAACTCTATCTGACATCACACACCTCTATTCTGTGTCTTCACACACCTCCATTCCATGACTTCACACACCTCCATTCGATGACTTCACACACCTCCATTCTTTGACTTCACACACCTCCATTCTATGATTTCACACACCTCCGTTCTGACTTCACACACCTCCATTCTATGACTTCACACACCTCCATTCTGTGACTTCACACACCTCAATTCTGTGACTTCACACACCTCCATTATGAATTCACACACCTCCATTCTATGACTTCACACACCTCCATTCTATGACTTCACACACCTAGATTCTGTGACTTCACACACCTCCGTTCTGAGTTCACACACCTCAATTCTGTGACTTCACACACCTCCATTATGACTTCACACACCTCCATTCTATGACTTCACACACCTCCATTCTATGACTTCACACACCTAGATTCTGTGACTTCACACACCTCCGTTCTGAGTTCACACACCTCAATTCTGTGACTTCGCACACCTCCAATCTGACTTCACACAGCTCCACTCTATGCCTTCCCACACCTCCATTGTATGATTTCACACACCTCCATTCTATGACTTCACACACCTCCATTCTGTGATTTCACACACTTCCATTCTGAGTTCAAACACCTCCGTTCTGTGACTTAACACACCTCCATTCTGTGACTTCACACACCACCATTCTGAGTTCACACACCTACATTCTGTGACTTCACACACCTCCATTCTGACTTCAAACAGCTCCATTCTGTGACTTCACACACCTCCATTCTGTGCCTTCACACACCTCAATTCTATGACTTAACACACCTTCATTCTTACTTCACAAACATCCATTCTATGACTTCACACACCTCCATTCTATGACTTCACACACCTCCATTCTATGACTTCACAAACCTCCATTCTGTGACTTCACACACCTCAATTCTGTGACTTCACACAACTCCATTATGACTTCACACACATCCGTTCTATGACTTCACACACCTCCATTCTATGACTTGACACACCTTCATTCTGTGACTTCAAACACCTCCATTCTGAGTTCACACACCTCCATTCTATGACTTCACACAACTCCAATCTGACTTCACACAGCTCCATTCTATGACTTCACACACCTCCATTCTGTGACTTCACACACCTCCATTCTATGACTTCACACATCTCCATTGTGACTTCATACAGCTCCATTCTATGAGTTAACACACCTCCATTCTGACTTCACACACCTCCATTCTATGACTTCACACACCTCCATTCTGACTTCACACACCTCCATTCTATGACTTTACACAACTCCATTCTGACTTCACACACCTCCATTCTATGACTTCACACACGTGCATTGTGACTTCACACACCTCCATTCTATGACTTCATACACCTCCATTCTGACTTCACACACCTCCATTCTGACTTCACAAACATCAATTCTGTGACTTCACACACCTTCATTCTTTGACTTCACACACCTCGATTGTGAGTTCACACACCTCAATTCTGAATTCACAAACATCAATTCTGTGACTTCACACACCTCCATTCTATGACTTCACACACCTCCATTCTATGACTTCACACACCTAGATTCTGTGACTTCACACACCTCCATTCTATGACTTCACACACTTCCATTCTTTGACTTCAAACACCTCCATTTTTTGACTTCACACATCTCCATTGTGAGTTCACACACCTCCATTCTATGACTTCACACAACTCTATCTGACATCACACACCTCTATTCTGTGTCTTCACACACCTCCATTCCATGACTTCACACACCTCCATTCGATGACTTCACACACCTCCATTCTTTGACTTCACACACCTCCATTCTATGATTTCACACACCTCCGTTCTGACTTCACACACCTCCATTCTATGACTTCACACACCTCCATTCTGTGACTTCACACACGTCAATTCTGTGACTTCACACACCTCCATTATGACTTCACACACCTCCATTCTATGACTTCACACACCTCCATTCTATGACTTCACACACCTAGATTCTGTGACTTCACACACCTCCGTTCTGAGTTCACACACCTCAATTCTGTGACTTCACACACCTCCATTATGACTTCACACACCTCCATTCTATGACTTCACACACCTCCATTCTATGACTTCACACACCTAGATTCTGTGACTTCACACACCTCCGTTCTGAGTTCACACACCTCAATTCTGTGACTTCGCACACCTCCAATCTGACTTCACACAGCTCCACTCTATGCCTTCCCACACCTCCATTGTATGATTTCACACACCTCCATTCTATGACTTCACACACCTCCATTCTGTGATTTCACACACTTCCATTCTGAGTTCAAACACCTCCGTTCTGTGACTTAACACACCTCCATTCTGTGACTTCACACACCACCATTCTGAGTTCACACACCTACATTCTGTGACTTCACACACCTCCATTCTGACTTCAAACAGCTCCATTCTGTGACTTCACACACCTCCATTCTGTGCCTTCACACACCTCAATTCTATGACTTAACACACCTTCATTCTTACTTCACAAACATCCATTCTATGACTTCACACACCTCCATTCTATGACTTCACACACCTCCATTCTATGACTTCACAAACCTCCATTCTGTGACTTCACACACCTCAATTCTGTGACTTCACACAACTCCATTATGACTTCACACACATCCGTTCTATGACTTCACACACCTCCATTCTATGACTTGACACACCTTCATTCTGTGACTTCAAACACCTCCATTCTGAGTTCACACACCTCCATTCTATGACTTCACACAACTCCAATCTGACTTCACACAGCTCCATTCTATGACTTCACACACCTCCATTCTGTGACTTCACACACCTCCATTCTATGACTTCACACATCTCCATTGTGACTTCATACAGCTCCATTCTATGAGTTAACACACCTCCATTCTGACTTCACACACCTCCATTCTATGACTTCACACACCTCCATTCTGACTTCACACACCTCCATTCTATGACTTTACACAACTCCATTCTGACTTCACACACCTCCATTCTATGACTTCACACACGTGCATTGTGACTTCACACACCTCCATTCTATGACTTCATACACCTCCATTCTGACTTCACACACCTCCATTCTGACTTCACAAACATCAATTCTGTGACTTCACACACCTTCATTCTTTGACTTCACACACCTCGATTGTGAGTTCACACACCTCAATTCTGAATTCACAAACATCAATTCTGTGACTTCACACACCTCCATTCTATGACTTCACACACCTCCATTCTATGACTTCACACACCTAGATTCTGTGACTTCACACACCTCCGTTCTGAGTTCACACACCTCAATTCTGTGACTTCACACACCTCCATTATGACTTCACACACCTCCATTCTATGACTTCACACACCTCCATTCTATGACTTCACACACCTAGATTCTGTGACTTCACACACCTCCGTTCTGAGTTCACACACCTCAATTCTGTGACTTCGCACACCTCCAATCTGACTTCATACAGCTCCACTCTATGCCTTCCCACACCTCCATTGTATGATTTCACACACCTCCATTCTATGACTTCACACACCTCCATTCTGTGATTTCACACACTTCCATTCTGAGTTCAAACACCTCCGTTCTGTGACTTAACACACCTCCATTCTGTGACTTCACACACCACCATTCTGAGTTCACACACCTACATTCTGTGACTTCACACACCTCCATTCTGACTTCAAACAGCTCCATTCTGTGACTTCACACACCTCCATTCTGTGCCTTCACACACCTCAATTCTATGACTTAACACACCTTCATTCTTACTTCACAAACATCCATTCTATGACTTCACACACCTCCATTCTATGACTTCACACACCTCCATTCTATGACTTCACAAACCTCCACTCTGTGACTTCACACACCTCAATTCTGTGACTTCACACAACTCCATTATGACTTCACACACATCCGTTCTATGAATTCACACACCTCCATTCTATGACTTCACACACCTTCATTCTGTGACTTCAAACACCTCCATTCTGAGTTCACACACCTCCATTCTATGACTTCACACAACTCCAATCTGACTTCACACAGCTCCATTCTATGACTTCACACACCTCCATTCTGTGACTTCACACACCTCCATTCTATGACTTCACACATCTCCATTGTGACTTCATACAGCTCCATTCTATGAGTTAACACACCTCCATTCTGACTTCACACACCTCCATTCTATGACTTCACACACCTCCATTCTGACTTCACACACCTCCATTCTATGACTTTACACAACTCCATTCTGACTTCACACACCTCCATTCTATGACTTCACACACGTGCATTGTGACTTCACACACCTCCATTCTATGACTTCATACACCTCCATTCTGACTTCACACACCTCCATTCTGACTTCACAAACATCAATTCTGTGACTTCACACACCTTCATTCTTTGACTTCACACACCTCGATTGTGAGTTCACACACCTCAATTCTGAATTCACAAACATTAATTCTGTGACTTCACACACCTCCATTCTATGACTTCACACACCTCCATTCTATGACTTCACACACCAACATTCTATGACTTCACAAACCTCCATTCTGACTTCACACACCTCCATCCTGACTTCACAAACATCAATTCTATGACTTCACACACCTCCATTCTATGACTTCACACACCTCCATTCTATGACTTCACACACCTCCATTCTATGACTTCACACACTTCCATTCTTTGACTTCAAACACCTCCATTTTTTGACTTCACACATCTCCATTGTGAGTACACACACCTCCATTCTATGACTTCACACACCTCCATTCTGACTTCACACAGCTCCATTCTAAGACTTCACACACCTCCATTTTGTGCCTTCACACATCTCCATTTTATGACTTTACACACCTTCATTCTTACTTCACAAACATTCATTCTATGACTTCACACACCTCCATTCTGTGACGTCACACACCTCAATTCTGTGACTTCACACACCTACATTATGACTTCACACACCTCCATTCTATGACTTCACACACCTCCATTCTGACTTCATACACCTCCATTCTATGACTTTCACACCTCCATTCTGTGACTTCACACACCACCATTCTATGACTTCACATTCCTCCATTGTGACTTCACACACCTCCATTCTATGAGTTCACACACCTCCATTCTGACTTCACACACCTCCATTCTATGACTTCACACACCTCCATTCTGACTTCATACACCTCCATTCTATGACTTCCACACCTCCATTCTGTGACTTCACACACCACCATTCTATGACTTCACATACCTCCATTGTGACTTCACACACCTCCATTCTATGAGTTCACACACCTCAATTCTGACTTCACACACCTCCATTCTATGACTTCACACACCTCCATTCTGACTTCACACACCTCCATTCTATGACTTCACAAAACTCCATTCTGACTTCACACACCTCCATTCTGTGACTTCACACACCTCCATTCCATGACTTCACACACCTCCATTCGATGCCTTCACACACCTCCATTCCGTGACTTCACACACCACCATTGTTTGACTTCACACACCTCCATTTTTGGACTTCACACACCTCCATTCCATGACTTCACACATCTCCATTTATGAGTTCGCACACATCCATTTTGACTTCACACACCTCCATTCTGTGACTTCACACACCTTCATTCTACTTCAAAAACATCCATTCTATGACTTCACACACCTCCATTCTATGACTTCACACACCTAGATTCTGTGACTTCACACACCTCCGTTCTGAGTTCACACACCTCAATTCTGTGACTTCACACACCTCCATTCTGACTTCACCCAGCTCCATTCAATGACTTCACACACCTCCATGCTCTGACTTCGCACACCTCCAATCTGACTTCACACAGCTCCACTCTATGCCTTCCCACACCTCCATTCTGTGATTTCACACACCTCCATTCTATGCCTTCACACACCTCCATTCTGTGATTTCACACACTTCCATTCTGAGTTCAAACACCTCCGTTCTGTGACTTAACACACCTCCATTCTGTGACTTCACACACCACCATTCTGAGTTCACACACCTACATTCTGTGACTTCACACACCTCCATTCTGACTTCAAACAGCTCCATTCTGTGACTTCACACACCTCCATTCTGTGCCTTCACACACCTCCATTCTATGACTTAACACACCTTCATTCTTACTTCACAAACATCCATTCTATGACTTCACACACCTCCATTCTATGACTTCACACACCTCCATTCTATGACTTCACAAACCTCCATTCTGTGACTTCACACACCTCAATTCTGTGACTTCACACAACTCCATTATGACTTCACACACATCCGTTCTATGACTTCACACACCTCCATTCTATGACTTCACACACCTTCATTCTGTGACTTCAAACACCTCCATTCTGAGTTCACACACCTCCATTCTGTGACTTCACACAACTCCAATCTGACTTCACACAGCTCCATTCTATGACTTCACACACCTCCATTCTGTGACTTCACACACCTCCATTCTATGACTTCACACAACTCCATTGTGACTTCACACAGCTCCATTCTATGAGTTCACACATCACACACCTCCATTCTGACTTCACACACACCTCCATTCTATGACTTCACACACCTCCATTCTGACTTCACACACCTCCATTCTATGACTTTACACAACTCCATTCTGACTTCACACACCTCCATTCTATGATTTCACACACGTGCATTGTGACTTCACACACCTCCATTCTATGACTTCATACACCTCCATTCTGACTTCACACACCTCCATTCTGACTTCACAAACATCAATTCTGTGACTTCACACACCTCCATTCTTTTCACACACCTCGATTGTGAGTTCACACACCCTCAATTCTGAATTCACAAACATCAATTCTGTGACTTCACACACCTCCATTCTATGACTTTACCCACCTCCATTCTGTGACTTCACACACCTCAATTCTGTGACTTCACACACCTACATTATGACTTCACACACCTCCATTCTATGACTTCACACCCCTCCATTCTGACTTCATACACCTCCATTCTATGACTTCCACACCTCCATTCTGTGACTTCACACACCACCATTCTATGACTTCACATACCTCCATTGTGACTTCACACACCTCCATTCTATGAGTTCACACACCTCCATTCTGACTTCACACACCTCCATTCGATGACTTCACACACCTCCATTCTGACTTCACACACCTCCATTCTATGACTTCACAAAACTCCATTCTGACTTCACACACCTCCATTCTGTGACTTCACACACCTCCATTCCATGACTTCACACACCTCCATTCAATGCCTTCACACACCTCCATTCTGTGACTTCACACACCACCATGTTTGACTTCACACACCTCCATTTTTGGACTTTACACACCTCCATTCCATGACTTCACACATCTCCATTTATGAGTTCGCACACCTCCATTTTGACTTCACACACCTCCATTCTGTGACTTCACACACCTTCACTCTACTTCAAAAACATCCATTCTATGACTTCACACACCTCCATTCTATGACTTCACACACCTAGATTCTGTGACTTCACACACCTCCGTTCTGAGTTCACACACCTCAATTCTGTGACTTCACACACCTCCATTCTGACTTCACCCAGCTCCATTCAATGACTTCACACACCTCCATGCTCTGACTTCGCACACCTCCAATCTGACTTCACACAGCTCCACTCTATGCCTTCCCACACCTCCATTCTATGACTTCACACACCTCCATTCTATGACTTTACACACCTCCATTCTGTGATTTCACACACTTCCATTCTGAGTTCAAACACCTCCGTTCTGTGACTTAACACACCTCCATTCTCTGACTTCACACACCACCATTCTGAGTTCACACACCTACATTCTGTGACTTCACACACCTCCATTCTGACTTCAAACAGCTCCATTCTGTGACTTCACACACCCTCCATTCTGTGCCTTCACACACCTCAATTCTATGACTTAACACACCTTCATTCTTACTTCACAAACATCCATTCTATGACTTCACACACCTCCATTCTATGACTTCACACACCTCCATTCTATGACTTCACAAACCTCCATTCTGTGACTTCACACACCTCAATTCTGTGACTTCACACAACTCCATTATGACTTCACACACATCCGTTCTATGACTTCACACACCTCCATTCTATGACTTCACACACCTTCATTCTGTGACTTCAAACACCTCCATTCTGAGTTCACACACCTCCATTCTATGACTTCACACAACTCCAATCTGACTTCACACAGCTCCATTCTATGACTTCACACACCTCCATTCTGTGACTTCACACACCTCCATTCTATGACTTCACACATCTCCATTGTGACTTCATACAGCTCCATTCTATGAGTTAACACACCTCCATTCTGACTTCACACACCTCCATTCTATGACTTCACACACCTCCATTCTGACTTCACACACCTCCATTCTATGACTTTACACAACTCCATTCTGACTTCACACACCTCCATTCTATGACTTCACACACGTGCATTGTGACTTCACACACCTCCATTCTATGACTTCATACACCTCCATTCTGACTTCACACACCACCATTCTGACTTCACAAACATCAATTCTGTGACTTCACACACCTTCATTCTTTGACTTCACACACCTCGATTGTGAGTTCACACACCTCAATTCTGAATTCACAAACATCAATTCTGTGACTTCACACACCTCCATTCTATGACTTCACACACCTCCATTCTATGACTTCACACACCTCCATTCTATGACTTCACAAACCTCCATTCTGACTTCACACACCTCCATCCTGACTTCACAAACATCAATTCTATGACTTCACACACCCTCCATTCTATGACTTCACACACCTCCATTCTATGACTTCACACACCTCCATTCTATGACTTCACACACTTCCATTCTTTGACTTCAAACACCTCCATTTTTTGACTTCACACATCTCCATTGTGAGTACACACACCTCCATTCTATGACTTCACACACCTCCATTCTGACTTCACACAGCTCCATTCTAAGACTTCACACACCTCCATTTTGTGCCTTCACATATCTCCATTTTATGACTTTACACACCTTCATTCTTACTTCACAAACATTCATTCTATGACTTCACACACCTCCATTCTATGACTTCACACACCTCCATTCTATGACTTTACCCACCTCCATTCTGTGACGTCACACACCTCAATTCTGTGACTTCACACACCTACATTATGACTTCACACACCTCCATTCTATGACTTCACACACCTCCATTCTGACTTCATACACCTCCATTCTATGACTTCCACACCTCCATTCTGTGACTTCACACACCACCATTCTATGACTTCACATTCCTCCATTGTGACTTCACACACCTCCATTCTATGAGTTCACACACCTCCATTCTGACTTCACACACCTCCATTCTATGACTTCACACACCTCCATTCTGACTTCATACACCTCCATTCTATGACTTCCACACCTCCATTCCGTGACTTCACACACCACCATTCTATGACTTCACATACCTCCATTGTGACTTCACACACCTCCATTCTATGAGTTCACACACCTCAATTCTGACTTCACACACCTCCATTCTATGACTTCACACACCTCCATTCTGACTTCACACACCTCCATTCTATGACTTCACAAAACTCCATTCTGACTTCACACACCTCCATTCTGTGACTTCACACACCTCCATTCCATGACTTCACACACCTCCATTCGATGCCTTCACACACCCTCCATTCTGTGACTTCACACACCACCATTGTTTGACTTCACACACCTCCATTTTTGGACTTCACACACCTCCATTCCATGACTTCACACATCCCATTTATGAGTTCGCACACATCCATTTTGACTTCACACACCTCCATTCTGTGACTTCACACACCTTCATTCTACTTCAAAAACATCCATTCTATGACTTCACACACCTCCATTCTATGACTTCACACACCTAGATTCTGTGACTTCACACACCTCCGTTCTGAGTTCACACACCTCAATTCTGTGACTTCACACACCTCCATTCTGACTTCACCCAGCTCCATTCAATGACTTCACACACCTCCATGCTCTGACTTTGCACACCTCCAATCTGACTTCACACAGCTCCACTCTATGCCTTCCCACACCTCCATTCTATGATTTCACACACCTCCATTCTATGACTTCACACACCTCCATTCTGTGATTTCACACACTTCCATTCTGAGTTCAAACACCTCCGTTCTGTGACTTAACACACCTCCATTCTCTGACTTCACACACCACCATTCTGAGTTCACACACCTACATTCTGTGACTTCACACACCTCCATTCTGACTTCAAACAGCTCCATTCTGTGACTTCACACACCTCCATTCTGTGCCTTCACACACCTCCATTCTATGACTTAACACACCTTCATTCTTACTTCACAAACATCCATTCTATGACTTCACACACCTCCATTCTATGACTTCACACACCTCCATTCTATGACTTCACAAACCTCCATTCTGTGACTTCACACACCTCAATTCTGTGACTTCACACAACTCCATTATGACTTCACGCACATCCGTTCTATGACTTCACACACCTCCATTCTATGACTTCACACACCTTCATTCTGTGACTTCAAACACCTCCATTCTGAGTTCACACACCTCCATTCTGTGACTTCACACAACTCCAATCTGACTTCACACAGCTCCATTCTATGACTTCACACACCTCCATTCTGTGACTTCACACACCTCCATTCTATGACTTCACACATCTCCATTGTGACTTCACACAGCTCCATTCTATGAGTTCACACACCTCCATTCTGACTTCACACACCTCCATTCTATGACTTCACACACCTCCATTCTGACTTCACACACCTCCATTCTATGACTTTACACAACTCCATTCTGACTTCACACACCTCCATTCTATGATTTCACACACGTGCATTGTGACTTCACACACCTCCATTCTATGACTTCATACACCTCCATTCTGACTTCACACACCTCCATTCTGACTTCACAAACATAAATTCTGTGACTTCACACACCTCCATTCTTTTCACACACCTCGATTGTGAGTTCACACACCTCAATTCTGAATTCACAAACATCAATTCTGTGACTTCACACACCTCCATTCTATGACTTTACCCACCTCCATTCTGTGACTTCACACACCTCAATTCTGTGACTTCACACACCTACATTATGACTTCACACACCTCCATTCTATGACTTCACACACCTCCATTCTGACTTCATACACCTCCATTCTATGACTTCCACACCTCCATTCTGTGACTTCACACACCACCATTCTATGACTTCACATACCTCCATTGTGACTTCACACACCTCCATTCTATGAGTTCACACACCTCCATTCTGACTTCACACACTTCCATTCTATGACTTCACACACCTCCATTCTGACTTCACACACCTCCATTCTATGACTTCACAAAACTCCATTCTGACTTCACACACCTCCATTCTGTGACTTCACACACCTCCATTCCATGACTTCACACACCTCCATTCGATGCCTTCACAGACCTCCATTCTGTGACTTCACACACCACCATTGTTTGACTTCACACACCTCCATTTTTGGACTTCACACACCTCCATTCCATGACTTCACACATCTCCATTTATGAGTTCGCACACCTCCATTTTGACTTCACACACCTCCATTCTGTGACTTCACACACCTTCATTCTACTTCAAAAACATCCATTCTATGACTTCACACACCTCCATTCTATGACTTCACACACCTAGATTCTGTGACTTCACACACCTCCGTTCTGAGTTCACACACCTCAATTCTGTGACTTCACACACCTCCATTCTGACTTCACCCAACTCCATTCAATGACTTCACACACCTCCATGCTCTGACTTCGCACACCTCCAATCTGACTTCACACAGCTCCACTCTATGCCTTCCCACACCTCCATTCTATGATTTCACACACCTCCATTCTATGACTTCACACACCTCCATTCTGTGATTTCACACACTTCCATTCTGAGTTCAAACACCTCCGTTCTGTGACTTAACACACCTCCATTCTCTGACTTCACACACCACCATTCTGAGTTCACACACCTACATTCTGTGACTTCACACACCTCCATTCTGACTTCAAACAGCTCCATTCTGTGACTTCACACACCTCCATTCTGTGCCTTCACACACCTCCATTCTATGACTTAACACACCTTAATTCTTACTTCACAAACATCCATTCTATAACTTCACACACCTCCATTCTATGACTTCACACACCTCCATTCTATGACTTCACAAACCTCCATTCTGTGACTTCACACACCTCAATTCTGTGACTTCACACAACTCCATTATGACTTCACACACATCCGTTCTATGACTTCACACACCTCCATTCTATGACTTCACACACCTTCATTCTGTGACTTCAAACACCTCCATTCTGAGTTCACACACCTCCATTCCGTGACTTCACACAACTCCAATCTGACTTCACACAGCTCCATTCTATGACTTCACACACCTCCATTCTGTGACTTCACACACCTCCATTCTATGACTTCACACATCTCCATTGTGACTTCACACAGCTCCATTCTATGAGTTCACACACCTCCATTCTGACTTCACACACCTCCATTCTATGACTTCACACACCTCCATTCTGACTTCACACACCTCCATTCTATGACTTTACACAACTCCATTCTGACTTCACACACCTCCATTCTATGACTTCACACACGTGCATTGTGACTTCACACACCTCCATTCTATGACTTCACACACGTGCATTGTGACTTCACACACCTCCATTCTATGACTTCATACACCTCCATTCTATGACTTCACACACCTCCATTCTGTGATTTCACACACTTCCATTCTGAGTTCAAACACCTCCGTTCTGTGACTTAACACACCTCCATTCTCTGACTTCACACACCACCATTCTGAGTTCACACACCTACATTCTGTGACTTCACACACCTCCATTCTGACTTCAAACAGCTCCATTCTGTGACTTCACACACCTCCATTCTGTGCCTTCACACACCTCCATTCTATGACTTAACACACCTTCATTCTTACTTCACAAACATCCATTCTATGACTTCACACACCTCCATTCTATGACTTCACACACCTCCATTCTATGATTTCACACACCTCCATTCTGTGCCTTCACACACCTCCATTCTATGACTTAACACACCTTCATTCTTACTTCACAAACATCCATTCTATGACTTCACACACCTCCATTCTATGACTTCAAACACCTCCATTCTATGACTTCACAAACCTCCATTCTGTGACTTCACACACCTGAATTCTGTGACTTCACACAACTCCATTATGACTTCACACACATCCGTTCTATGACTTCACACACCTCCATTCTATGACTTCAAACACCTTCATTCTGTGACTTCAAACACCTCCATTCTGAGTTCACACACCTCCATTCTGTGACTTCACACAACTCCAATCTGACTTCACACAGCTCCATTCTATGACTTCACACACCTCCATTCTGTGACTTCACACACCTCCATTCTATGACTTCACACATCTCCATTGTGACTTCACACAGCTCCATTCTATGAGTTCACACACCTCCATTCTGACTTCACACACCTCCATTCTATGACTTCACACACCTCCATTCTGACTTCACACACCTCCATTCTATGACTTTACACAACTCCATTCTGACTTCACACACCTCCATTCTATGATTTCACACACGTGCATTGTGACTTCACACACCTCCATTCTATGACTTCATACACCTCCATTCTGACTTCACACACCTCCATTCTGACTTCACAAACATCAATTCTGTGACTTCACACACCTCCATTCTTTGACTTCACACACCTCGATTGTGAGTTCACACACCTCAATTCTGAATTCACAAACATCAATTCTGTGACTTCACACACCTCCATTCTATGACTTTACCCACCTCCATTCTGTGACTTCACACACCTCAATTCTGTGACTTCACACACCTACATTATGACTTCACACACCTCCATTCTATGACTTCACACACCTCCATTCTATGACTTCACAAACCTCCACTCTGTGACTTCACACACCTCAATTCTGTGACTTCACACAACTCCATTATGACTTCACACACATCCGTTCTATGACTTCACACACCTCCATTCTATGACTTCACACACCTTCATTCTGTGACTTCAAACACCTCCATTCTGAGTTCACACACCTCCATTCTATGACTTCACACAACTCCAATCTGACTTCACACAGCTCCATTCTATGACTTCACACACCTCCATTCTGTGACTTCACACACCTCCATTCTATGACTTCACACATCTCCATTGTGACTTCATACAGCTCCATTCTATGAGTTAACACACCTCCATTCTGACTTCACACACCTCCATTCTATGACTTCACACACCTCCATTCTGACTTCACACACCTCCATTCTATGACTTTACACAACTCCATTCTGACTTCACACACCTCCATTCTATGACTTCACACACGTGCATTGTGACTTCACACACCACCATTCTATGACTTCACATACCTCCATTGTGACTTCACACACCTCCATTCTATGAGTTCACACACCTCCATTCTGACTTCACACACCTCCATTCTATGACTTCACACACCTCCATTCTGACTTCACACACCTCCATTCTATGGCTTCACAAAACTCCATTCTGACTTCACACACCTCCATTCTGTGACTTCACACACCTCCATTCCATGACTTCACACACCTCCATTCGATGCCTTCACACACCTCCATTCTGTGACTTCACACACCACCATTGTTTGACTTCACACACCTCCATTTTTGGACTTCACACACCTCCATTCCATGACTTCACACATCTCCATTTATGAGTTCGCACACCTCCATTTTGACTTCACACACCTCCATTCTGTGACTTCACACACCTTCATTCTACTTCAAAAACATCCATTCTATGACTTCACACACCTCCATTCTATGACTTCACACACCTAGATTCTGTGACTTCACACACCTCCGTTCTGAGTTCACACACCTCAATTCTGTGACTTCACACACCTCCATTCTGACTTCACCCAGCTCCATTCAATGACTTCACACACCTCCATGCTCTGACTTCGCACACCTCCAATCTGACTTCACACAGCTCCACTCTATGCCTTCCCACACCTCCATTCTATGATTTCACACACCTCCATTCTATGACTTCACACACCTCCATTCTGTGATTTCACACACTTCCATTCTGAGTTCAAACACCTCCGTTCTGTGACTTAACACACCTCCATTCTGTGACTTCACACACCACCATTCTGAGTTCACACACCTACATTCTGTGACTTCACACACCTCCATTCTGACTTCAAACAGCTCCATTCTGTGACTTCACACACCTCCATTCTGTGCCTTCACACACCTCCATTCTATGACTTAACACACCTTCATTCTTACTTCACAAACATCCATTCTATGACTTCACACACCTCCATTCTATGACTTCACACACCTCCATTCTATGACTTCACAAACCTCCATTCTGTGACTTCACACACCTCAATTCTGTGACTTCACACAACTCCATTATGACTTCACACACATCCGTTCTATGACTTCACACACCTCCATTCTATGACTTCACACACCTTCATTCTGTGACTTCAAACACCTCCATTCTGAGTTCACACACCTCCATTCTGTGACTTCACACAACTCCAATCTGACTTCACACAGCTCCATTCTATGACTTCACACACCTCCATTCTGTGACTTCACACACCTCCATTCTATGACTTCACACATCTCCATTGTGACTTCACACAGCTCCATTCTATGAGTTCACACACCTCCATTCTGACTTCACACACCTCCATTCTATGACTTCACACACCTCCATTCTGACTTCACACACCTCCATTCTATGACTTTACACAACTCCATTCTGACTTCACACACCTCCATTCTATGACTTCACACACGTGCATTGTGACTTCACACACCTCCATTCTATGACTTCACACACGTGCATTGTGACTTCACACACCTCCATTCTATGACTTCATACACCTCCATTCTGACTTCACACACCTCCATTCTGACTTCACAAACATCAATTCTGTGACTTCACACACCTTCATTCTTTGACTTCACACACCTCGATTGTGAGTTCACACACCACAATTCTGAATTCACAAACATCAATTCTGTGACTTCACACACCTCCATTCTATGACTTCACACACCTCCATTCTGACTTCACACACCTCCATTCTATGACTTCACAAAACTCCATTCTGACTTCACACACCTCCATTCTGTGACTTCACACACCTCCATTCCATGACTTCACACACCTCCATTCGATGCCTTCACACACCTCCATTCTGTGACTTCACACACCTCCATTTTTGGACTTCACACACCTCCATTCCATGACTTCACACATCTCCATTTATGAGTTCGCACACCTCCATTTTGACTTCACACACCTCCATTCTGTGACTTCACACACCTTCATTCTACTTCAAAAACATACATTCTATGACTTCACACACCTCCATTCTATGACTTCACACACCTAGATTCTGTGACTTCACACACCTCCGTTCTGAGTTCACACACCTCAATTCTGTGACTTCACACACCTCCATTCTGACTTCACCCAGCTCCATTCAATGACTTCACACACCTCCATGCTCTGACTTCGCACACCTCCAATCTGACTTCACACAGCTCCACTCTATGCCTTCCCACACCTCCATTCTATGATTTCACACACCTCCATTCTATGACTTCACACACCTCCATTCTTTGATTTCACACACTTCCATTCTGAGTTCAAACACCTCCGTTCTGTGACTTAACACACCACCATTCTGTGACTTCACACACCACCATTCTGAGTTCACACACCTACATTCTGTGACTTCACACACCTCCATTCTGACTTCAAACAGCTCCATTCTGTGACTTCACACACCTCCATTCTGTGCCTTCACACACCTCCATTCTATGACTTAACACACCTTCATTCTTACTTCACAAACATCAATTCTGTGATTTCACACACCTCCATTCTTTGACTTCACACACCTCGATTGTGAGTTTACACACCTCAATTCTGAATTTACAAACATCAATTCTGTGACTTCACACACCTCCATTCTATGACTTCACACACCTCCATTCTATGACTTCACACACCTCCATTCTATGACTTCACAAACCTCCATTCTGACTTCACACACCTCCATTCTGACTTCACAAACATCAATTCTGTGACTTCACACACCTCCATTCTATGACTTCACACACCTCCATTCTATGACTTCACACACCTCCATTCTATGACTTCACACACTTCCATTCTTTGACTTCAAACACCTCCATTTTTTGACTTCACACATCTCCATTGTGAGTTCACACACCTCCATTCTATGACTTCACACACTTCCATTCTGACTTCACACAGCTCCATTCTAAGACTTCACACACCTCCATTCTGTGCCTTCACACATCTCCATTTTATGACTTTACACACCTTCATTCTTACTTCACAAACATTCATTCTATGACTTCACACACCTCCATTCTATGACTTCACACACGTCCATTCTACGACTTTACCCACCTCCATTCTGTGACTTCACACACCTCAATTCTGTGACTTCACACACCTACATTATGACTTCCCACACCTCCATTCTATGCTTTCACACACCTCCATTCTGACTTCACACACCTCCATTCTATGACTTCCACACCTCCATTCTGTGACTTCACACACCACCATTCTATGACTTCACATACCTCCATTGTGACTTCACACACCTCCATTCTATGAGTTCACACACCTCCATTCTGACTTCACACACCTCCATTCTATGACTTCACACACCTCCATTCTGTGATTTCACACACCTCCATTCTGAGTTCAAATACCTCCGTTCTCTGACTTAACACACCTCCATTCTGTGACTTCACACACCTCCATTATGACTTCACACACATCCATTCTATGACTTCACACACCTCCATTCTATGACTTCACACACATTCATTCTGTGACTTCACACACCTCCATTCTGTGACTTCACACAACTCCAATCTGACTTCACACAGGTCCATTCTATGACTTCACACACCTCCATTCTACGACTTCACACACCTCCATTCTATAACTTCACAGACCTCCATTCTGACTTCACACACCTCCACTCTGACTTTACAAACATCAATTCTGTGACTTCACACACCTCCATTCTTTGACTTCACACACCTCCATTGTGAGTTCACACACCTCCATTGTGAAATCACAAACATCAATTCTGTGACTTCACACACCTCCATTCTATGACTTCACACACCTCCATTCTATGACTTCACACACCTCCAATCTATGACTTCACAAACCTCCATTCTGACTTCACAAACGTCCATTCTGACTTCACAAACATCAATTCTGTGACTTCACACACCTCCATTCTATGACTTCACACAACTCCATTCTATGACTTCACACACCTCCATTCTATGACTTCAAACACCTCCATTCTGACTTCACACACCTCCATTCTATGACTTCACACAACTCCATTCTGACTTCACACACCTCCATTCTATGACTTCACACACGTGCATTGTGACTTCACACACCTCCATTCTATGACTTCATACACCTCCATTCTGACTTCACACACCTCCATTCTGACTTCAGAAACATCAGTTCTGACTTCACACACCTCCATTCTTTGACTTCACACACCTCCATTGTGAGTTCACACACCTCCATTCTGAATTCACAAACATCAATTCTGTGACTTCACGCACCTCCATTCTATGACTTCACACACCTCCATTCTATGACTTCACACACCTCCATTCTATGACTTCACAAACCTCCATTCTGTGATTTCACACACCTCCATTCTGAGTTCAAACACCTCCGTTCTCTGACTTAACACACCTCCATTCTGTGACTTCACACACCACCATTCTGAGTTCACACACCTCCATTCTGTGACTTCACACACCTCAATTCTGACTTCAAACAGCTCCATCCTATGACTTCACACACCTACATTCTGTGCCTTCACACACCTCCATTCTATGACTTAACACACCTTCATTCTTACTTCACAAACATCCATTCTATGACTTCACATACTTCCATTCTATGACTTCACACACCTCCATTCTATGACTTCACAAACCTCCATTCTGTGACTTCACACACCTCAATTCTGTGACTTCACTCACCTCCATTATGACTTCACACACATCCATTCTATGACTTCACACACCTCCATTCTATGACTTCACACACATTCATTCTGTGACTTCACACACCTCCATTCTGTGACTTCACACAACTCCAATCTGACTTCACACAGGTCCATTCTATGACTTCACACACCTCCATTCTACGACTTCACACACCTCCATTCTATGACTTCACACACCTCCATTCTGACTTCACACACCTCCATTCTGACTTCACAAACATCAATTCTGTGACTTCACACACCTCCATTCTTTGACTTCACACACCTCCATTGTGAGTTCACACACCTCCATTCTGAAATCACAAACATCAATTCTGTGACTTCACACACCTCCATTCTATGACTTCACACACCTCCATTCTATGACTTCACACACCTCCAATCTATGACTTCACAAACCTCCATTCTGACTTCACACACGTCCATTCTGACTTCACAAACATCAATTCTGTGACTTCACACACCTCCATTCTATGACTTCACACACCTCCATTCTATGACTTCACACACCTCCATTCTATGACTTCACACACCTCCATTCTGACTTCACACACCTCCATTCTATGACTTCACACAACTCCATTCTGACTTCACACACCTCCATTCTATGACTTCACACACGTGCATTAGGACTTCACACACCTCCATTCTATGACTTCATACACCTACATTCTGACTTCACACAACTCCATTCTGACTTCACAAACATCAGTTCTGACTTCACACACCTCCATTCTTTGACTTCACACACCTCCATTGTGAGTTCACACACCTCCATTCTGAATTCACAAACATCAATTCTGTGACTTCACACACCTCCATTCTATGACTTCACACACCTCCATTCTATGACTTCACACACCTCCATTCTATGACTTCACAAACCTCCATTCTGTGATTTCACACACCTCCATTGTGAGTTCAAACACCTCCGTTCTCTGACTTAACACACCTCCATTCTTTGACTTCACACACCTCCATTCTGAGTTCACACACCTCCATTCTGTGACTTCACACACCTCAATTCTGACTTAAAACAGCTCCATCCTATGACTTCACACACCTACATTCTGTGCCTTCACACACCTCCATTCTATGACTTAACACACCTTCCTTCTTACTTCACAAACATCCATTCTATGACTTCACATACTTCCATTCTATGACTTCACACACCTCCATTCTATGACTTCACAAACCTCCATTCTGTGACTTCACACACCTCAATTCTGTGACTTCACACACCTCCATTATGACTTCACACACCTCCATTCTATGACTTCACACACCTCCATTCTATGCCTTCACACACCTAGATTCTGTGACTTCACACACCTCCGTTCTGAGTTCACACACCTCAATTCTGTGACTTCACACACCTCCATTCTGACTTCACCCAGCTCCATTCAATGACTTCACACACCTCCATGCTGTGACTTCGCACACCTCCAATCTGACTTCACACAGCTCCACTCTATGCCTTCCCACACCTCCATTCTATGATTTCACACACCTCCATTCTATGACTTCACACACCTCCATTCTGTGATTTCACACACTTCCATTCTGAGTTCAAACACCTCCGTTCTGTGACTTAACACACCTCCATTCTGTGACTTCACACACCACCATTCTGAGTTCACACACCTACATTCTGTGACTTCACACAACTCCAATCTGACTTCACACAGCTCCATTCTATGACTTCACACACCTCCATTCTGTGACTTCACACACCTCCATTCTATGACTTCACACATCTCCATTGTGACTTCACACAGCTCCATTCTATGAGTTCACACACCTCCATTCTGACTTCACACACCTCCATTCTATGACTTCACACACCTCCATTCTGACTTCACACACCTCCATTCTATGACTTTACACAACTCCATTCTGACTTCACACACCTCCATTCTATGACTTCACACACGTGCATTGTGACTTCACACACCTCCATTCTATGACTTCATACACCTCCATTCTGACTTCACACACCTCCATTCTGACTTCACAAACATCAATTCTGTGACTTCACACACCTCCATTCTTTGACTTCACACACCTCGATTGTGAGTTCAGACACATCAATTCTGAATTCACAAACATCAATTCTGTGACTTCACACACCTCCATTCTATGACTTCACACACCTCCATTCTGTGACTTCACACATGTCAATTCTCACTTCACACAGCTTCATTCTATGACTTCACACACCTCCATACAGTGACTTCACAGACCTCCATTCTATGATTTCACACACCTCCATTGTGACTTCACACACCTCCATTCTATGAGTTCACACACCTCCATTCTGACTTCACACACCTCCATTCTATGACTTCACACACCACCATTCAGACTTCACACACCTCCATTCTATGACTTCACACAACTCCATTCTGACGTCACACACCTCTATTCTGTGACTTCACACACCTCCATTCCATGACTTCACACACCTCCATTCGATGACTTCACACACCTCCATTCTTTGACTTCACACACCTCCATTCTATGATTTCACACACCTCCGTTCTGACTTCACACACCTGCATTCTATGACTTCACACACCTCCATTCTTTGACTTCACACACCTCAATTCTGTGACTTCACGCACCTCCATTATGACTTCACACATCTCCATTCTATGACTTCACACACCTCCATTCTATGACTTCACACACCTAGATTCTGTGACTTCACACACCTCCGTTCTGAGTTCACACACCTCAATTCTGTGACTTCACACACCTCCATTCTGACTTCACCCAGCTCCATTCAATGACTTCACACACCTCCATGCTGTAACTTCGCACACCTCCAATCTGACTTCACACAGCTCCACTCTATGCCTTCCCACACCTCCATTCTATGATTTCACACACCTCCATTCTATGACTTCACCCACCTCCATTCTGTGATTTCACACACTTCCATTTTGAGTTCAAACACCTCCGTTCTGTGACTTAACACACCTCCATTCTGTGACTTCACACACCACCATTCTGAGTTCACACACCTCCATTCTGTGACTTCACACACCTCCATTCTGACTTCAAACAGCTCCATTCTGTGACTTCACACACCTCCATTCTGGGCCTTCACACACCTCCATTCTATGACTTAACACACCTTCATTCTTACTTCACAAACATCCATTCTATGACTTCACACCCCTCATTCTATGACTTCACACACCTCCATTGTATGACTTCACAAACCTCCATTCTGTGACTTCACACACCTCAATTCTGTGACTTCACACAACTCCATTATTACTTCACACACATCCATTCTATGACTTCACACACCTCCATTCTATGACTTCACACACCTTCATTCTGTGACTTCACACACCTCCATTCTGAATTCACACACCTCCATTCTGTGACTTCACACAACTGCAATCTGACTTCACACAGCTCCATTCTATGACTTCACACACCTCCATTCTGTGACTTCACACACCTCCATTCTATGACTTCACACATCTCCAATGTGACTTCACACAGCTCCATTCTATGAGTTCACACACCTCCATTCTGACTTCACACACCTCCATTCTATGACTTCACACACCTCCATTCTGACTTCACACACCTCCATTCTATGACTTCACACACCTCCATTCTATGACTTCACACACGTGCATTGTGACTTCACACACCTCCATTCTATGACTTCATACACCTCCATTCTGACTTCACACACCTCCATTCTAACTTCACAAACATCAATTCTGTGACTTCACACACCTCCATTCTTTGACTTCACACACCTCGATTGTGAGTTCACACACATCAATTCTGAATTCACAAACATCAATTCTGTGACTTCACACACCTCCATTCTATGACTTCACACACCTCCATTCTATGACTTCTCACACCTCCATTCTATGACTTCACAAACCTCCATTCTGACTGCACACACCTCCATTCTGACTACACAAACATCAATTCTGTGACTTCACACACCTCCATTCTATGACTTCACACACCTCCATTCTATGACTTCACACACCTCCATTCTGACTTCACACACCTCCATTCTATGACTTCACACACCTCCATTCTATGACTTCACACACCTCCAATCTATGACTTCACAAACCTACATTCTGACTTCACACACGTCCATTCTGACTTCACAAACATCAATTCTGTGACTTCACACACCTCCATTCTATGACTTCACACACCTCCATTCTATGACTTCACACACCTCCATTCTATGACTTCACACACCTCCATTCTGACTTCACACACCTCCATTCTATGACTTCACACAACTCCATTCTGACTTCACACACCTCCATTCTATGACTTCACACACGTGCATTAGGACTTCACACACCTCCATTCTATGACTTCATACACCTCCATTCTGACTTCACACACCTCCATTCTGACTTCACAAACATCAGTTCTGACTTCACACACCTCCATTCTTTGACTTCACACACCTCCATTGTGAGTTCACACACCTCCATTCTGAATTCACAAACATCAATTCTGTGACTTCACACACCTCCATTCTATGACTTCACACACCTCCATTCTATGACTTCACACACCTCCATTCTATGACTTCACAAACCTCCATTCTGTGATTTCACACACCTCCATTGTGAGTTCAAACACCTCCGTTCTCTGACTTAACACACCTCCATTCTTTGACTTCACACACCTCCATTCTGAGTTCACACACCTCCATTCTGTGACTTCACACACCTCAATTCTGACTTAAAACAGCTCCATCCTATGACTTCACACACCTACATTCTGTGCCTTCACACACCTCCATTCTATGACTTAACACACCTTCCTTCTTACTTCACAAACATCCATTCTATGACTTCACATACTTCCATTCTATGACTTCACACACCTCCATTCTATGACTTCACAAACCTCCATTCTGTGACTTCACACACCTCAATTCTGTGACTTCACACACCTCCATTCTGACTTCACACACATCCATTCTATGACTTCACACACCTCCATTCTATGACTTCACACACATTCATTCTGTGACTTCACACACCTCCATTCTGTGATTTCACACAACTCCAATCTGACTTCACACAGGTCCATTCTATGACTTCACACACCTCCATTCTACGACTTCACACACCTCCATTCTATGACTTCACACACCTCCATTCTGACTTCACACACCTCCATTCTGACTTCACAAACATCAATTCTGTGACTTCACACACCTCCATTCTTTGACTTCACACACCTCCATTGTGAGTTCACACACCTCCATTCTGAAATCACAAACATCAGTTCTGTGACTTCACACACCTCCATTCTATGACTTCACACACCTCCATTCTATGACTTCACACACCTCCAATCTATGACTTCACAAACCTCCATTCTGACTTCACACACGTCCATTCTGACTTCACAAACATCAATTCTGTGACTTCACACACCTCCATTCTATGACTTCACACACCTCCATTCTATGACTTCACACACCTCCATTCTGACTTCACACACCTCCATTCTATGACTTCACACAACTCCATTCTGACTTCACACACCTCCATTCTATGACTTCACACACGTGCATTGTGACTTCACACACCTCCATTCTATGACTTCATACACCTCCATTCTGACTTCACACACCTCCATTCAGACTTCACAAACATCAGTTCTGACTTCACACACCTCCATTCTTTGACTTCACACACCTCCATTGTGAGTACACACACCTCCATTCTGAATTCACAAACATCAATTCTGTGACTTCACACACCTCCATTCTATGACTTCACACACCTCCATTCTATGAATTCACACACCTCCATTCTATGACTTCACAAACCTCCATTCTGACTTCACACACCTCCATTCTGACTTCACAAACATCAATTCTGTGACTTCACACACCTCCATTCTATGACTTCACACACCTCCATTCTATGACTTCACACACCTCCATTCTATGACTTCACACACTTCCATTCTTTGACTTCACACACCTCCATTTTTTGAGTTCACACATCTCCATTGTGAGTTCACACACCTGATTCTATGACTTCACACACCTCCATTCTTTGACGTCACACACCTCCATTCTATGACTTCACACAATTCCTTTCTATGACTTCACACACCTCCATTCTTTGACTTCACACACCTCCATTGTGAGTTCACACACCTCCATTCTATGACTTCACACACATCCAATATTACTTCACGCAGCTCCATTCTATGACTTCACACACCTCCATTCTGTGCCTTCACACACCTCCATTCTGAGTTCACACACCTCCATTCTGTGACTTCACACACCTCCTTTCTCACTTCACACACCTCCATTCTGTGACTTCACACACGTCAATTCTCACTTCACACAGCTTCATTCTATGACTTCACACACCTCCATACTGTGACTTCACACACCTCCATTCTATGAGTTCACACACCTCCATTCTGACTTCACACACCTCCATTGTATGACTTCACACACCACCATTCATACTTCACACACCTCCATTCTATGACTTCACACAACTCCATTCTGACGTCACACACCTCTATTCTGTGACTTTACACACCTCCATTCCATGACTTCACACACCTCCATTCGATGACTTCACACACCTCCATTCTTTGACTTCACACACCTCCATTCTATGATTTCACAAACCTCCGTTCTGACTTCACACACCTCCATTCTATGACTTCACACACCTCCATTCTGTGACTTCACACACCTCAATTCTGTGACTTCACACACCTCCATTATGACGTCACACACCTCCATTCTATGACTTCACACACCTCCATTCTATGACTTCACACACCTAGATTCTGTGACTTCACACACCTCCGTTCTGAGTTCACACACCTCAATTCTGTGACTTCACACACCTCCATTCTGACTTCACCCAGCTCCATTCAATGACTTCACACACCTCCATGCTGTGACTTCGCACACCTCCAATCTGACTTCACACAGCTCCACTCTATGCCTTCCCACACCTCCATTCTATGATTTCACACACCTCCATTCTATGACTTCACACACCTCCATTCTGTGATTTCACACACTTCCATTCTGAGTTCAAACACCTCCGTTCTGTGACTTAACACACCTCCATTCTGTGACTTCACACACCACCATTCTGAGTTCACACACCTACATTCTGTGACTTCACACAACTCCAATCTGACTTCACACAGCTCCATTCTATGACTTCACACACCTCCATTCTGTGACTTCACACACCTCCATTCTATGACTTCACACATCTCCATTGTGACTTCACACAGCTCCATTCTATGAGTTCACACACCTCCATTCTGACTTCACACACCTCCATTCTATGACTTCACACACCTCCATTCTGACTTCACACACCTCCATTCTATGACTTTACACAACTCCATTCTGACTTCACACACCTCCATTCTATGACTTCACACACGTGCATTGTGACTTCACACACCTCCATTCTATGACTTCATACACCTCCATTCTGACTTCACACACCTCCATTCTGACTTCACAAACATCAATTCTGTGACTTCACACACCTCCATTCTTTGACTTCACACACCTCGATTGTGAGTTCAGACACATCAATTCTGAATTCACAAACATCAATTCTGTGACTTCACACACCTCCATTCTATGACTTCACACACCTCCATTCTGTGACTTCACACATGTCAATTCTCACTTCACACAGCTTCATTCTATGACTTCACACACCTCCATACTGTGACTTCACACACCTCCATTCTATGATTTCACACACCTCCATTGTGACTTCACACACCTCCATTCTATGAGTTCACACACCTCCATTCTGACTTCACACACCTCCATTCTATGACTTCACACACACCATTCAGACTTCACACACCTCCATTCTATGACTTCACACAACTCCATTCTTACGTCACACACCTCTATTCTGTGACTTCACACACCTCCATTCCATGACTTCACACACCTCCATTCGATGACTTCACACACCTCCATTCTTTGACTTCACACACCTCCATTCTATGATTTCACACACCTCCGTTCTGACTTCACACACCTCCATTCTATGACTTCACACACCTCCATTCTGTGACTTCACACACCTCAATTCTGTGACTTCACGCACCTCCATTATGACTTCACACATCTCCATTCTATGACTTCACACACCTCCATTCTATGACTTCACACACCTAGATTCTGTGACTTCACACACCTCCATTCTGAGTTCACACACCTCAATTCTGTGACTTCACACACGTCCATTCTGACTTCACCCAGCTCCATTCAATGACTTCACACACCTCCATGCTGTAACTTCGCACACCTCCAATCTGACTTCACACAGCTCCACTCTATGCCTTCCCACACCTCCATTCTATGATTTCACACACCTCCATTCTATGACTTCACCCACCTCCATTCTGTGATTTCACACACTTCCATTCTGAGTTCAAACACCTCCGTTCTGTGACTTAACACACCTCCATTCTGTGACTTCACACACCACCATTCTGAGTTCACACACCTCCACTCTGTGACTTCACACACCTCCATTCTGACTTCAAACAGCTCCATTCTGTGACTTCACACACCTCCATTCTGGGCCTTCACACACCTCCATTCTATGACTTAACACACCTTCATTCTTACTTCACAAACATCCATTCTATGACTTCACACCCCTCATTCTATGACTTCACACACCTCCATTGTATGACTTCACAAACCTCCATTCTGTGACTTCACACACCTCAATTCTGTGACTTCACACAACTCCATTATTACTTCACACACATCCATTCTATGACTTCACACACCTCCATTCTATGACTTCACACACCTTCATTCTGTGACTTCACACACCTTCATTCTGAGTTCACACACCTCCATTCTGTGACTTCACACAACTGCAATCTGACTTCACACAGCTCCATTCTATGACTTCACACACCTCCATTCTGTGACTTCACACACCTCCATTCTATGACTTCACACATCTCCAATGTGACTTCACACAGCTCCATTCTATGAGTTCACACACCTCCATTCTGACTTCACACACCTCCATTCTATGACTTCACACACCTCCATTCTGACTTCACACACCTCCATTCTATGACTTTACACAACTCCATTCTGACTTCACACACCTCCATTCTATGACTTCACACACGTGCATTGTGACTTCACACACCTCCATTCTATGACTTCATACACCTCCATTCTGACTTCACACACCTCCATTCTAACTTCACAAACATAAATTCTGTGACTTCACACACCTCCATTCTTTGACTTCACACACCTCGATTGTGAGTTCACACACATCAATTCTGAATTCAAAAACATCAATTCTGTGACTTCACACACCTCCATTCTATGACTTCACACACCTCCATTCTATGACTTCTCACACCTCCATTCTATGACTTCACAAACCTCCATTCTGACTTCACACACCTCCATTCTGACTACACAAACATCAATTCTGTGACTTCACACACCTCCATTCTATGACTTCTCACACCTCCATTCTATGACTTCACACACCTCCATTCTATGACTTCACACACTTCCATTCTTTGACTTCAAACACCTCCATTTTTTGACTTCACACATCTCCATTGTGAGTTCACACACCTCCATTCTATGACTACACACACCTCCATTCTGACTTCACACAGCTCCATTCTAAGAGTTCACACACCTCCATTCTGTGCCTTCACACATCTCCATTTTATGACTTTACACACCTTCATTTTTACTCCACAAACATTCATTCTTTGACTTCACACACCTCCATTCTATGACTTCACACACCTCCATTCTATGACTTCACACACCTCCATTCTGACTTCACACACCTCCATTCTTTGACTTCCACACCTCCATTCTGTGACTTCACACACCACCATTCTATGACTTCACATTCCTCCATTGTGACTTCACACACCTCCATTCTATGAGTTCACACACCTCCATTCTGACTTCACACACCTCCATTCTATTCACACACCTCCATTCTGACTTCACACACCTCCATATTATGACTTCACAAAACTCCATTCTGACTTCACACACTTCCATTCTGTGACTTCACACACCTCCATTCCATGACTTCACACACCTCCATTCGATGCCTTCACACACCTCCATTCTGTGATTCACACACCACCATTGTTTGACTTCACACACCTCCATTTTTGGACTTCACACACCTCCATTCCATGACTTCACACATCTCCATTTATGAGTTCGCACACCTCCATTTTGACTTCACACACCTGCATTCTGTGACTTCACATGCCTTCATTCTACTTCAAAAACATTCATTCTATGACTTCACACAACTCCATTCTGACTTCACACACCTCCATTCTATGACTTCACACAACTCCATTCTGACTTCACACACCTCTATTCTGTGACTTCACACACCTCCATTCCATGACTTCACACACCTCCATTCGATGACTTCACAAACCTCCATTCTTTGACTTCACACACCTCCATTCTATGATTTCACACACCTCCGTTCTGACTTCACACACCTCCATTCTATGACTTCACACACCTCCATTCTGTGACTTCACACACCTCAATTCTGTGACTTCACACACCTCCATTATGACTTCACACACCTCCATTCTATGACTTCACACACCTCGATTGTGAGTTCAGACACATCAATTCTGAATTCACAAACATCAATTCTGTGACTTCACACACCTCCATTCTATGACTTCACACACCTCCATTCTGTGACTTCACACACGTCAATTCTCACTTCACACAGCTTCATTCTATGACTTCACACACCTCCATTGTGACTTCACACACCTCCATTCTATGAGTTCACACACCTCCATTCTGACTTCACACACCTCCATTCTATGACTTCACACACCACCATTCAGACTTCACACACCTCCATTCTATGACTTCACACAACTCCATTCTGACGTCACACACCTCTATTCTGTGACTTCACACACCTCCATTCCATGACTTCACACACCTCCATTCGATGACTTCACACACCTCCATTCTTTGACTTCACACACCTCCATTCTATGATTTCACACACCTCCTTTCTGACTTCACACACCTCCATTCTATGACTTCACACACCTCCATTCTGTGACTTCACACACCTCAATTCTGTGACTTCACGCACCTCCATTATGACTTCACACATCTCCATTCTATGACTTCACACACCTCCATTCTATGACTTCACACACCTAGATTCTGTGACTTCACACACCTCCGTTCTGAGTTCACACACCTCAATTCTGTGACTTCACACACCTCCATTCTGACTTCACCCTGCTCCATTCAATGACTTCACACACCTCCATGCTGTGACTTCGCACACCTCCAATCTGACTTCACACAGCTCCACTCTATGCCTTCCCACACCTCCATTCTATGATTTCACACACCTCCATTCTATGACTTCACCCACCTCCATTCTGTGATTTCACACACTTCCATTCTGAGTTCAAACACCTCCGTTCTGTGACTTAACACACCTCCATTCTGTGACTTCACACACCACAATTCTGAGTTCACACACCTCCATTCTGTGACTTCACACACCTCCATTCTCTCTTCAAACAGCTCCTTTCTGTGACTTCACACACCTCCATTCTGGGCCTTCACACACCTCCATTCTATGACTTAACACACCTTCATTCTTACTTCACAAACATCCATTCTATGACTTCACACCCCTCATTCTATGACTTCACACACCTCCATTGTATGACTTCACAAACCTCCATTCTGTGACTTCACACACCTCAATTCTGTGACTTCACACAACTCCATTATGACTTCACACACATCCATTCTATGACTTCACACACCTCCATTCTATGACTTCACACACCTTCATTCTGTGACTTCACACACCTCCATTCTGAGTTCACACACCTCCATTCTGTGACTTCACACAACTGCAATCTGACTTCACACAGCTCCATTCTATGACTTCACACACCTCCATTCTGTGACTTCACACACCTCCATTCTATGACTTCACACATCTCCAATGTGACTTCACACAGCTCCATTCTATGAGTTCACACACCTCCATTCTGACTTCACACACCTCCATTCTATGACTTCACACACCTCCATTCTGACTTCACACACCTCCATTCTATGACTTTACACAACTCCATTCTGACTTCACACACCTCCATTCTATGACTTCACACACGTGCATTGTGACTTCACACACCTCCATTCTATGACTTCATACACCTCCATTCTGACTTCACACACCTCCATTCTAACTTCACAAACATCAATTCTGTGACTTCACACACCTGCATTCTTTGACTTCACACACCTCGATTGTGAGTTCACACACATCAATTCTGAATTCACAAACATCAATTCTGTGACTTCACACACCTCCATTCTATGACTTCACACACCTCCATTCTATGACTTCTCACACCTCCATTCTATGACTTCACAAACCTCCATTCTGACTTCACACACCTCCATTCTGACTACACAAACATCAATTCTGTGACTTCACACACCTCCATTCTATGACTTCACACACCTCCATTCTATGACTTCACACACCTCCATTCTATGACTTCACACACTTCCATTCTTTGACTTCAAACACCTCCATTTTTTGACTTCACACATCTCCATTGTGAGTTCACACACCTCCATTCTATGACTACACACACCTCCATTCTGACTTCACACAGCTCCATTCTAAGAGTTCACAAACCTCCATTCTGTGCCTTCACACATCTCCATTTTATGACTTTACACACCTTCATTTTTACTCCACAAACATTCATTCTTTGACTTCACACACCTCCATTCTATGACTTCACACACCTCCATTCTATGACTATACCCACCTCCATTCTGTGACTTCACACACCTCAATTCTGTGACTTCACACACATACATTATGACTTCACACACCTCCATTCTATGACTTCACACACCTCCATTCTGACTTCACACACCTCCACTCTATGACTTCCACACCTCCATTCTGTGACTTCACACACCACCATTCTATGACTTCACATACCTCCATTGTGACTTCACACACCTCCATTCTATGAGTTCACACACCTCCATTCTGACTTCACACACCTCCATTCTATTCGCACACCTCCATTCTGACTTCACACACCTCCATATTATGACTTCACAAAACTCCATTCTGACTTCACACACTTCCATTCTGTGACTTCACACACCTCCATTCCATGACTTCACACACCTCCATTCGATGCTTTCACACACCTCCATTCTGTGATTCACACACCACCATTGTTTGACTTCACACACCTCCATTTTTGGACTTCACACACCTCCATTCCATGACTTCACACATCTCCATTTATGAGTTCGCACACCTCCATTTTGACTTCACACACCTGCATTCTGTGACTTCACATACCTTCATTCTACTTCAAAAACATCCATTCTATGACTTCACACAACTCCATTCTGACTTCACACACCTCCATTCTATGACTTCACACAACTCCATTCTGACTTCACACACCTCCATTCTATGACTTCACACACCTCCATTCTGTGACTTCACACACCTCCATTCCATGACGTCACACACCTCCATTCGATGACTTCACAAACCTCCATTCTTTGACTTCACACACCTCCATTCTATGATTTCACACACCTCCGTTCTGACTTCACACACCTCCATTCTATGACTTCACACAGCTCCATTCTGTGACTTCACACACCTCAATTCTGTGACTTCACACACCTCCATTATGACTTCACACACCTCCATTCTATGACTTCACACACCTCCATTCTATGCCTTCACACACCTAGATTCTGTGACTTCACACACCTCCGTTCTGAGTTCACACACCTCAATTCTGTGACTTCACACACCTCCATTCTGACTTCACCCAGCTCCATTCAATGACTTCACACAACTCCATTCTGTGACTTCGCACACCTCCAATCTGACTTCACACAGCTCCACTCTATGCCTTCCCACACCTCTATTCTATGATTTCACACACCTCCATGCTATGACTTCACACACCTCCATTCTGTGATTTCACACACCTCCATTCTGAGTTCAAACACCTCCGTTCTCTGACTTAACACACCTCCATTCTGTGACTTCACACACCACCATTCTGAGTTCACACACCTCCATTCTGTGACTTCACACACCTCAATTCTGACTTCAAACAGCTCCATCCTATGACTTCACACACCTACATTCTGTGCCTTCACACACCTCCATTCTATGACTTAACACACCTTCATTCTTACTTCACAAACATCCATTCTATGACTTCACATACCTCCATTCTATGACTTCACACACCTCCATTCTGTGACTTCACACACCTCAATTCTGTGACTTCACACACCTCCATTATGACTTCACACACATCCATTCTATGACTTCACACACCTCCATTCTATGACTTCACACACATTCATTCTGTGACTTCACACACCTCCATTCTGTGACTTCACACAACTCCAATCTGACTTCACACAGTTCCATTCTATGACTTCACACACCTCCATTCTACGACTTCACACACCTCCATTCTATGACTTCACACACCTCCATTCTGACTTCACACACCTGAATTCTATGACTTTACACAACTCCATTCTGACTTCACACACCTCCATTCTATGACTTCACACACGTGCATTGTGACTTCACACACCTCCATTCTATGACTTCATACACCTCCATTCTGACTTCACACACCTCCATTCTGACTTCACAAACATCAATTCTGTGACTTCACACACCTCCATTCTTTGACTTCACACACCTCGATTGTGAGTTCACACACATCAATTCTGAATTCACAAACATCAATTCTGTGACTTCTCACACCTCCATTCTATGACGTCACACACCTCCATTCTATGACTTCTCACACCTCCATTCTATGACTTCACAAACCTCCATTCTGACTTCACACACCTCCATTCTGACTACACAAACATCAATTCTGTGACTTCACACACCTCCATTCTATGACTTCACACACCTCCATTCTATGACTTCACACACCTCCATTCTATGACTTCACACACTTCCATTCTTTGACTTCAAACACCTCCATTTTTTGACTTCACACATCTCCATTGTGAGTTCACACACCTCCATTCTATGACTACACACACCTCCATTCTGACTTCACACAGCTCCATTCTAAGAGTTCACACACCTCCATTCTGTGCCTTCACACATCTCCATTTTATGACTTTACACACCTTCATTTTTACTCCACAAACATTCATTCTTTGACTTCACACACCTCCATTCTATGACTTCACACACCTCCATTCTATGACTTTACCCACCTCCATTCTGTGACTTCACACACCTCAATTCTGTGACTTCACACACCTACATTATGACTTCACACACCTCCATTCTATGACTTCACACACCTCCATTCTGTGACTTCACACATGTCAATTCTCACTTCACACAGCTTCATTCTATGACTTCACACACCTCCATACTGTGACTTCACACACCTCCATTCTATGATTTCACACACCTCCATTGTGACTTCACACACCTCCATTCTATGAGTTCACACACCTCCATTCTGACTTCACACACCTCCATTCTATGACTTCACACACACCATTCAGACTTCACACACCTCCATTCTATGACTTCACACAACTCCATTCTGACGTCACACACCTCTATTCTGTGACTTCACACACCTCCATTCCATGACTTCACACACCTCCATTCGATGACTTCACACACCTCCATTCTTTGACTTCACACACCTCCATTCTATGATTTCACACACCTCCGTTCTGACTTCACACACCTCCATTCTATGACTTCACAAACCTCCATTCTGTGACTTCACACACCTCAATTCTGTGACTTCACGCACCTCCATTATGACTTCACACATCTCCATTCTATGACTTCACACACCTCCATTCTATGACTTCACACACCTAGATTCTGTGACTTCACACACCTCCGTTCTGAGTTCACACACCTCAATTCTGTGACTTCACACACCTCCATTCTGACTTCACCCAGCTCCATTCAATGACTTCACACACCTCCATGCTGTAACTTCGCACACCTCCAATCTGACTTCACACAGCTCCACTCTATGCCTTCCCACACCTCCATTCTATGATTTCACACACCTCCATTCTATGACTTCACACACCTCCATTCTGTGATTTCACACACTTCCATTCTGAGTTCAAACACCTCCGTTCTGTGACTTAACACACCTCCATTCTGTGACTTCACACACCACCATTCTGAGTTCACACACCTCCACTCTGTGACTTCACACACCTCCATTCTGACTTCAAACAGCTCCATTCTGTGACTTCACACACCTCCATTCTGGGCCTTCACACACCTCCATTCTATGACTTAACACACCTTCATTCTTACTTCACAAACATCCATTCTATGACTTCACACCCCTCATTCTATGACTTCACACACCTCCATTGTATGACTTCACAAACCTCCATTCTGTGACTTCACACACCTCAATTCTGTGACTTCACACAACTCCATTATTACTTCACACACATCCATTCTATGACTTCACACACCTCCATTCTATGACTTCACACACCTTCATTCTGTGACTTCACACACCTTCATTCTGAGTTCACACACCTCCATTCTGTGACTTCACACAACTGCAATCTGACTTCACACAGCTCCATTCTATGACTTCACACACCTCCATTCTGTGACTTCACACACCTCCATTCTATGACTTCACACATCTCCAATGTGACTTCACACAGCTCCATTCTATGAGTTCACACACCTCCATTCTGACTTCACACACCTCCATTCTATGACTTCACACACCTCCATTCTGACTTCACACACCTCCATTCTATGACTTTACACAACTCCATTCTGACTTCACACACCTCCATTCTATGACTTCACACACGTGCATTGTGACTTCACACACCTCCATTCTATGACTTCATACACCTGCATTCTGACTTCACACACCTCCATTCTAACTTCACAAACATAAATTCTGTGACTTCACACACCTCCATTCTTTGACTTCACACACCTCGATTGTGAGTTCACACACATCAATTCTGAATTCACAAACATCAATTCTGTGACTTCACACACCTCCATTCTATGACTTCACACACCTCCATTCTATGACTTCTCACACCTCCATTCTATGACTTCACAAACCTCCATTCTGACTTCACACACCTCCATTCTGACTACACAAACATCAATTCTGTGACTTCACACACCTCCATTCTATGACTTCACACACCTCCATTCTATGACTTCACACACCTCCATTCTATGACTTCACACACTTCCATTCTTTGACTTCAAACACCTCCATTTTTTGACTTCACACATCTCCATTGTGAGTTCACACACCTCCATTCTATGACTACACACACCTCCATTCTGACTTCACACAGCTCCATTCTAAGAGTTCACACACCTCCATTCTGTGCCTTCACACATCTCCATTTTATGACTTTACACACCTTCATTTTTCCTCCACAAACATTCATTCTTTGACTTCACACACCTCCATTCTATGACTTCACACACCTCCATTCTATGACTTCACACACCTCCATTCTGACTTCACACACCTCCATTCTATGACTTCCACACCTCCATTCTGTGACTTCACACACCACCATTCTATGACTTCACATTCCTCCATTGTGACTTCACACACCTCCATTCTATGAGTTCACACACCTCCATTCTGACTTCACACACCTCCATTCTATTCACACACCTCCATTCTGACTTCACACACCTCCATATTATGACTTCACAAAACTCCATTCTGACTTCACACACTTCCATTCTGTGACTTCACACACCTCCATTCCATGACTTCACACACCTCCATTCGATGCCTTCACACACCTCCATTCTGTGATTCACACACCACCATTGTTTGACTTCACACACCTCCATTTTTGGACTTCACACACCTCCATTCCATGACTTCACACATCTCCATTTATGAGTTCGCACACCTCCATTTTGACTTCACACACCTGCATTCTGTGACTTCACATGCCTTCATTCTACTTCAAAAACATCCATTCTATGACTTCACACAACTCCATTCTGACTTCACACACCTCCATTCTATGACTTCACACAACTCCATTCTGACTTCACACACCTCTATTCTGTGACTTCACACACCTCCATTCCATGACTTCACACACCTCCATTCGATGACTTCACAAACCTCCATTCTTTGACTTCACACACCTCCATTCTATGATTTCACACACCTCCGTTCTGACTTCACACACCTCCATTCTATGACTTCACACACCTCCATTCTGTGACTTCACACACCTCAATTCTGTGACTTCACACACCTCCATTATGACTTCACACACCTCCATTCTATGACTTCACACACCTCCATTCTATGCCTTCACACACCTAGATTCTGTGACTTCACACACCTCCGTTCTGAGTTCACACACCTCAATTCTGTGACTTCACACACCTCCATTCTGACTTCACCCAGCTCCATTCAATGACTTCACACACCTCCATGCTGTGACTTCGCACACCTCCAATCTGACTTCACACAGCTCCACTCTATGCCTTCCCACACCTCCATTCTATGATTTCACACACCTCCATTCTATGACTTCACACACCTCCATTGTGTGATTTCACACACTTCCATTCTGAGTTCAAACACCTCCGTTCTGTGACTTAACACACCTCCATTCTGTGACTTCACACACCACCATTCTGAGTTCACACACCTACATTCTGTGACTTCACACAACTCCAATCTGACTTCACACAGCTCCATTCTATGACTTCACACACCTCCATTCTGTGACTTCACACACCTCCATTCTATGACTTCACACATCTCCATTGTGACTTCACACAGCTCCATTCTATGAGTTCACACACCTCCATTCTGACTTCACACACCTCCATTCTATGACTTCACACACCTCCATTCTGACTTCACACACCTCCATTCTATGACTTTACACAACTCCATTCTGACTTCACACACCTCCATTCTATGACTTCACACACGTGCATTGTGACTTCACACACCTCCATTCTATGACTTCATACACCTCCATTCTGACTTCACACACCTCCATTCTGACTTCACAAACATCAATTCTGTGACTTCACACACCTCCATTCTTTGACTTCACACACCTCGATTGTGAGTTCAGACACATCAATTCTGAATTCACAAACATCAATTCTGTGACTTCACACACCTCCATTCTATGACTTCACACACCTCCATTCTGTGACTTCACACACGTCAATTCTCACTTCACACAGCTTCATTCTATGACTTCACACACCTCCATACTGTGACTTCACACACCTCCATTCTATGATTTCACACACCTCCATTGTGACTTCACACACCTCCATTCTATGAGTTCACACACCTCCATTCTGACTTCACACACCTCCATTCTATGACTTCACACACCACCATTCAGACTTCACACACCTCCATTCTATGACTTCACACAACTCCATTCTGACGTCACACACCTCTATTCTGTGACTTCACACACCTCCATTCCATGACTTCACACACCTCCATTCGATGACTTCACACACCTCCATTCTTTGACTTCACACACCTCCATTCTATGATTTCACACACCTCCTTTCTGACTTCACACACCTCCATTCTATGACTTCACACACCTCCATTCTGTGACTTCACACACCTCAATTCTGTGACTTCACGCACCTCCATTATGACTTCACACATCTCCATTCTATGACTTCACACACCTCCATTCTATGACTTCACACACCTAGATTCTGTGACTTCACACACCTCCGTTCTGAGTTCACACACCTCAATTCTGTGACTTCACACACCTCCATTCTGACTTCACCCTGCTCCATTCAATGACTTCACACACCTCCATGCTGTGACTTCGCACACCTCCAATCTGACTTCACACAGCTCCACTCTATGCCTTCCCACACCTCCATTCTATGATTTCACACACCTCCATTCTATGACTTCACCCACCTCCATTCTGTGATTTCACACACTTCCATTCTGAGTTCAAACACCTCCGTTCTGTGACTTAACACACCTCCATTCTGTGACTTCACACACCACAATTCTGAGTTCACACACCTCCATTCTGTGACTTCACACACCTCCATTCTCTCTTCAAACAGCTCCATTCTGTGACTTCACACACCTCCATTCTGGGCCTTCACACACCTCAATTCTATGACTTAACACACCTTCATTCTTACTTCACAAACATCCATTCTATGACTTCACACCCCTCATTCTATGACTTCACACACCTCCATTGTATGACTTCACAAACCTCCATTCTGTGACTTCACACACCTCAATTCTGTGACTTCACACAACTCCATTATGACTTCACACACATCCATTCTATGACTTCACACACCTCCATTCTATGACTTCACACACCTTCATTCTGTGACTTCACACACCTCCATTCTGAGTTCACACACCTCCATTCTGTGACTTCACACAACTGCAATCTGACTTCACACAGCTCCATTCTATGACTTCACACACCTCCATTCTGTGACTTCACACACCTCCATTCTATGACTTCACACATCTCCAATGTGACTTCACACAGCTCCATTCTATGAGTTCACACACCTCCATTCTGACTTCACACACCTCCATTCTATGACTTCACACACCTCCATTCTGACTTCACACACCTCCATTCTATGACTTTACACAACTCCATTCTGACTTCACACACCTCCATTCTATGACTTCACACACGTGCATTGTGACTTCATACACCTCCATTCTATGACTTCATACACCTCCATTCTGACTTCACACACCTCCATTCTAACTTCACAAACATCAATTCTGTGACTTCACACACCTCCATTCTTTGACTTCACACACCACGATTGTGAGTTCACACACATCAATTCTGAATTCACAAACATCAATTCTGTGACTTCACACACCTCCATTCTATGACTTCACACACCTCCATTCTATGACTTCTCACACCTCCATTCTATGACTTCACAAACCTCCATTCTGACTTCACACACCTCCATTCTGACTACACAAACATCAATTCTGTGACTTCACACACCTCCATTCTATGACTTCACACACCTCCATTCTATGACTTCACACACCTCCATTCTATGACTTCACACACTTCCATTCTTTGACTTCAAACACCTCCATTTTTTGACTTCACACATCTCCATTGTGAGTTCACACACCTCCATTCTATGACTACACACACCTCCATTCTGACTTCACACAGCTCCATTCTAAGAGTTCACACACCTCCATTCTGTGCCTTCACACATCTCCATTTTATGACTTTACACACCTTCATTTTTACTCCACAAACATTCATTCTTTGACTTCACACACCTCCATTCTATGACTTCACACACCTCCATTCTATGACTTTACCCACCTCCATTCTGTGACTTCACACACCTCAATTCTGTGACTTCACACACCTACATTATGACTTCACACACCTCCATTCTATGACTTCACACACCTCCATTCTGACTTCACACACCTCCATTCTATGACTTCCACACCTCCATTCTGTGACTTCACACACCACCATTCTATGACTTCACATACCTCCATTGTGACTTCACACACCTCCATTCTATGAGTTCACACACCTCCATTCTGACTTCACACACCTCCATTCTATTCACACACCTCCATTCTGACTTCACACACCTCCATATTATGACTTCACAAAACTCCATTCTGACTTCACACACTTCCATTCTGTGACTTCACACACCTCCATTCCATGACTTCACACACCTCCATTCGATGCCTTCACACACCTCCATTCTGTGATTCACACACCACCATTGTTTGACTTCACACACCTCCATTTTTGGACTTCACACACCTCCATTCCATGACTTCACACATCTCCATTTATGAGTTCGCACACCTCCATTTTGACTTCACACACCTGCATTCTGTGACTTCACATACCTTCATTCTACTTCAAAAACATCCATTCTATGACTTCACACAACTCCATTGTGACTTCACACACCTCCATTCTATGACTTCACACAACTCCATTCTGACTTCACACACCTCCATTCTATGACTTCACACACCTCCATTCTGTGACTTCACACACCTCCATTCCATGACGTCACACACCTCCATTCGATGACTTCACAAACCTCCATTCTTTGACTTCACACACCTCCATTCTATGATTTCACACACCTCCGTTCTGACTTCACACACCTCCATTCTATGACTTCACACACCTCCATTCTGTGACTTCACACACCTCAATTCTGTGACTTCACACACCTCCATTATGACTTCACACACCTCCATTCTATGACTTCACACACCTCCATTCTATGCCTTCACACACCTAGATTCTGTGACTTCACACACCTCCGTTCTGAGTTCACACACCTCAATTCTGTGACTTCACACACCTCCATTCTGACTTCACCCAGCTCCATTCAATGACTTCACACAACTCCATTCTGTGACTTCGCACACCTCCAATCTGACTTCACACAGCTCCACTCTAGGCCTTCCCACACCTCTATTCTATGATTTCACACACCTCCATGCTATGACTTCACACACCTCCATTCTGTGATTTCACACACCTCCATTCTGTGTTCAAACACCTCCGTTCTCTGACTTAACACACCTCCATTCTGTGACTTCACACACCACCATTCTGAGTTCACACACCTCCATTCTGTGACTTCACACACCTCAATTCTGACTTCAAACAGCTCCATCCTATGACTTCACACACCTACATTCTGTGCCTTCACACACCTCCATTCTATGACTTAACACACCTTCATTCTTACTTCACAAACATCCATTCTATGACTTCACATACCTCCATTCTATGACTTCACACACCTCCATTCTATGACTTCACAAACCTCCATTCTGTGACTTCACACACCTCAATTCTGTGACTTCACACACCTCCATTATGACTTCACACACATCCATTCTATGACTTCACACACCTCCATTCTATGACTTCACACACATTCATTCTGTGACTTCACACACCTCCATTCTGTGACTTCACACAACTCCATTCTGACTTCACACAGGTCCATTCTATGACTTCACACACCTCCATTCTACGACTTCACACACATCCATTCTATGACTTCACACACCTCCATTCTATGACTTTACACAACTCCATTCTGACTTCACACACCTCCATTCTATGACTTCACACACGTGCATTGTGACTTCACACACCTCCATTCTATGACTTCATACACCTCCATTCTGACTTCACACACCTCCATTCTGACTTCACAAACATCAATTCTGTGACTTCACACACCTCCATTCTTTGACTTCACACACCTCGATTGTGAGTTCAAACACATCAATTCTGAATTCACAAACATCAATTCTGTGACTTCACACACCTCCATTCTATGACGTCACACACCTCCATTCTATGACTTCTCACACCTCCATTCTATGACTTCACAAACCTCCATTCTGACTTCACACACCTCCATTCTGACTACACAAACATCAATTCTGTGACTTCACACACCTCCATTCTATGACTTCACACACCTCCATTCTATGACTTCACACACCTCCATTCTATGACTTCACACACTTCCATTCTTTGACTTCAAACACCTCCATTTTTTGACTTCACACATCTCCATTGTGAGTTCACACACCTCCATTCTATGACTACACACACCTCCATTCTGACTTCACACAGCTCCATTCTAAGAGTTCACACACCTCCATTCTGTGCCTTCACACATCTCCATTTTATGACTTTACACACCTTCATTTTTACTCCACAAACATTCATTCTTTGACTTCACACACCTCCATTCTATGACTTCACACACCTCCATTCTATGATTTTACCCACCTCCATTCTGTGACTTCACACACCTCAATTCTGTGACTTCACACACCTACATTATGACTTCACACACCTCCATTCTATGACTTCACACACCTCCATTCTGACTTCACACACCTCCATTCTATGACTTCCACACCTCCATTCTGTGACTTCACACACCACCATTCTATGACTTCACATACCTCCATTGTGACTTCACACACCTCCATTCTATGAGTTCACACACCTCCATTCTGACTTCACACACCTCCATTCTATTCACACACCTCCATTCTGACTTCACACACCTCCATATTATGACTTCACAAAACTCCATTCTGACTTCACACACTTCCATTCTGTGATTCACACACCACCATTGTTTGACTTCACACACCTCCATTTTTGGACTTCACACACCTCCATTCCATGACTTCACACATCTCCATTTATGAGTTCGCACACCTCCATTTTGACTTCACACACCTGCATTCTGTGACTTCACATACCTTCATTCTACTTCAAAAACATCCATTCTATGACTTCTCACAACTCCATTCTGACTTCACACACCTCCATTCTTTGACTTCACACACCTCCATTCTATGATTTCACACACCTCCGTTCTGACTTCACACACCTCCATTCTATGACTTCACACACCTCCATTCTGTGACTTCACACACCTCAATTCTGTGACTTTACACACCTCCATTATGACTTCACACACCTCCATTCTATGACTTCACACACCTCCATTCTATGCCTTCACACACCTAGATTCTGTGACTTCACACACCTCCGTTCTGAGTTCACACACCTCAATTCTGTGACTTCACACACCTCCATTCTGACTTCACCCAGCTCCATTCAATGACTTCACACAACTCCATTCTGTGACTTCGCACACCTCCAATCTGACTTCACACAGCTCCACTCTATGCCTTCCCACACCTCTATTCTATGATTTCACACACCTCCATGCTATGACTTCACACACCTCCATTCTGTGATTTCACACACCTCCATTCTGAGTTCAAACACCTCCGTTCTCTGACTTAACACACCTCCATTCTGTGACTTCACACACCACCATTCTGAGTTCACACACCTCCATTCTGTGACTTCACACACCTCAATTCTGACTTCAAACAGCTCCATCCTATGACTTCACACACCTACATTCTGTGCCTTCACACACCTCCATTCTATGACTTAACACACCTTCATTCTTACTTCACAAACATCCATTCTATGACTTCACATACCTCCATTCTATGACTTCACACACCTCCATTCTATGACTTCACAAACCTCCATTCTGTGACTTCACACACCTCAATTCTGTGACTTCACACACCTCCATTATGACTTCACACACATCCATTCTATGACTTCACACACCTCCATTCTATGACTTCACACACATTCATTCTGTGACTTCACACACCTCCATTCTGTGACTTCACACAACTCCAATCTGACTTCACACAGGTCCATTCTATGACTTCACACACCTCCATTCTACGACTTCACACACCTCCATTCTATGACTTCACACACCTCCATTCTGACTTCACACACCTCCATTCTATGACTTTACACAACTCCATTCTGACTTCACACACCTCCATTCTATGACTTCACACACGTGCATTGTGACTTCACACACCTCCATTCTATGACTTCATACACCTCCATTCTGACTTCACACACCTCCATTCTGACTACACAAACATCAATTCTGTGACTTCACACACCTCCATTCTATGACTTCACACACCTCCATTCTATGACTTCACACACCTCCATTCTGACTTCACAAACATCAATTCTGTGACTTCACACACCTCCATTCTTTGACTTCACACACCTCGATTGTGAGTTCACACACATCAATTCTGAATTCACAAACATCAATTCTGTGACTTCACACACCTCCATTCTATGACGTCACACACCTCCATTCTATGACTTCTCACACCTCCATTCTATGACTTCACAAACCTCCATTCTGACTTCACACACCTCCATTCTGACTACACAAACATCAATTCTGTGACTTCACACACCTCCATTCTTTGACTTCACACACCTCGATTGTGAGTTCAGACACATCAATTCTGAATTCACAAACATCAATTCTGTGACTTCACACACCTCCATTCTATGACTTCACACACCTCCATTCTGTGACTTCACACACGTCAATTCTCACTTCACACAGCTTCATTCTATGACTTCACACACCTCCATACTGTGACTTCACACACCTCCATTCTATGATTTCACACACCTCCATTGTGACTTCACACACCTCCATTCTATGAGTTCACACACCTCCATTCTGACTTCACACACCTCCATTCTATGACTTCACACACCACCATTCAGACTTCACACACCTCCATTCTATGACTTCACACAACTCCATTCTGACGTCACACACCTCTATTCTGTGACTTCACACACCTCCATTCCATGACTTCACACACCTCCATTCGATGACTTCACACACCTCCATTCTTTGACTTCACACACCTCCATTCTATGATTTCACACACCTCGGTTCTGACTTCACACACCTCCATTCTATGACTTCACACACCTCCATTCTGTGACTTCACACACCTAAATTCTGTGACTTCACGCACCTCCATTATGACTTCACACATCTCCATTCTATGACTTCACACACCTCCATTCTATGACTTCACACACCTAGATTCTGTGACTTCACACACCTCCGTTCTGAGTTCACACACCTCAATTCTGTGACTTCACACACCTCCATTCTGACTTCACCCAGCTCCATTCAATGACTTCACACACCTCCATGCTGTGACTTCGCACACCTCCAATCTGACTTCACACAGCTCCACTCTATGCCTTCCCACACCTCCATTCTATGATTTCACACACCTCCATTCTATGACTACACCCACCTCCATTCTGTGATTTCACACACTTCCATTCTGAATTCAAACACCTCCGTTCTGTGACTTAACACACCTACATTCTGTGACTTCACACACCACCATTCTGAGTTCACACACCTCCATTCTATGACTTAACACACCTTCATTCTTACTTCACAAACATCCATTCTATGACTTCACACCCCTCATTCTATGACTTCACACACCTCCATTGTATGACTTCACAAACCTCCATTCTGTGACTTCACACACCTCAATTCTGTGACTTCACACAACTCCATTATGACTTCACACACATCCATTCTATGACTTCACACACCTCCATTCTATGACTTCACACACCTTCATTCTGTGACTTCACACACCTCCATTCTGAGTTCACACACCTCCATTCTGTGACTTCACACAACTGCAATCTGACTTCACACAGCTCCATTCTATGACTTCACACACCTCCATTCTGTGACTTCACACACCTCCATTCTATGACTTCACACATCTCCAATGTGACTTCACACAGCTCCATTCTATGAGTTCACACACCTCCATTCTGACTTCACACACCTCCATTCTATGACTTCACACACCTCCATTCTGACTTCACACACCTCCATTCTCTGACTTTACACAACTCCATTCTGACTTCACACACCTCCATTCTATGACTTCACACACGTGCATTGTGACTTCACACACCTCCATTCTATGACTTCATACACCTCCATTCTGACTTCACACACCTCCATTCTGACTTCACAAACATCAATTCTGTGACTTCACACACCTCCATTCTTTGACTTCACACACCTCGATTGTGAGTTCACACACATCAATTCTGAATTCACAAACATCAATTCTGTGACTTCACACACCTCCATTCTATGACGTCACACACCTCCATTCTATGACTTCTCACACCTCCATTCTATGACTTCACAAACCTCCATTCTGACTTCACACACCTCCATTCTGACTACACAAACATCAATTCTGTGACTTCACACACCTCCATTCTATGACTTCACACACCTCCATTCTATGACTTCACACACCTCCATTCTATGACTTCACACACTTCCATTCTTTGACTTCAAACACCTCCATTTTTTGACTTCACACATCTCCATTGTGAGTTCACACACCTCCATTCTATGACTACACACACCTCCATTCTGACTTCACACAGCTCCATTCTAAGAGTTCACACACCTCCATTCTGTGCCTTCACACATCTCCATTTTATGACTTTACACACCTTCATTTTTACTCCACAAACATTCATTCTTTGACTTCACACACCTCCATTCTATGACTTCACACACCTCCATTCTATGACTTTACCCACCTCCATTCTGTGACTTCACACACCTCAATTCTGTGACTTCACACACCTACATTATGACTTCACACACCTCCATTCTATGACTTCACACACCTCCATTCTGACTTCACACACCTCCATTCTATGACTTCCACACCTCCATTCTGTGACTTCACACACCACCATTCTATGACTTCACATACCTCCATTGTGACTTCACACACCTCCATTCTATGAGTTCACACACCTCCATTCTGACTTCACACACCTCCATTCTATTCACACACCTCCATTCTGACTTCACACACCTCCATATTATGACTTCACAAAACTCCATTCTGACTTCACACACTTCCATTCTGTGACTTCACACACCTCCATTCCATGACTTCACACACCTCCATTCGATGCCTTCACACACCTCTATTGTGTGATTCACACACCACCATTGTTTGACTTCACACACCTCCATTTTTGGACTTCACACACCTCCATTCCATGACTTCACACATCTCCATTTATGAGTTCGCACACCTCCATTTTGACTTCACACACCTGCATTCTGTGACTTCACATACCTTCATTCTACTTCAAAAACATCCATTCTATGACTTCACACAACTCCATTCTGACTTCATACACCTCCATTCTATGACTTCACACAACTCCATTCTGACTTCACACACCTCCATTCTGTGACTTCACACACCTCCATTCCATGACGTCACACACCTCCATTCGATGACTTCACAAACCTCCATTCTTTGACTTCACACACCTCCATTCTATGATTTCACACACCTCCGTTCTGACTTCACACACCTCCATTCTATGACTTCACACACCTCCATTCTGTGACTTCACACACCTCAATTCTGTGACTTCACACACCTCCATTATGACTTCACACACCTCCATTCTATGACTTCACACACCTCCATTCTATGCCTTCACACACCTAGATTCTGTGACTTCACACACCTCCGTTCTGAGTTCACACACCTCAATTCTGTGACTTCACACACCTCCATTCTGACTTCACCCAGCTCCATTCAATGACTTCACACAACTCCATTCTCTGACTTCGCACACCTCCAATCTGACTTCACACAGCTCCACTCTATGCCTTCCCACACCTCTATTCTATGATTTCACACACCTCCATGCTATGACTTCACACACCTCCATTCTGTGATTTCACACACCTCCATTCTGAGTTCAAACACCTCCGTTCTCTGACTTAACACACCTCCATTCTGTGACTTCACACACCACCATTCTGAGTTCACACACCTCCATTCTGTGACTTCACACACCTCAATTCTGACTTCAAACAGCTCCATCCTATGACTTCACACACCTACATTCTGTGCCTTCACACACCTCCATTCTATGACTTAACACACCTTCATTCTTACTTCACAAACATCCATTCTATGACTTCACATACCTCCATTCTATGACTTCACACACCTCCATTCTATGACTTCACAAACCTCCATTCTGTGACTTCACACACCTCAATTGTGTGACTTCACACACCTCCATTATGACTTCACACACATCCATTCTATGACTTCACACACCTCCATTCTATGACTTCACACACATTCATTCTGTGACTTCACACACCTCCATTCTGTGACTTCACACAACTCCAATCTGACTTCACACAGGTCCATTCTATGACTTCACACACCTCCATTCTACGACTTCACACACCTCCATTCTATGACTTCACACACCTCCATTCTGACTTCACACACCTCCATTCTATGACTTTACACAACTCCATTCTGACTTCACACACCTCCATTCTATGACTTCACACACGTGCATTGTGACTTCACACACCTCTATTCTATGACTTCATACACCTCCATTCTGACTTCACACACCTCCATTCTGACTTCACAAACATCAATTCTGTGACTTCACACACCTCCATTCTTTGACTTCACACACCTCGATTGTGAGTTCACACACGTCCATTCTGACTTCACAAACATCAATTCTGTGACTTCACACACCTCCATTCTATGACGTCACACACCTCCATTCTATGACTTCTCACACCTCCATTCTATGACTTCACAAACCTCCGTTCTGACTTCACACACCTCCATTCTGACTACACAAACATCAATTCTGTGACTTCACACACCTCCATTCTATGACTTCACACACCTCCATTCTATGACTTCACACACCTCCATTCTATGACTTCACACACTTCCATTCTTTGACTTCAAACACCTCCATTTTTTGACTTCACACATCTCCATTGTGAGTTCACACACCTCCATTCTATGACTACACACACCTCCATTCTGACTTCACACAGCTCCATTCTAAGAGTTCACACACCTCCATTCTGTGCCTTCACACATCTCCATTTTATGACTTTACACACCTTCATTTTTACTCCACAAACATTCATTCTTTGACTTCACACACCTCCATTCTATGACTTCACACACCTCCATTCTATGACTTTACCCACCTCCATTCTGTGACTTCACACACCTCAATTCTGTGACTTCACACACCTACATTATGACTTCACACACCTCCATTCTATGACTTCACACATCTCCATTCTGACTTCACACACCTCCATTCTTACTTCACAAACATCAATTCTGTGACTTCACACACCTCCATTCTTTGACTTCACACACCTCGATTGTGAGTTCAGACACATCAATTCTGAATTCACAAACATCAATTCTGTGACTTCACACACCTCCATTCTATGACTTCACACACCTCCATTCTGTGACTTCACACACGTCAATTCTCACTTCACACAGCTTCATTCTATGACTTCACACACCTCCATACTGTGACTTCACACACCTCCATTCTATGATTTCACACACCTCCATTGTGACTTCACACACCTCCATTCTATGAGTTCACACACCTCCATTCTGACTTCACACACCTCCATTCTATGACTTCACACACCACCATTCAGACTTCACACACCTCCATTCTATGACTTCACACAACTCCATTCTGACGTCACACACCTCCATTCTGTGACTTCACACACCTCCATTCCATGACTTCACACACCTCCATTCGATGACTTCACACACCTCCATTCTTTGACTTCACACACCTCCATTCTATGATTTCACACACCTCCGTTCTGACTTCACACACCTCCATTCTATGACTTCACACACCTCCATTCTGTGACTTCACACACCTCAATTCTGTGACTTCACGCACCTCCATTATGACTTCACACATCTCCATTCTATGACTTCACACACCTCCATTCTATGACTTCACACACCTAGATTCTGTGACTTCACACACCTCCGTTCTGAGTTCACACACCTCAATTCTGTGACTTCACACACCTCCATTCTGACTTCACCCAGCTCCATTCAATGACTTCACACACCTCCATGCTCTGACTTCGCACACCTCCAATCTGACTTCACACAGCTCCACTCTATGCCTTCCCACACCTCCATTCTATGATTTCACACACCTCCATTCTATGACTACACCCACCTCCATTCTGTGATTTCACACACTTCCATTCTGAGTTCAAACACCTCCGTTCTGTGACTTAACACACCTACATTCTGTGACTTCACACACCACCATTCTGAGTTCACACACCTCCATTCTATGACTTAACACACCTTCATTCTTACTTCACAAACATCCATTCTATGACTTCACACCCCTCATTCTATGACTTCACACACCTCCATTGTATGACTTCACAAACCTCCATTCTGTGACTTCACACACCTCAATTCTGTGACTTCACACAACTCCATTATGACTTCACACACATCCATTCTATGACTTCACACACCTCCATTCTATGACTTCACACACCTTCATTCTGTGACTTCACACACCTCCATTCTGAGTTCACACACCTCCATTCTGTGACTTCACACAACTGCAATCTGACTTCACACAGCTCCATTCTATGACTTCACACACCTCCATTCTGTGACTTCACACACCTCCATTCTATGACTTCACACATCTCCAATGTGACTTCACACAGCTCCATTCTATGAGTTCACACACCTCCATTCTGACTTCACACACCTCCATTCTATGACTTCACACACCTCCATTCTGACTTCACACACCTCCATTCTATGACTTTACACAACTCCATTCTGACTTCACACACCTCCATTCTATGACTTCACACACGTGCATTGTGACTTCACACACCTCCATTCTATGACTTCATACGCCTCCATTCTGACTTCACACACCTCCATTCTAACTTCACAAACATCAATTCTGTGACTTCACACACCTCCATTCTTTGACTTCACACACCTCGATTGTGAGTTCACACACATCAATTCTGAATTCACAAACATCAATTCTGTGACTTCACACACCTCCATTCTATGACTTCACACACCTCCATTCTCTGACTTCTCACACCTCCATTCTATGACTTCACAAACCTCCATTCTGACTTCACACACCTCCATTCTGACTACACAAACATCAATTCTGTGACTTCACACACCTCCATTCTATGACTTCACACACCTCCATTCTATGACTTCACACACCTCCATTCTATGACTTCACACACTTCCATTCTTTGACTTCAAACACCTCCATTTTTTGACTTCACACATCTCCATTGTGAGTTCACACACCTCCATTCTATGACTACACACACCTCCATTCTGACTTCACACAGCTCCATTCTAAGAGTTCACACACCTCCATTCTGTGCCTTCACACATCTCCATTTTATGACTTTACACACCTTCATTTTTACTCCACAAACATTCATTCTTTGACTTCACACACCTCCATTCTATGACTTCACACACCTCCATTCTATGACTTTACCCACCTCCATTCTGTGACTTCACACACCTCAATTCTGTGACTTCACACACCTACATTATGACTTCACACACCTCCATTCTATGACTTCACACACCTCCATTCTGACTTCACACACCTCCATTCTATGACTTCCACACCTCCATTCTGTGACTTCACACACCACCATTCTATGACTTCACATACCTCCATTGTGACTTCACACACCTCCATTCTATGAGTTCACACACCTCCATTCTGACTTCACACACCTCCATTCTATTCACACACCTCCATTCTGACTTCACACACCTCCATATTATGACTTCACAAAACTCCATTCTGACTTCACACACTTCCATTCTGTGACTTCACACACCTCCATTCCATGACTTCACACACCTCCATTCTATGACTTCACACACCTCCATTCTATGACTTTACCCACCTCCATTCTGTGACTTCACACACCTCAATTCTGTGACTTCACACACCTACATTATGACTTCACACACCTCCATTCTATGACTTCACACACCTCCATTCTGACTTCACACACCTCCATTCTATGACTTCCACACCTCCATTCTGTGACTTCACACACCTCCATTCTATGACTTCACACACCACCATTCAGACTTCACACACCTCCATTCTATGACTTCACACAACTCCATTCTGACGTCACACACCTCTATTCTGTGACTTCACACACCTCCATTCCATGACTTCACACACCTCCATTCGATGACTTCACACACCTCCATTCTTTGACTTCACACACCTCCATTCTATGATTTCACACACCTCCGTTCTGACTTCACACACCTCCATTCTATGACTTCACACACCTCCATTCTGTGACTTCACACACCTCAATTCTGTGACTTCACGCACCTCCATTATGACTTCACACATCTCCATTCTATGACTTCACACACCTCCATTCTATGACTTCACACACCTAGATTCTGTGACTTCACACACCTCCGTTCTGAGTTCACACACCTCAATTCTGTGACTTCACACACCTCCATTCTGACTTCACCCAGCTCCATTCAATGACTTCACACACCTCCATGCTGTGACTTCGCACACCTCCAATCTGACTTCACCCAGCTCCACTCTATGCCTTCCCACACCTCCATTCTATGATTTCACACACCTCCATTCTATGACTACTCCCACCTCCATTCTGTGATTTCACACACTTCCATTCTGAATTCAAACACCTCCGTTCTGTGACTTAACACACCTACATTCTGTGACTTCACACACCACCATTCTGAGTTCACACACCTCCATTCTATGACTTAACACACCTTCATTCTTACTTCACAAACATCCATTCTATGACTTCACACCCCTCATTCTATGACTTCACACACCTCCATTGTATGACTTCACAAACCTCCATTCTGTGACTTCACACACCTCAATTCTGTGACTTCACACAACTCCATTATGACTTCACACACATCCATTCTATGACTTCACACACCTCCATTCTATGACTTCACACACCTTCATTCTGTGACTTCACACACCTCCATTCTGAGTTCACACACCTCCATTCTGTGACTTCACACAACTGCAATCTGACTTCACACAGCTCCATTCTATGACTTCACACACCTCCATTCTGTGACTTCACACACCTCCATTCTATGACTTCACACATCTCCAATGTGACTTCACACAGCTCCATTCTATGAGTTCACACACCTCCATTCTGACTTCGCACACCTCCATTCTATGACTTCACACACCTCCATTCTGACTTCACACACCTCCATTCTATGACTTTACACAACTCCATTCTGACTTCACACACCTCCATTCTATGACTTCACACACGTGCATTGTGACTTCACACACCTCCATTCTATGACTTCATACACCTCCATTCTGACTTCACACACCCCCATTCTAACTTCACAAACATCAATTCTGTGACTTCACACACCTCCATTCTTTGACTTCACACACCTCGATTGTGAGTTCACACACATCAATTCTGAATTCACAAACATCAATTCTGTGACTTCACACACCTCCATTCTATGACTTCACACACCTCCATTCTATGACTTCTCACACCTCCATTCTATGACTTCACAAACCTCCATTCTGACTTCACACACCTCCATTCTGACTACACAAACATCAATTCTGTGACTTCACACACCTCCATTCTATGACTTCACACACCTCAATTCTATGACTTCACACACCTCCATTCTATGACTTCACACAATTCCATTCTTTGACTTCAAACACCTCCATTTTTTGACTTCACACATCTCCATTGTGAGTTCACACACCTCCATTCTATGACTACACACACCTCCATTCTGACTTCACACAGCTCCATTCTAAGAGTTCACACACCTCCATTCTGTGCCTTCACACATCTCCATTTTATGACTTTACACACCTTCATTTTTACTCCACAAACATTCATTCTTTGACTTCACACACCTCCATTCTATGACTTCACACACCTCCATTCTATGACTTCACACACCTCCATTCTGACTTCACACAGCTCCATTCTAAGAGTTCACACACCTCCATTCTGTGCCTTCACACATGTCCATTTTATGACTTTACACACCGTCATTTTTACTCCACAAACATTCATTCTTTGACTTCACACACCTCCATTCTATGACTTCACACACCTCCATTCTATGACTTTACCCACCTCCATTCTGTAACTTCACACACCTCAATTCTGTGACTTCACACACCTACATTATGACTTCACACACCTCCATTCTATGACTTCACACACCTCCATTCTGTGACTTCACACACCACCATTCTATGACTTCACATACCTCCATTGTGACTTCACACACCTCCATTCTATGAGTTCACACACCTCCATTCTGACTTCACACACCTCCATTCTATTCACACACCTCCATTCTGACTTCACACACCTCCATATTATGACTTCACAAAACTCCATTCTGACTTCACACACTTCCATTCTGTGACTTCACACACCTCCATTCCATGACTTCACACACCTCCATTCGATGCCTTCACACACCTCCATTCTGTGATTCACACACCACCATTGTTTGACTTCACACACCTCCATTTTTGGACTTCACACACCTCCATTCCATGACTTCACACATCTCCATTTATGAGTTCGCACACCTCCATTTTGACTTCACACACCTGCATTCTGTGACTTCACATACCTTCATTCTACTTCAAAAATATCCATTCTATGACTTCACACAACTCCATTCTGACTTCACCCACCTCCATTCTATGACTTCACACAACTCCATTCTGACTTCACACACCTCTATTCTGTGACTTCACACACCTCCATTCCATGACTTCACACACCTCCATTCGATGACTTCACAAACCTCCATTCTTTGACTTCACACACCTCCATTCTATGATTTCACACACCTCCGTTCTGACTTCACACACCTCCATTCTATGACTTCACACACCTCCATTCTGTGACTTCACACACCTCAATTCTGTGACTTCACACACCTCCATTATGACTTCACACACCTCCATTCTATGACTTCACACACCTCCATTCTATGCCTTCACACACCTAGATTCTGTGACTTCACACACCTCCGTTCTGAGTTCACACACCTCAATTCTGTGACTTCACACACCTCCATTCTGACTTCACCCAGCTCCATTCAATGACTTCACACACCTCCATGCTCTGACTTCGCACACCTCCAATCTGACTTCACACAGCTCCACTCTATGCCTTCCCACACCTCTATTCTATGATTTCACACACCTCCATGCTATGACTTCACACACCTCCATTCTGTGATTTCACACACCTCCATTCTGAGTTCAAACACCTCCGTTCTCTGACTTAACACACCTCCATTCTGTGACTTCACACACCACCATTCTGAGTTCACACACCTCCATTCTGTGACTTCACACACCTCAATTCTGACTTCAAACAGCTCCATCCTATGACTTCACACACCTACATTCTGTGCCTTCACACACCTCCATTCTATGACTTAACACACCTTCATTCTTACTTCACAAACATCCATTCTATGACTTCACATACCTCCATTCTATAACTTCACACAACTCCATTCTATGACTTCACAAACCTCCATTCTGTGACTTCACACACCTCAATTGTGTGACTTCACACACCTCCATTATGACTTCACACACATCCATTCTATGACTTCACACACCTCCATTCTATGACTTCACACACATTCATTCTGTGACTTCACACACCTCCATTCTGTGACTTCACACAACTCCAATCTGACTTCACACAGGTCCATTCTATGACTTCACACACCTCCATTCTACGACTTCACACACCTCCATTCTATGACTTCACACACCTCCATTCTGACTTCACACACCTCCATTCTATGACTTTACACAACTCCATTCTGACTTCACACACCTCCATTCTATGACTTCACACACGTGCATTGTGACTTCACACACCTCCATTCTGACTTCACACACCTCCATTCTATGACTTTACACAACTCCATTCTGACTTCACACACATCCATTCTATGACTTCACACACCTCCATTCTATGACTTCACACACCTTCATTCTGTGACTTCACACACCTCCATTCTGAGTTCACACACCTCCATTCTGTGACTTCACACAACTGCAATCTGACTTCACACAGCTCCATTCTATGACTTCACACACCTCCATTCTGTGACTTCACACACCTCCATTCTATGACTTCACACATCTCCAATGTGACTTCACACAGCTCCATTCTATGAGTTCACACACCTCCATTCTGACTTCACACACCTCCATTCTATGACTTCACACACCTCCATTCTGACTTCACACACCTCCATTCTATGACTTTACACAACTCCATTCTGACTTCACACACCTCCATTCTATGACTTCACACACGTGCATTGTGACTTCACACACCTCCATTCTATGACTTCATACACCTCCATTCTGACTTCACACACCTCCATTCTAACTTCACAAACATCAATTCTGTGACTTCACACACCTCCATTCTTTGACTTCACACACCTCGATTGTGAGTTCACACACATCAATTCTGAATTCACAAACATCAATTCTGTGACTTCACACACCTCCATTCTATGACTTCACACACCTCCATTCTATGACTTCTCACACCTCCATCCTATGACTTCACAAACCTCCATTCTGACTTCACACACCTCCATTCTGACTACACAAACATCAATTCTGTGACTTCACACACCTCCATTCTATGACTTCATACACCTCCATTCTATGACTTCACACACCTCCATTCTATGACTTCACACACTTCCATTCTTTGACTTCAAACACCTCCATTTTTTGACTTCACACATCTCCATTGTGAGTTCACACACCTCCATTCTATGACTACACACACCTCCATTCTGACTTCACACAGCTCCATTCTAAGAGTTCACACACCTCCATTCTGTGCCTTCACACATCTCCATTTTATGACTTTACACACCTTCATTTTTACTCCACAAACATTCATTCTTTGACTTCACACACCTCCATTCTATGACTTCACACACCTCCATTCTATGACTTTACCCACCTCCATTCTGTGACTTCACACACCTCAATTCTGTGACTTCACACACCTACATTATGACTTCACACACCTCCATTCTATGACTTCACACACCTCCATTCTGACTTCACACACCTCCATTCTATGACTTCCACACCTCCATTCTGTGACTTCACACACCACCATTCTATGACTTCACATACCTCCATTGTGACTTCACACACCTCCATTCTATGAGTTCACACACCTCCATTCTGACTTCACACACCTCCATTCTATTCACACACCTCCATTCTGACTTCACACACCTCCATATTATGACTTCACAAAACTCCATTCTGACTTCACACACTTCCATTCTGTGACTTCACACACCTCCATTTCATGACTTCACACACCTCCATTCGATGCCTTCACACACCTCCATTCTGTGATTCACACACCACCATTGTTTGACTTCACACACCTCCATTTTTGGACTTCACACACCTCCATTCCATGACTTCACACATCTCCATTTATGAGTTCGCACACCTCCATTTTGACTTCACACACCTGCATTCTGTGACTTCACATACCTTCATTCTACTTCAAAAACATCCATTCTATGACTTCACACAACTCCATTCTGACTTCACACACCTCCATTCTATGACTTCACACAACTCCATTCTGACTTCACACACCTCTATTCTGTGACTTCACACACCTCCATTCCATGACTTCACACACCTCCATTCGATGACTTCACAAACCTCCATTCTTTGACTTCACACACCTCCATTCTATGATTTCACACACCTCCGTTCTGACTTCACACACCTCCATTCTATGACTTCACACACCTCCATTCTGTGACTTCACACACCTCAATTCTGTGACTTCACACACCTCCATTATGACTTCACACACCTCCATTCTATGACTTCACACACCTCCATTCTATGCCTTCAGACACCTCGATTCTGTGACTTCACACACCTCCATTCTGGCTTCACCCAGCTCCATTCAATGACTTCACACAACTCCATTCTGTGACTTCGCACACCTCCAATCTGACTTCACACAGCTCCACTCTATGCCTTCCCACACCTCTATTCTATGATTTCACACACCTCCATGCTATGACTTCACACACCTCCATTCTGTGATTTCACACACCTCCATTCTGAGTTCAAACACCTCCGTTCTCTGACTTAACACACCTCCATTCTGTGACTTCACACACCACCATTCTGAGTTCACACACCTCCATTCTGTGACTTCACACACCTCAATTCTGACTTCAAACAGCTCCATCCTATGACTTCACACACCTACATTCTGTGCCTTCACACACCTCCATTCTATGACTTAACACACCTTCATTCTTACTTCACAAACATCCATTCTATGACTTCACATACCTCCATTCTATGACTTCACACACCTCCATTCTATGACTTCACACACATCCATTCTGTGACTTCACACACCTCAATTGTGTGACTTCACACACCTCCATTATGACTTCACACACATCCATTCTATGACTTCACACACCTCCATTCTATGACTTCACACACATTCATTCTGTGACTTCACACACCTCCATTCTGTGACTTCACACAACTCCAATCTGACTTCACACAGGTCCATTCTATGACTTCACACACCTCCATTCTACGACTTCACACACCTCCATTCTATGACTTCACACACCTCCATTCTGACTTCACACACCTCCATTCTATGACTTTACACAACTCCATTCTGACTTCACACACCTCCATTCTATGACTTCACACACGTGCATTGTGACTTCACACACCTCCATTCTATGACTTCATACACCTCCATTCTGACTTCACACACCTCCATTCTGACTTCACAAACATCAATTCTGTGACTTCACACGCCTCCATTCTTTGACTTCACACACCTCGATTGTGAGTTCACACACATCAATTCTGAATTCACAAACATCAATTCTGTGACTTCACACACCTCCATTGTATGACGTCACACACCTCCATTCTATGACTTCTCACACCTCCATTCTATGACTTCACAAACCTCCATTCTGACTTCACACACCTCCATTCTGACTACACAAACATCAGTTCTGTGACTTCACACACCTCCATTCTATGACTTCACACACCTCCATTCTATGACTTCACACACCTCCATTCTATGACTTCACACACTTCCATTCTTTGACTTCAAACACCTCCATTTTTTGACTTCACACATCTCCATTGTGAGTTCACACACCTCCATTCTATGACTACACACACCTCCATTCTGACTTCACACTGCTCCATTCTAAGAGTTCACACACCTCCATTCTGTGCCTTCACACATCTCCATTTTATGACTTTACACACCTTCATTTTTACTCCACAAACATTCATTCTTTGACTTCACACACCTCCATTCTATGACTTCACACACCTCCATTCTATGACTTTACCCACCTCCATTCTGTGACTTCACACACCTCAATTCTGTGACTTCACACACCTACATTTTGACTTCACACACCTCCATTCTATGACTTCCACACCTCCATTCTGTGACTTCACACACCACCATTCTATGACTTCACATACCTCCATTGTGACTTCACACACCTCCATTCTATGAGTTCACACACCTCCATTCTGACTTCACACACCTCCATTCTATTCACACACCTCCATTCTGACTTCACACACCTCCATATTATGACTTCACAAAACTCCATTCTGACTTCACACACTTCCATTCTGTGACTTCACACACCTCCATTCCATGACTTCACACACCTCCATTCGATGCCTTCACACACCTCCATTCTGTGATTCACACACCACCATTGTTTGACTTCACACACCTCCATTTTTGGACTTCACACACCTCCATTCCATGACTTCACACATCTCCATTTATGAGTTCGCACACCTCCATTTTGACTTCACACACCTGCATTCTGTGACTTCACATACCTTCATTCTACTTCAAAAACATCCATTCTATGACTTCACACAACTCCATTCTGACTTCACACACCTCCATTCTGTGACTTCACACAACTCCATTCTGACTTCACACACCTCCATTCTGTGACTTCACACACCTCCATTCCATGACGTCACACACCTCCATTCGATGACTTCACAAACCTCCATTCTTTGACTTCACACACCTCCATTCTATGATTTCACACACCTCCGTTCTGACTTCACACACCTCCATTCTATGACTTCACACACCTCCATTCTGTGACTTCACACACCTCAATTCTGTGACTTCACACACCTCCATTATGACTTCACACACCTCCATTCTATGACTTCACACACCTCCATTCTATGCCTTCACACACCTAGATTCTGTGACTTCACACACCTCCATTCTGACTTCACCCAGCTCCATTCAATGACTTCACACAACTCCATTCTGTGACTTCGCACACCTCCAATCTGACTTCACACAGCTCCACTCTATGCCTTCCCACACCTCTATTCTATGATTTCACACACCTCCATGCTATGACTTCACACACCTCCATTCTGTGATTTCACACACCTCCATTCTGACTTCAAACACCTCCGTTCTCTGACTTAACACACCTCCATTCTGTGACTTCACACACCACCATTCTGAGTTCACACACCTCCATTCTGTGACTTCACACACCTCAATTCTGACTTCAAACAGCTCCATCCTATGACTTCACACACCTACATTCTGTGCCTTCACACACCTCCATTCTATGACTTAACACACCTTCATTCTTACTTCACAAACATCCATTCTATGACTTCACATACCTCCATTCTATGACTTCACACACCTCCATTCTATGACTTCACAAACCTCCATTCTGTGACTTCACACACCTCAATTGTGTGACTTCACACACCTCCATTATGACTTCACACACATCCATTCTATGACTTCACACACCCCCATTCTATGACTTCACACACATTCATTCTGTGACTTCACACACCTCCATTCTGTGACTTCACACAACTCCAATCTGACTTCACACAGGTCCATTCTATTACTTCACACACCTCCATTCTCCGACTTCACACACCTCCATTCTATGACTTCACACACCTCCATTCTGACTTCACACACCTCCATTCTGACTTCACAAACATCAATTCTGTGACTTCACACACCTCCATTCTCTGACTTCACACACCTCCATTGTGAGTTCACACACCTCCATTCTGAAATCACAAACATCAATTCTGTGACTTCACACACCTCCATTCTATGACTTCACACACCTCCATTCTATGACTTCACACACCTCCAATCTATGACTTCACAAACCTCCATTCTGACTTCACACACGTCCATTCTGACTTCACAAACATCAATTCTGTGACTTCACACACCTCCATTCTATGACTTCACACACCTCCATTCTATGACTTCACACACCTCCATTCTATGACTTCACACACTTCCATTCTTTGACTTCACACACCTCCATTTTTTGAGTTCACACATCTCCATTGTGAGTTCACACACCTGATTCTATGACTTCACACACCTCCATTCTTTGACGTCACACACCTCCATTCTATGACTTCACACTCCTCCATTCTGACTTCACACAGCTCCATTCTATGACTTCACACACCTACATTCTGTGCCTTCACACATCTCCATTATATGACTTAACACACCTTCATTCTTACTTCACAAACATTCATTCTATGACTTCACACACCTCCATTCTATGACTTCACACACCTCCATTCTATGACTTTACACACCTCCATTCTGTGACTTCACACACCTCAATTCTGTGACTTCAAACACCTACATTATGACTTCACAAACCTCCATTCTATGACTTCACACACCTCCATTCTGACTTCACACACCTCCATTCTATGACATCCACAACTCCATTCTATGACTTCACATACCTCCATTGTGACTTCACACACCTCCATTCGATGAGTTCCCACACCTCCATTCTGACTTCACACACCTCCATTCTGTGACTTCACAAACCTCCATTCTGTGTCTTCCCACACCTCCATTCTGACTTCACACACCTCCATTCTGTGACTTCACAAACCTCCATTCTGTGTCTTCCCACACCTCCATTCTGAGTTCACACACCTCAATTCTGTGACTTCACACACCTCAATTCTGGCTTCACACACCTCCATTCTATGACTTCACTCAATTCCTTTCTATGACTTCACACACCTCCCTTCTTTGACTTCACACACCTCCATTGTGAGTTCACACACCTCCATTGTATGACTTCACACCTCCATTATGACTTCACGCAGCTCCATTCTATGACTTCACACACCTCCATCCTGTGCCTTCACACACCCCCATTCTATGACTTAACACACCTTCATTCTTACTTCACAAACATCCACTCTATGATCACACACCTCCATACTGTGACTTCACACACCTCCATTCTATGATTTCACACACCTCCATTGTGACTTCACACACCGCCATTCTATGAGTTCACACACCTCCATTCTGACTTCACACACCTCCATTCTATGACTTCACACACCACCATTCAGACTTCACACACCTCCATTCTATGACTTCACACAACTCCATTCTGCCGTCACACACCTCTATTCTGTGACTTCACACACCTCCATTCCATGACTTCACACACCTCCATTCGATGACTTCACACACCTCCATTCTTTGACTTCACACACCTCCATTCTATGATTTCACACACCTACGTTCTGACTTCACACACCTCCATTCTATGACTTCACACACCTCCATTCTGTGACTTCACACACCTCAATTCTGTGACTTCACACACCTCCATTATGACTTCACACACCTCCATTCTATGACTTCACACACCTCCATTCTCTGACTTCACACACCTAGATTCTGTGACTTCACACACCTCCGTTCTGAGTTCACACACCTCAATTCTGTGACTTCACACACCTCCATTCTGACTTCACCCAGCTCCATTCAATGACTTCACACACCTCCATGCTGTGACTTCGCACACCTCCAATTTGACTTCACACAGCTCCACTCTATGCCTTCCCACACCTCCATTCTGTGATTTCACACACTTCCATTCTGAGTTCAAACACCTCCGTTCTGTGACTTAACACATCACCATTCTGAGTTCACACACCTACATTCTGTGACTTCACACACCTCCATTCTGACTTCAAACAGCTCCATTCTGTGACTTCACACACCTCCATTCTGTGCCTTCACACACCTCCATTCTATGACTTAACACACCTTCATTCTTACTTCACAAACATCCATTCTATGACTTCACACACCTCCATTCTATGACTTCACACACCTCCATTCTATGACTTCACAAACCTCCATTCTGTGACTTCACACACCTCCATTCTGTGACTTCACACACCTCAATTCTGTGACTTCACACACCTCCATTATGACTTCACACACCTCCATTCTATGACTTCACACACCTTCATTCTGTGACTTCACACACCTCCATTCTGAGTTCACACACCTCCATTCTGTGACTTCACACAACTCCAATCTGACTTCACACAGCTCCATTCTATGACTTCACACACCTCCATTCTATGACTTCACACACCTCCATTCTATGACTTAACACATCTCCATTGTGACTTCACACAGCTCCATTCTATGAGTTCACACACCTCCATTCTGACTTCACACACCTCCATTCTATGACTTCACACACCTCCATTCTGACTTCACACACCTCCATTCTATGACTTTACACAACTCCATTCTGACTTCACACACCTCCATTCTATGACTTCACACACGTGCATTGTGACTTCACACACCTCCATTCTATGACTTCATACACCTCCATTCTGACTTCACACACCTCCATTCTGACTTCACAAACCTCAATTCTGTGACTTCACACACCTCCATTCTTTGACTTCACACACCTCGATTGTGAGTTCACACACATCAATTCTGAATTCACAAACATCAGTTCCTTGACTTCACACACCTGCATTCTATGACTTCACACACCTCCATTCTATGACTTCACACACCTCCATTCTATCACTTCACAAACCTCCATTCTGACTTCACACACCTCCATTCTGACTACACAAACATCAATTCTGTGACTTCACACACCTCCATTCTATGACTTCACACACCTCCATTCTATGACTTCACACACCTCCATTCTATGACTTCACACACTTCCATTCTTTGACTTCAAACACCTCCATTTTTTGACTTCACACATCTCCATTGTGAGTTCACACACCTCCATTCTATGACTTCACACACCTCCATTCTGACTTCACACAGCTCCATTCTAAGACTTCACACACCTCCATTTTGTGCCTTCACACATCTCCATTTTATGACTTTACACACCTTCATTCTTACTTCACAAACATTCATTCTATGACTTCACACACCTCCATTCTATGACTTCACACACCTCCATTCTATGACTTTACTCACCTCCATTCTGTGACTTCACACACCTCAATTCTGTGACTTCACACACCTACATTATGACTTCACACACCTCCATTCTATGACTTCACACACCTCCATTCTGACTTCACACACCTCCATTCTATGACTTCCACACCTCCGTTCTGTGACTTCACACACCACCATTCTATGACTTCACATACCTCCATTGTGACTTCACACACATCCATTCTATGAGTTCACACACCTCCATTCTGACTTCACACACCTCCATTCCATGACTTCACACACCTCCATTCGATGCCTTCACACACCTCCATTCTGTGACTTCACACACCACCATTGTTTGACTTCACACACCTCCATTTTTGGACTTCACACACCTCCATTCCATGACTTCACACATCTCCATTTATGAGTTCGCACACCTCCATTTTGACTTCACACACCTCCATTCTGTGACTTCACACACCTTTATTCTACTTCAAAAACATCCATTCTATGACTTCACACACCTCCATTCTATGACTTCACAAACCTCCATTCTGTGTCTTCACACACCTCCATTCTTAGTTCACACACCTCAATTCTGTGACTTCACACACCTCAATTCTGTCTTCACACACCTCCATTCTATGACTTCACACAATTACTTTCTATGACTTCACACACCTCCATTCTTTGACTTCACACACCTCCATTGTGAGTTCACACACCTCCATTCTATGACTTCACACACCTCCATTATGACTTCACACAGCACCATTCTATGACTTCACACACCTCCATTCTGTGCCTTCACACACCTCCATTCTATGACTTAACACACCTTCATTCTTACTTCACAAACATCCATTCTATGATCACACACCTCCATTCTATGACTTCACACACCTCCATTCTATGACTTCACACCTCCATTCTGTGACTTCACACACCTCCATTCTATGATTTCACACACCACCATTGTGACTTCACACACCTACATTCTATGAGTTTACACACCTCCATTCTGACTTCACACACCTCCATTCTATGACTTCACACACCTCCATTCTGACTTCACACACCTCCATTCTATGACTTCACACAACTCCCTTCTGACTTCACACACCTCCATTCTCTGACTTCACACACCTCCATTCCATGACTTCACACACCTCCATTCGATGACTTCACAAACCTCCATTCTTTGACTTCACACACCTCCATTCTATGATTTCACACACCTCCGTTCTGACTTCACACACCTCCATTCTATGACTTCACACACCTCCATTCTGTGACTTCACACACCTCAATTCTGTGACTTCACACACCTCCATTATGACTTCACACACCTCCATTCTATGACTTCACACACCTCCATTCTATGCCTTCACACACCTAGATTCTGTGACTTCACACACCTCCGTTCTGAGTTCACACACCTCAATTCTGTGACTTCACACACCTCCATTCTGACTTCACCCAGCTCCATTCAATGACTTCACACAACTCCATTCTGTGACTTCGCACACCTCCAATCTGACTTCACACAGCTCCACTCTATGCCTTCCCACACCTCTATTCTATGATTTCACACACCTCCATTCTATGACTTCACACACCTCCATTCTGTGATTTCACACACCTCCATTCTGAGTTCAAACACCTCCGTTCTCTGACTTAACACACCTCCATTCTGACTTCACACACCTACATTCTGTGCCTTCACACACCTCCATTCTATGACTTAACACACCTTCATTCTTACTTCACAAACATCCATTCTATGACTTCACATACCTCCATTCTATGACTTCACACACCTCCATTCTATGACTTCACAAACCTCCATTCTGTGACTTCACACACCTCAATTCTGTGACTTCACACACCTCCATTATGACTTCACACACATCCATTCTATGACTTCACACACCTCCATTCTATGACTTCACACACATTCATTCTGTGACTTCACACACCTCCATTCTGTGACTTCACACAACTCCAATCTGACTTCACACAGGTCCATTCTATGACTTCACACACCTCCATTTTACGGCTTCACACACCTCCATTCTATGACTTCACACACCTCCATTCTGACTTCACACACCTCCATTCTGACTTCACAAACATCAATTCTGTGACTTCACACACCTCCATTCTTTGACTTCACACACCTCCATTGTGAGTTCACACACCGCCATTCTGAAATCACAAACATCAATTCTGTGACTTCACACACCTCCATTCTATGACTTCACACACCTCCATTCTATGACTTCACACACCTCCAATCTATGACTTCACAAACCTCCATTCTGATTTCACACACGTCCATTCTGACTTCACAAACATCAATTCTGTGACTTCACACACCTCCATTCTATGACTTCACACACCTCCATTCTATGACTTCACACACCTCCATTCTATGACTTCACACACCTCCATTCTGATTTCACACACCTCCATTCTATGACTTCACACACGTGTATTGTGACTTCACACACCTCCATTCTATGACTTCATACACCTCCATTCTGACTTCACACACCTCCATTCTGACTTCACAAACATCAATTCTGACTTCACACACCTCCATTCTTTGACTTCACACACCTCCATTGTGAGTTCACACACCTCCATTCTGCATTCACAAACATCAATTCTGTGACTTCACACACCTCCATTCTATGACTTCACACACCTCCATTCTATGACTTCACACGCCTCCAATCTATGACTTCACAAACCTCCATTCTGACTTCACACACCTCCATTCTGACTTCACAAACATCAATTCTGTGACTTCACACACCTCCATTCTATGACTTCACACACCTCCATTCTATGACTTCACACACCTCCATTCTATGACTTTACACACCTCTATTCTGTGACTTCACACACCTCAATTCTGTGACTTCACACACCTACATTATGACTTCACAAACCTCCATTCTATGACTTCACACACCTCCATTCTGACTTCACACACGTCCATTCTATGACTTCCACACCTCCATTCTATGACTTCACATACCTCCATTGTGACTTCACACACCTCCATTCTATGAGTTCCCACACCTCCATTCTGACTTCACACACCTCCATTCTATGACATCACACACCTCCATTCTGACTTCACACACCTCCATTCTATGGCTTCACACACCTCCATTCTATGACTTCACACACCTCCATTCTATGACTTCACAAACCTCCATTCTGACTTCACACACCTCCATTCTGACTTCACAAACATCAATTCTGTGACTTCACACACCTCCATTCTATGACTTCACACACCTCCATTCTATGACTTCACACACTTCCATTCTATGACTTCACACACTTCCATTCTTTGACTTCACACACCTCCATTTTTTGAGTTCACACATCTCCATTGTGAGTTCACACACCTGATTCTATGACTTCTCACACCTCCATTTTTGACTTCACACACCTCCATTCTATGATTTCACACACCTCCATTCTGACTACACACAGCTCCATTCTATGACTTCACACACCTCCATTCTGTGCCTTCACACATCCCCATTATATGACTTAACACACCTTCATTCTTACTTCACAAACATTCATTCTATGACTTCACACACCTCCATTCTATGACCTCACACACCTCCATTCTATGACTTTACACACCTCCATTCTGTGACTTCACACACCTCAATTCTGTGACTTCACACACCTACATTATCACTTCACAAACCTCCATTCTATGACTTCACACACCTCCATTCTGACTTCACACACCTCCATTCTATGACTTCCACACCTCCATTCTATGACTTCACATACCTCCATTGTGACTTCACACACCTCCATTCTATGAGTTTCCACACCTCCATTCTGTCTTCACACACCTCCATTCTATGACATCACACACCTCCATTCTGACTTCACACACCTCCATTCTATGACTTCACACAACTCCATTCTGACTTCACACTCCTCCATTCTGTGACTTCACACACCTCCATTCCATGACTTCACACACCCCCATTCGATGCCTTCACACACCTCCATTCTTTGACTTCACACACCTCCATTCTATGAGTTCACACAGCTCCATTTGTGACTCTACACACCACCTCTTTGACTTCACACACCTCCATTCTGTGATTTAACACACCTCCATTCTGTGACTTGACACACCTTTATTGTTTGACTTCACACACCTCCATTCTTTGACTTCACACACCTCCTTTCCATGACTTCATATACCTCCATTCTGTGAGTTTACACACCTCCATTGTGAGTTCACACACCTCCATTCTGTGACTTCACATACCTCCATTCTGTGACTTCACACACCTCCTTTCTGTGACTACACACATCTCAATTCTGTGACTTCACACACCTCCATTCTATGACTTCACACACCTCCATTCTGTGACTTCACACACCTCCATTCTGTGACTTCACACACCTCAATTTTGACTTCACACACTTCCATTCTTTGACTTCACACACCTCCATTCTGTGACTTCACACACCACCATTTTGTGACTTCACACACCTCCATTTTTGGACTTCACACACCTCCATTCCATGACTTCACGCATCTCCATTTTATGAGTTCGCACACCTCCATTTTGACTTCACACACCTACATTCTATGACTTCACACACCTTCATTCTACTTCAGAAACATCCATTATATGACTTCACACACCTCCATTCTATGACTTTACAAACCTCCATTCTGTGACTTCACACACCTCCATTCTGAGTTCATACACCTCAATTCTGTGACTTCACACACCTCAATTCTGGCTTCACACACCTCCATTCTATGACTTCAAACAATTCCTTTCTATGAGTTTACACACCTCCATTCTTTGACTTCACACACCTCCATTGTGATTTCACACACCTCCATTCTATGACTTCACACACCTCCATTATGACTTCATATAGCTCCATTCTATGACTTCACACACCTCCATTCTGTGCCTTCACACACCTACATTCTCTGACTTAACACACCTTCATTCTTACTTCACAAACATCCATTCTATGATCACACACCTCCATTCTATGACTTCACACATCTCCATTCTATGACTTCACACACCTCCATTCTGTGACTTCACACACCTCAATTCTGTGACTTCACAAACCTCCATTATGACTTTACACACCTCCATTCTATGACTTCACACACCTCCATTCTATGTCTTCACAACTCCATTCTGTGATTTCACACACCTCCATTCTGAGTTCACACACCTCCATTCTGTGACTTCACACACCTCCAATCTGACTTCACACAGCTCCATTCTATGACTTCACACACCTCCATACTGTGACTTCACACACCTCCATTCTATGATTTCAGTCACCTCCCTTGTGACTTCACACACCTCCATTCTTTGACTTCACACAACTCCATTCTTACTTCACACACCTCCATTCTCTGACTTCACACACCTCTATTCCATGACGTCACACTAATCCATTCCATGACTTCACACACCTCCATTCGATGACTTCACACACCTCCATTCTATGATTTCACACACCTCCCTTGTGACTTCACACATCTCCATTCTATGACTTCACACAACTCCATTCGGACTTCACACACCTCTATTCTGTGCCTTCACACACCTCCATTCCATGACTTCACACACCTCCATTCTGTGATTTCACACACCTCCATTCTGTGACTTCACACACCTTTATTGATTGACTTCACACAATGCATTCTTTGACTTCACACAGCTTTATTCCATAACTTCACACACCTCCATTCTATGAGTTCTCAGACCTCCATTCTATGAGTTCACACACCTCCATTTTGACTTCATACACCTCCATTCTTTGACTTCAAACACATTCATTCTTATTCAGAAACATCCAATCTATGACTTCACACAACTCCATTCTATGACTTCACACACCTCCATTCTGTGACTTCACGCACCTCCATTCCATGACTTCACACACCTCCATTCTTTGACTTCACACACCTCCATTCTATGAGTTCACACACCTCCATTTGTGACTCTACACACCACATTTTTGACTTCACAAACCTCCATTCTATGAGTTCACACACCTCCATTTTGACTTCACACACCTCCATTCTGTGACTTCACACACCTCCAATCTGTGACTTCACACACCTCCATTTTATGACTTCACACACCTACATTTTGTGACTTCACACACCTCCATTCTGTTACTTCACACACCTCCATTTTGACTTCACACACTTCCATTCTTTGACTTCACACACCTCCATTCTGTGACTTCACACACATTAACATTGTTTGACTTCACACACCTCTATTTTTGGACGTCACACACCTCCATTCCATGACTTCACACATCTCCATTTTATGAGTACGCACACCTCCATTTTGACTTCACACACCTCCATTCTCTGACTTCACACACCTTTATTCTACTTCAGAAACATCCGTTCTATGACTTCACACACCTCCATTCTATGATTTCACAAACCGTCATTCTGTGACTTCACACACCTCCATTCTGAGTTCACACACCTTAATTCTGTGACTTCACACACCTCAATTCTGGCTTCACACACCTCCATTCTATGAGTTCACACACTTCCATTCTATGACTTCACACACCTCCATTCTTTGACTTCACACACCTCCATTGTGAGTTCACACACCTCCATTCTGTGACTTCACACACCTCCATTCTTTGACTTCACACACCTCCATTCTGTGACTTCACACACCTCCATTCTATGACTTCACACACCTCCATTCTAAAAATTCACACATCTCCATTCTGTGACTTCACACAACTCCATTCTATGACTTCCCACACCTCCGTTCTGTGACTTAACACACCTTCATTCCGTGACTTCACACACCTTCATTCTATGATTTCACTCACCTCCATTCTATGACTTCACACACCTCCATTGTATGACTTCACACACCTATATTCTTTGACTTCGCACACCTCCATTCTTTGACTTCAGACACCTCCATTTTGAGTTCACACACATACATTCTGTGACTTCACACACCTCCATTTGTGACGATACACACCACCATTTTGACTTCACACACCTCCATTCTGTGACTTCACACACCTCCATTCTGTGACTTCACACTCCTCCATTTTGACTTCACACACTTCCATTCTGTGACTTCACACACCTCCATTCTGTGACTTCGCACACCTCCATTGTTTGACTTCACACACCTCCATTCTTTGACTTCACACACCTCCATTCCATGACTTCACACACCTCTACTCTATCAGTTCACACACATCCATTCTATGAGTTCACACACCACCATTTTGACTTCCCACACCTCCATTCTATGTCTTCACACACCTACATTCTAACTTCAGGAACATCCATTGTATGAATTCACCCACCTCCAATCTATGACTTCACAAACCTCCATTCTATGACTTCACACACCTCCATTCTATGACTTCACACACCTCCATTCTATGACTTCACACACCTCCATTCTGTGACTTCACACACCTCCATTCTGTGAGTTCACACACCTGCATTGTGACTTCACACACCTCCATTCTATGACTTCACACACCTCCATTCTGACTTCAACACCTCCATTCTGACTTCACAAACATCAATTCTGTGACTTCACACACCTCCATTCTTTGACTTCACAAACCTCCATTGTGAGATCACACACCTCCATTCTGACTTCACAAACATCAATTCTGTGACTCCACACACATCCATTCTACGACTTCACACACCTCCATTCTATGACTTTACAAACCTCCATTTTCACTTCACACACCTCCATTCTGACTTCACAAACATCAATTCTGTGACTTCACACACCTCCATTCTATGACTTCACACACCTCCATTCTATGACTTCACACACCTCCATCCTATGACTTCACCCACTTCCATTCTTTGACTTCACACACCTCCATTCTTTGACTTCACACATCTCCATTGTGAGTTCACACACCTTCATTCTATGACTTCACACACCTCCATTCTGACTTCACACACCTCCGTTCTATGACTTCGCACACCTCCATTCTGACTTCACACACCTACATTCTATGACTTCACACAACTACATTCTGACTTCACACACCGCCATTCTCTGACATCACACACCTCCACTCCATGACTTCACACACCTCCTTTCGATGACTTCACACACCTCCATTCTGTGACTTCACACACCTCCATTCTGTGACTTCACACACCTCCATTTTTACTTCACACACTTCCATTCTTTGACTTCACACACCTCCATTCTGTGCCTTCACACACCACCATTGTTTGACTTCACACACCTCCATTCTGTGACTTCACACACCTCCATTTTTACTTCACACACTTCCATTCTTTGACTTCACACACCTCCATTCTGTGCCTTCACACACCACCATTGTTTGACTTCACACACCTCAATTCTATGACTTCACACACCTCCATTCTACTTCAGAAACATCCATTCTATGACTTCATACACCTCCATTCTATGACTTCACAAACCTCCATTCTTTGACTTCACACACCTTCATTCTGAGTTCACACACCTCAATTCTGTGTCTTCACACACCTCAATTCTGGCTTCACACACCTTCATTCTATGACTTCACACACTTCAATTCTATGACTTCACACACCTCCATTCTTTCACTTCACACACCTCCATTGTGAGTTCACACACCTCCATTCTGTGACTTCACACACCTCCATTATGTGACTTCACACACCTCCATTCTATGACTTCAATACCTCGATTCTCTGAATTCACACATCTCCATTCTGTGATTTCACACAACTCCATTCTATGATTTCCCACACCTCAATTCTGGGACTTCACACACCTTCATTCTGAGTTCACACACCTCCGTTCTGTGACTTAACACACCTTCATTCTGTGACTTCACACACCTTCATTCTATGACTTCACACACCTCCATTCTTTCACTTCACACACCTCCATTTTGAGTTCACACACCTACATTCTGTGACTTCACACACCTTCATTTGTGACTTTACTCACCACCATTTTGACTTCACAAACCTCCATTCTGTGACTTCACAAACCTCCATTCTGTGACTTCACACACCTCCATTTTGACTTCACACACTTCCATTCTTTGACTTCATACACCTCCATTCTGTGACTTCGCACACCTCCATTGTTTGACTTCACACACCTCCATTCTTTGACTTCACACACCTCCATTCCATGACTTCACACACCTCCACTCTATCAGTTCACACACATCCATTCTATGAGTTCACATACCACCATTTTGATTGCACACACCTCCATTCTATGACTTCACACCCCTACATTCTTACTTCAAAAACATCCATTCTATGACTTTACAGACCTCCATTCTATGAGTTCACAAACGTCCATTCTATGACTTCACACACCTCCATTCTATGACTTCACACACCTCCATTCTAGGACTTCACACACCTCCATTCTATGACTTCACACACCTCCATTCTGTGACTTCACACACCTCCATTCTATGAGTTCACACACCTGCATTGTGACTTCACACTCCTCCATTCTAAGACTTCACACACCTCCATTCTGACTTCACACACCTCCATTCTGACTTCACAAACATAAATTCTGTGACTTCACACACCTCCATTCTTTGACTTCACACACCTCCATTGTGAGTTCACACACCTCCATTCTGACTTCACAAACATCAATTCTGTGACTTCACACACCTCCATTCTATGACTTCACACACCACCATTCTATGACTTCATACACCTCCATTCTCTGACTTCACAAACCTCCATTCTAACTTCACACACCTCCATTCTGACCTCACAAACATCAATTCTGTGACTTCACACATCTCCATTCTAGGACTTCACACACCTCCATTCTATGACTTCACACACCTCCATTCTATGACTTCACACACTTCCATTCTTTGACTTCACACACCACCATTATTCGACTTCACACAACTCCATTGTGAGTTCACACACCTCCATTCTATGACTTCACACACCTCCATTCTGACTTCTCACAGCTCCATTCCATGACTTCACACAGGTCCATTCTGTGCCTTCACACACCTCCATTCTATGACTTAACACACCTTCATTCTTACTTCACAAACAGCCATTCTATGACTTCACGCACCTCCATTCTATGACTTCACACACCTCCAATCTATGACTTCACATACCTCCATTCTGTGACTTCACACACCACAATTCTGTGACTTCACACACCTACATTATGCCTTCACACACCTCCATTCTATGACTTTACACACCTCCATTCTATGACTTCACACACCTCAATTCTGTGACTTCACACACCTCCATTCTGAGTTCACACACCTCCATTCTGTGACTTCACACACCTCCAATCTGACTTCACACAGCTCCATTCTATGACTTCATACACCTCCATTCTGTGACTTCACACAACTCCATTCTATGACTTCACACACCTTCATTGTGACTTCACACACCTCCATTCTATGAGTTCACACACCTCCATTCTGACTTCACACACCTCCATTCTATGACTTCACACACCTCCATTCTGACATCACACACCTCCATTCTATGACTACATTCAACTCCATTCTGACTTCACACACCTCCATTCTATGACTTCACACACCTCCATTCTCTGACTTCACACACCTCCATTGTGACGTCACACACCTCCATTCTATGAGTTCACACACCTCCATTCTGACGTCACACACCTCCAATCTATGACTTCACACACCTCAATTCTGACCTCACACATCTCCATTCTATGACTTCACACAACTCCATTCTGACTTCACACACGTCCATTCTGTGACTTCACACACCTCCATTCCATGCCTTCGCACACCTCCATTCGATGACTTCACACACCTCCATTCTTAGACTTCACACACCTCCATTCTATGAGTTCACAAACCTCCATTTGTGACTCTACACACCACCTTTTTGACTTCACAAACCTCCATTCTATGACTTCACACACCTCCATTTTGACTTCACACACCTCCATTCTATGACTTCACACACCTTCATTCTTACTTCAGAAACATCCATTCTATGACTTCACGCACCTCCATTCTATGACTTCACAAATCTCCATTCTGTGACTTCACACACCTCCATTCTGAGTTCACACACCTCCATTCTATGACTTCACACACCTCCATTTTGTGACTTCATACACTTCCATTCTATGATTTCACACACCTTCATTCTTACTTCACAAACATCCATTCTATGACTTCACACACTTCCATTCTATGACTTCACACACCTCCATTCTGTGACTTCACACACCTCCATTCTATATCTTCACACATCTCCATTGTGAATTCACACACCTATATTCTATGAGTCCACACACCTCCATTCTAACCTCACAGACCTCCATTCTAAGACTTCACACTCCGCCATTCTGACTTCACACTCCTCCATTCTGTGAATTCACAAAACTCCATTCTATGATTTCACTCACCTCCATATTATGACTTCACACACCACCATCTATGACTTCACACACCTCCATTCTGAGTTCACACACCTCCATTCTTTGACTTCACATACCTCCATTCTGACTTCACACACCAATGTATAACTTCACACACCTCCATTCTGTAACTTCACACACTTCCATTGTTACATAACACACCTCCATTCTACGAGTTCACAAACCTCCATTTTGTGACTTCACACACCTCCATTCTGACTTCACACACCTCCATTCTATGACTTCACAGACCTCGAATCTGTGACTTCACTCACCTCCACTCTATGACTTCATACTGCTCCATTCTATGACTTCCCACACCTCCTTTCTATGACTTCACCCACCTCTATTCTATGACTTCACACCTCCATTCTGACTTCAGATACCTCCATTCTGTGACTTCACACACCTCCATTCTATGACTTCACCCACCTCCAATCTATGACTTCACACACCTTCATTCTTACTTCAGAAACAACCATTCTATGACCTCACACAACTCCATTCTATGACTTCACAAACCTCCATTCTGTGAATTCACACACCTCCATTCTGAGTTCACACACCTCCATTCTGGGACTTCACACACCTCCATTCCGTGACTTCACACACCTCCATTCTTACTTCACAAACCTCCATTCTATGACTTCACACACTTCCATTCTATGACTTCACACACCTCCATTCTGTGACTTCTCACACCTCCATTCTGAGTTCACACACCTCCATTCTGGGACTTCACACATCTCCATTCCGTGACTTCACACACCTCCATTCTTACTTCACACACCTCCATTCTATGACTTCACCCACTTCCATTCTAGGACCTCACACACCTCCATTCTGTGACTTCACACACCTCCATTCTTACTTCACACACCTCCATTCTATAACTTCACACACCTCCATTCTAGGACTACACACACCTCCATTCTGCGACTTCACACACCTCCATTCTGAGTTCACACACCTCCATTCTGTGACTTCACACACCTCCATTCCGTGACTTCACACAACTCCATTCTGTGACTTCACACACCTCCATTCTATGACTTCACACACCTCAATTCTATGACTTCACACACCTCCATTCTGTGACTTCACACATCTCCATTCTATGAGTTCACACACCTCCATCTGACTTCAAAAACCTCCATTCTATGACTTCACAGACTTCGAATCTGTGACTTCACTCACCTCCACTCTATGACTTCACACTTCTCCATTCTATGACTTCCCACACCTCCTTTCTATGACTTCACCCACCCCCATTCTCTGACTTCACACCTCCATTCTGACTTCACACACCTCCATTCTGTGACTTCACACACCTACATTCTATGAGTTCACACACCTCCATTTTGACTTCACACACCTCCATTCTATGACTTCACACACCTCCATTCTTACTTCAGAAACCTCCATTCTATGACTTCACACACCTCCATTCTATGACTTCACACACCTCCATTCTATGACTTCACACACCTCCATTCTATGTCTTCACACACCTCCATTGTGACTTCACACACGTCCATTCTATGAGTTCACACACCTCCATTCTGACTTCATACACTTCCATTCTATGACTTCACACTCCTCCATTCTGACTTCACACAGCTCCATTTTGTGACTTCACACACCTCCATTCTTTGACTTCACACACCTCCATTCTATGACTTCACATACCTCATTTCTGAGTTGACACACCTCCATTCTTTGACTTCACATACCTCCAATCTGACTTCATACACCTCCACTCTATGACTTCACACACATCCATTCTGTGACTTCAAAAACCACCATTCTATGAATTCACACATCTCCATTGTGACTTCACACACCTCCATTCTATGAGTTCACACAGCTCCATTCTGACTTCACACACCTCCATTCTATGAGTTCGTACACCTGTATTCTGACTTCACACCCCTCCATTCTGTGACTTCACATACCTCCATTCTTTGACTTCACACCCCTCCATTCTGTGCCTTCACACACCTCCACTCTGTGACTTTACACACCTCCATTCTATGACTTCACACACCTCCATTCTAAGACTTCACAAACCTCAATTCTATGATTCACACACTTCCATTGTTTGACATCATACACCTCCATTCTTTGACATCACCCACCTCCGTTCCATGAATTCACACACCTCCATTCTATGAGTTCACATACCTCCATTCTATGAGTTCACAAACCTTCATTCTTACTTCAGCAACATCCATTCTATGACTTCAGACACCTCCATTCTATGACTTCACACACCTTCATTCTTACTTCAGCAACATCCATTCTATGACTTCACACACCTCCATTCTATGACTTCACACACTTCCATTCTTTGACTTCAAACACCTCCATTTTTTGACTTCACACATCTCCATTGTGAGTTGACACACCTCCATTCTATGACTTCACACACCTCCATTCTGACTTCACACAGCTCCATTCTAAGACTTCACACATCTCCATTCTGTGCCTTCACACATCTGCATTTTATGACTTTACACACCTTCATTCTTACTTCACAAACATTCATTCTATGACTTCACACACCTGCATTCTATGACTTCACACACCTCCATTCTATGACTTTACCCACCTCCATTCTGTGACTTCACACACCTCAATTCTGTGACTTCACACACCTATATTATGACTTCACACACCTCCATTCTATGACTTCACACACCTCCATTCTGACTTCACACACCTCCATTCTATGATTTCCACTCCTCGATTCTGTGACTTCACACACCACCATTCTATGACTTCACATACCTCCATTGTGACTTCACACACCTACATTCTATGAGTTCACACACCTCCATTCTGACTTCACACACCTTCATTCTATGACTTCACACACCTCCATTCTGACTTCACACACCTCCATTCTATGACTTCACAAAACTCCATTTTGACTTCACACACCTCCATTCCATGACTTCACACACCTCCATTCGATGCCTTCACACACCTCCATTCTGTGACTTCACACACCACCATTGTTTGACTTCACACACCTCCATTTTTGGACTTCACACACCTCCATTCCATGACTTCACACATCTCCATTTATGAGTTCGCACACCTCCATTTTGACTTCACACACCTCCATTCTGTGACTTCACACACCTTCATTCTACTTCAAAAATATCCATTCTATGACTTCACACACCTCCATTCTATGACTTCACCAACCTCCATTCTGTGTCTTCACACACCTCCATTCTGAGTTCACACACCTCAATTCTGTGACTTCACACACCTCAATTCTGTCTTCACACACCTCCATTCTATGACTTCACACAATTCCTTTCTATGACTTCACACACCTCCATTCTTTGACTTCACACACCTCCATTGTGAGTTCACACACCTCCATTCTATGACTTCACACACCTCCATTATGACTTCACACAGATCTATTCTATGACTTCACACACCTCCATTCTGTGCCTTCACACACCTCCATTCTATGACTTAACACACCTTCATTCTTACTTCACAAACATCCATTCTATGATCACACACCTCCATTCTGTGACTTCACACACCTCCATTCTATGACTTCACATATCTCTATTCAGTGATTTCACACACCTCCATTCTGTGACTTCACACACCTCCATTATGACTTCACACACCTGCATTCTATGACTTCACACACCTCCATTCTATGACTTCACACCTCCATTCTGTGACTTCACACACCTTCATTCTATGATTTCACACACCACCATTGTGACTTCACACACCTACATTCTATGAGTTTACACACCTCCATTCTGACTTCACACACCTCCATTCTATGACTTCACACACCTCCATTCTGACTTCACACACCTCCATTCTATGACTTCACACAACTCCATTCTGACTTCACACACCTCCATTCTGTGACTTCACACACCTCCATTCCATGACTTCACACACCTCCATTCGATGACTTCACAAACCTCCATTCTTTGACTTCACACACCTCCATTCTATGATTTCACACACCTCCGTTCTGACTTCACACACCTCCATTCTATGACTTCACACACCTCCATTCTGTGACTTCACACACCTCAATTCTGTGACTTCACACACCTCCATTATGACTTCACACACCTCCATCTATGACTTCACACACCTCCATTCTATGCCTTCACAAACCTAGATTCTGTGACTTCACACACCTCCGTTCTGAGTTCACACACCTCAATTCTGTGACTTCACACACCTCCATTCTGACTTCACCCAGCTCCATTCAATGACTTCACACAACTCCATTCTGTGACTTCGCACACCTCCAATCTGACTTCACACAGCTCCACTCTATGCCTTCCCACACCTCTATTCTATGATTTCACACACCTCCATTCTATGACTTCACACACCTCCATTCTGTGATTTCACACACCTCCATTCTGAGTTCAAACATCTCCGTTCTCTGACTTAACACACCTCCATTCTGTGACTTCACACACCACCATTCTGAGTTCACACACCTCCATTCTGTGACTTCACACACCTCAATTCTGACTTCAAACAGCTCCATCCTATGACTTCACACACCTACATTCTGTGCCTTCACACACCTCCATTCTATGACTTAACACACATTCATTCTTACTTCACAAACATCCATTCTATGACTTCACATACCTCCATTCTATGACTTCACACACCTCCATTCTATGACTTCACAAACCTCCATTCTGTGACTTCACACACCTCAATTCTGTGACTTCACACACCTCCATTATGACTTCACACCCATCCATTCTATGACTTCACACACCTCCATTCTATGACTTCACACACATTCATTCTGTGACTTCACACTCCTCCATTCTGTGACTTCACACAACTCCAATCTAACTTCACACAGGTCCATTCTATGACTTCACACACCTCCATTCTACGACTTCACACACCTCCATTCTATGACTTCACGCACCTCCATTCTGACTTCACACACCTCCATTCTGACTTCACAAACATCAATTCTGTGACTTCACACAACTCCATTCTTTGACTTCACACACCTCCATTGTGAGTTCACACACCTTCATTCTGAAATCACAAACATCAATTCTGTGACTTCACACACCTCCATTCTATGACTTCACACACCTCCATTCTATGACTTCACACACCTCCAATCTATGACTTCACAAACTTCCATTCTGACTTCACACACGTCCATTCTGACTTCACAAACATCAATTCTGTGACTTCACACACCTCCATTATATGACTTCACACACCTCCATTCTATGACTTCACACACCTCCATTCTATGACTTCACACACCTCCATTCTGACTTCACACACCTCCATTCTATGACTTCACACAACTCCATTCTGACTTCACACACCTCCATTCTATGACTTCACACACCTCCATTCTGTGACTTCACACACCTCCATTCTATGACTTCATACACCTCCATTCTGACTTCACACACCTCTATTCTGACTTCACAAACATCAATTCTGACTTCACACACCTCCATTCTTTGACTTCACACACCTCCATTGTGAGTTCACACACCTCCATTCTGAATTCACAAGCATCAATTCTGTGACTTCACACACCTCCATTCTATGACTTCACACACCTCCATTGTATGACTTCACACACCTCCATTCTATGACTTCACAAACCTCCATTCTGACTTCACACACCTCCATTCTGACTTCACAAACATCAATTCTGTGACTTCACACACCTCCATTCTATGACTTCACACACCTCCATTCTATGACTTCACACACCTCCATTCTATGACTTCACACACTTCCATTCTTTGACTTCACACACCTCCATTTTTTGAGTTCACACATCTCCATTGTGAGTTCACACACCTGATTCTATGACTTCACACACCTCCATTCTTTGACGTCACACACCTCCATTCTATGACTTCACACACCTCCATTCTGACTTCACACAGCTACATTCTATGACTTCACACACCTCCATTCTGTGCCTTCACACATCTCCATTATATGACTTAACACACCTTCATTCTTACTTCACAAACATTCATTCTATGACTTCACACACCTCCATTCTATGACTTCACACACCTCCATTCTATGACTTTACACACCTCCATTCTGTGACTTCACACACCTCAATTCTGTGACTTCACACAACTACATTATGACTTCACAAACCTCCATTCTATGACTTCACACACCTCCATTCTGACTTCACATACCTCCATTCTATGACTTCCACACCTCCATTCTATGACTTCACATACCTCCATTGTGACTTCACACACCTCCATTCTATGAGTTCACACACCTCCATTTGTGACTCTACACACCACCTTTTTACTTCACACACCTCCATTCTGTGATTTAACACACCTCCATTCTGTGACTTCACACACCTTTATTGTTTGACTTCACACACCTCCATTCTTTGACTTCACACACCTCCTTTCCATGACTTCATATACCTCCATTCTATGAGTTCACACACCTCCATTGTGAGTTCACACACCTCCATTCTGTGACTTCACACACCTCCATTCTGTGACTTCACACACCTCCTTTCTGTGACTACACACATCTCAATTCTGTTACTTCACACACCTCCATTCTATGACTTCACACACCTCCATTCTGTGACTTCACACACCTCCATTCTGTGAATACACACACCTCAATTTTGACTTCACACACTTCCATTCTTTGACTTCACACACCTCCATTCTGTGACTTCACACACCACCATTGTGTGACTTCACACACCTCCATTTTTGGACTTCACACACCTCCATTCCATGACTTCACGCATCTCCATTTTACGAGTTCGCACACCTCCATTTTGACTTCACACACCTACATTCTATGACTTCACACACCTTCATTCTACTTCAGAAACATCCATTATATGACTTCACACACCTCCATTCTATGACTTTACAAACCTCCATTCTGTGACTTCACACACCTCCAATCTATGACTTCACAAACCTCCATTCTGTCTTCACACACGTCCATTCTGACTTCACAAACATCAATTCTGTGACTTCACACACCTCCATTCTATGACTTCACACACCTCCATTCTGTGACTTCACACACCACCATTGTGTGACTTCACACACCTCCATTTTTGGACTTCACACACCTCCATTCCATGACTTCACGCATCTCCATTTTATGACTTCACACCCCTACATTCTTACTTCAAAAACATCCATTCTATGACTTTACAGACCTCCATTCTATGAGTTCACAAACGTCCATTCTATGACTTCACACACCTCCATTCTATGACTTCACACATCTCCATTCTAGGACTTCACACAGCTCCATTCTATGACTTCACACACCTCCATTCTGTGACTTCACACATCTCCATTCTATGAGTTCACACACCTGCATTGTGACTTCACTCTCCTCCATTCTATGACTTCACACACCTCCATTCTGACTTCACACACCTCCATTCTGACTTTACAAACATCAATTCTATGACTTCACACACCTCCATTCTTTGACTTCACACACCTCCATTGTGAGTTCACACACCTCCATTCTGACTTCACAAACATCAATTCTGTGACTTCACACACCTCCATTCTATGACATCACACACCTCCATTCTATGACTTCACACACCTCCATTCTCTGGCTTCACAAACCTCCATTCTGACTTCACACACCTCCATTCTGACCTCACAAACATCAATTCTGTGACTTCACACATCTCCATTCTAGGACTTCACACACCTCCATTCTATGACTTCACACACCTCCATTCTATCACTTCACACACTTCCATTCTTTGACTTCACACACCACCATTCTTCGACTTCACACAACTCAATTGTGAGTTCACACACCTCCATTCTATGACTTCACACACCTCCATTCTGACTTCACACAGCTCCATTCCATGACTTCACACAGCTCCATTCTGTGCCTTCACACACCTCCATTCTATGACTTAACACACCTTCATTCTTACTTCACAAACATCCATTCTATGACTTCACGCACCTCCATTCTATGACTTTACACACCTTCATTCTACTTCAGAAACATCCGTTCTATGACTTCACACACCTCCATTCTATGATTTCACAAACCTTCATTCTGTGACTTCACACACCTCCATTCTGAGTTCACACACCTCAATTCTGTGACTTCACACACCTCAATTCTGGCTTCACACACCTCCATTCTATGAGTTCACACACTTCCATTCTATGACTTCACACACATCCATTCTGTGACTTCACACACCTCCATTCTATGACTTCACACACCTCCATTCTAAAAATTCACACATCTCCATTCTGTGACTTCACAAAACTCCATTCTATGACTTCCCACACCTCCGTTCTGTGACTTAACATACCTTCATTCCGTGACTTCACACACCTTCATTCTATGATTTCACTCACCTCCATTCTATGAATTCACACACCTCCATTGTATGACTTCACACACCTATATTCTTTGACTTCGCACACCTCCATTCTTTGACTTCACACACCTCCATTTTGAGTTCACACACATACATTCTGTGATTTCACACACCTCCATTTGTAACGTTACACACCACCATTTTGACTTCACACACCTCCATTCTGTGACTTCACACACCTCCATTCTGTGACTTCACACTCCTCTATTTTGACTTCACACACTTCCATTCTGTGACTTCATACACCTCCATTCTGTGACTTCGCACACCTCCATTGTTTGACTTCACACACCTCCATTCTTTGACTTCACACACCTCCATTCCATGACGTCACACACGTCTACTCTATCAGTTCACACACATCCATTCTATGAGTTCACACACCAACATTTTGACTTCACACACCTCCATTCTATGTCTTCACACACCTACATTCTTACTTCAGGAACATCCATTGTATGAATTCACGCACCTCCATTCTATGACTTCACAAACCTCAATTCTATGACATCACACACCTCCATTCTATGACTTCACACACCTCCATTCTATGACTTCACACACCTCCATTCTATGACTTCACACACCTCCATTCTATGACTTCACACACCTCCATTCTGTGAGTTCACACACCTGCATTGTGACTTCACACACCTCCATTCTATGACTTCACACACCTCCATTCTGACTTCACACTCCTCCATTCTGACTTCACAAACATCAATTCTGTGACTTCACACACCTCCATTCTTTGACTTCACACACCTCCATTGTGAGTTCACACACCTCCATTCTGACTTCACAAACATCAATTCTGTGACTTCACACACATCCATTCTACGACTTCACACACCTCCATTCTATGACTTCACAAACCTCCATTTTCACTTCACACACCTCCATTCTGACTTCACAAACATCAATTCTGTGATTTCACACACCTCCATTCTATGACTTCACACACCTCCATTCTATGACTTCACACACCTCCATTCTATGACTTCACCCACTTCCATTCTTTGACTTCACACACCTCCATTCTTTGACTTCACACATCTCCATTGTGAGTTCACAAACCTTCATTCTATGACTTCACACACCTCCATTCTGACTTCACACACCTCCGTTCTATGACTTCGCACACCTCCATTCTGACTTCACACACCCCACATTATATGACTTCACACAACTACATTCTGACTTCACACACCGCCATTCTCTGACATCACACACCTCCATTCCATGACTTCACACACCTCCTTTCGATGACTTCACACACCTCCATTCTGTGACTTCACACACCTCCATTCTGTAACTTCACACACCTCCATTTTTACTTCACACACTTCCATTCTTTGACTTCACACACCTCCATTCTGTGACTTCACACACCACCATTGTTTGACTTCAAACACCTCCATTCTATGACTTCACACACCTCCATTCTACTTCAGAAACATCCATTCTATGACTTCATACACCTCCATTCTATGACTTCACAAACCTCCATTCTTTGACTTCACACACCTTCATTCTGAGTTCACACACCTCAATTCTGTGTCTTCACACACCTCAATTCTGGCTTCACACACCTTCATTCTATGACTTCACACACTTCAATTCTATGACTTCACACACCTCCATTCTTTGACTTCACACACCTCCATTGTGAGTTCACACACCTCCATTCTGTGACTTCACCCACCTCCATTCTGTCACTTCACACACCTCCATTATGTGACTTCACACACCTCCATTCTATGACTTAACACACCTTCATTCTGTGACTTCACACACCTTCATTCTATGACTTCACACACCTCCATTCTTTCACTTCACACACCTCCATTATGTGACTTCACACACCTCGATTCTATGAATTCACACATCTCCATTCTGTGACATCACACAACTCCATTCTATGACTTCCCACACCTCCATTCTGGGACTTCACACACCTCCATTCTGAGTTCACACACCTCCGTTCTGTGACTTAACACACCTTCATTCTGTGACTTCACACACCTTCATTCTATGACTTCACACACCTCCATTCTTTCACCTCACACCTCCATTTTGAGTTCACACACCTACATTCTGTGACTTCACACACCTCCATTTGTGACTTTACTCACCACAATTTTGACTTCACAAACCTCCATTCTGTGACTTCACAAACCTCCATTCTGTGACTTCACACACCTCCATTTTGACTTCACACACTTCCATTCTTTGACTTCATACACCTCCATTCTGTGACTTCGCACACCACCATTGTTTGACTTCACACACCTCCATTCTTTGACTTCACACACCTCCATTCCATGACTTCACACACCTCCACTCTCTCAGTTCACACACATCCATTCTATGAGTTCACATACCAACATTTTGATTGCACACACCTCCATTCTATGACTTCACACCCCTACATTCTTACTTCAAAAACATCCATTCTATGACTTTACAGACCTCCATTCTATGAGTTCACAAACGTCCATTCTATGACTTCACACACCTCCATTCTATGACTTGACACACCTCCATTCTAGGACTTCACACAGCTCCATTCCATGACTTCACACACCTCCATTCTGTGACTTCACACACCTCCATTCTATGACTTCACACACCTCCATTCTAAAAATTCACACATCTCCATTCTGTGACTTCACACAACTCCATTCTATGACTTCCCACACCTCCGTTCTGTGACTTAACACACCTTCATTCCGTGACTTCACACACCTTCATTCTATAATTTCACTCACGTCCATTCTATGACTTCACACACCTCCATTGTATGACTTCACACACCTATATTCTTTGATTTCGCACACCTCCATTCTTTGACTTCACACACCACCATTTTGACTTCACACACCTCCATTCTTTGACTTCACACACCTCCATTTTGTGACTTCACACTCCTCCATTTTGACTTCACACACTTCCATTCTGTGACTTCACACACCTCCATTCTGTGACTTCGCACACCGCCATTGTTTGACTTCACACACCTCCATTCTTTGACTTCACACACCTCCATTCCATGACGTCACACACGTCTACTCTATCAGTTCACACACATCCATTCTATGAGTTCACACACCAACATTTTGACTTCACACACCTCCATTCTATGTCTTCACACACCTACATTCTTACTTCAGGAACATCCATTGTATGAATTCACCCACCTCCATTCTATGACTTCACAAACCTCCATTCTATATGACTTCACACACCTCCATTCTATGACTTCACACACCTCCATTCTATGACTTCACACACCTCCATTCTATGACTTCACACACCTCCATTCTATGACTTCACACACCTCCATTCTGTGAGTTCACACACCTGCATTGTGACTTCACACACCTCCATTCTATGACTTCACACACCTCCATTCTGACTTCACACACCTCCATTCTGACTTCACAAACATCAATTCTGTGACTTCACACACCTCCATTCTTTGACTTCACACACCTCCATTGTGAGTTCACACACCTGCATTCTGACTTCACAAACATCAATTCTGTGACTTCACACACATCCATTATACGACTTCACACACCTCCATTCTATGACTTCACAAACCTCCATTTTCACTTCACACACCTCCATTCTGACTTCACAAACATCAATTCTGTGATTTCACACACCTCCATTCTATGACTTCACACACCTCCATTCTATGACTTCACACACCTCCATTCTATGACTTCACCCACTTCCATTCTTTGACTTCACACACCTCCATTCTTTGACTTCACACATCTCCATTGTGAGTTCACAAACCTTCATTCTATGACTTCACACACCTCCATTCTGACTTCACACACCTCCGTTCTATGACTTCGCACACCTCCATTCTGACTTCACACACCCCACATTCTATGACTTCACACAACTACATTCTGACTTCACACACCGCCATTCTCTGACATCACACACCACCATTCCATGACTTCACACACCTCCTTTCGATGACTTCACACACCTCCATTCTGTGACTTCACACACCTCCATTCTGTAACTTCACACACCTCCATTTTTATTTCACACACTTCCATTCTTTGACTTCACACACCTCCATTCTGTGACTTCACACACCACCATTGTTTGACTTCACACACCTACATTCTATGACTTCACACACCTCCATTCTACTAGAGAAACATCCATTCTATGACTTCATACACCTCCATTCTATGACTTCACAAACCTCCATTCTTTTACTTCACACACCTTCATTCTGAGTTCACATACCTCAATTCTGTGTCTTCACACACCTCAATTCTGGCTTCACACACCTTCATTCTATGACTTCACACACTTAAATTCTATGACTTCACACACCTCCATTCTTTGACTTCACACACCTCCATTATGTGACTTCACACACCTCCATTCTATGACTTAACACACCTTCATTCTGTGACTTCACACACCTTCATTCTATGACTTCACACACCTCCATTCTTTCACTTCACACACCTCCATTATGTGAATTCACACACCTCGATTCTATGAATTCACACATCTCCATTCTGTGACTTCACACAACTCCATTCTATGACTTCCCACACCTCCATTCTGGGACTTCACACACCTCCATTCTGAGTTCACACACCTCCGTTCTGTGACTTAACACACCTTCATTCTGTGACTTCACACACCTTCATTCTATGACTTCACACACCTCCATTCTTTCACCTCACACACCTCCATTTTGAGTTCACACACCTACATTCTGTGACTTCACACACCTCCATTTGTGACTTTACTCACCACCATTTTGACTTCACAAACCTCCATTCTGTGACTTCACAAACCTCCATTCTGTGACTTCACACACCTCCATTTTGACTTCACACACTTCCATTATTTGACTTCATACACCTCCATTCTGTGACTTCGCACACCTCCATTGTTTGACTTCACACACCTCCATTCTTTGACTTCACACACCTCCATTCCATGACTTCACACACCTCCACTCTCTCAGTTCACACACATCCATTCTATGAATTCACATACCAACATTTTGATTGCACACACCTCCATTCTATGACTTCACACCCCTACATTCTTACTTCAAAAACATCCATTCTATGACTTTACAGACCTCCATTCTGTGAGTTCACAAACGTCCATTCTATGACTTCACACACCTCCATTCTATGACTTCACACACCTCCATTCTAGGACTTCACACAGCTCCATTCTATGACTTCACACACCTCCATTCTGTGACTTCACACATCTCCATTCTATGAGTTCACACACCTGCATTGTGACTTCACAGTCCTCCATTTTATGACTTCACACACCTCCATTCTGACTTCACACACCTCCATTCTGACTTCACAAACATCAATTCTATGACTTCACACACCTCCATTCTTTGACTTCACACACCTCCATTGTGAGTTCACACACCTCCATTCTGACTTCACAAACATCAATTCTGTGACTTCACACACCTCCATTCTATGACATCACACACCTCCATTCTATGACTTCACACACCTCCATTCTCTGACTTCACAAACCTCCATTCTGACTTCACACACCTCCATTCTGACCTCACAAACATCAATTCTGTGACTTCACACATCTCCATTCTAGGACTTCACACACCTCCATTCTATGACTTCACACACCTCCATTCTATGACTTCACACACTTCCATTCTTTGACTTCACACACCACCATTCTTCGACTTCACACAACTCAATTGTGAGTTCACACACCTCCATTCTATGACTTCACACACCTCCATTCTGACTTCACACAGCTCCATTCCATGACTTCACACAGCTCCATTCTGTGCCTTCACACACCTCCATTCTATGACTTAACACACCTTCATTCTTACTTCACAAACATCCATTCTATGACTTCACGCACCTCCATTCTATGACTTCACACACCTTCATTCTACTTCAGAAACATCCGTTCTATGACTTCACACACCTCCATTCTATGATTTCACAAACCTTCATTCTGTGACTTCACACACCTCCATTCTGAGTTCACACACCTCAATTCTGTGACTTCACACACCTCAATTCTGGCTTCACACACCTCCATTCTATGAGTTCACACACTTCCATTCTATGACTTCACACACCTCCATTCTTTGACTTCACACACCTCCATTCCATGACTTCACACACCTCCACTCTCTCAGTTCACACACATCCATTCTATGAATTCACATACCAACATTTTGATTGCACACACCTCCATTCTATGACTTCACACCCCTACATTCTTACTTCAAAAACATCCATTCTATGACTTTACAGACCTCCATTCTATGAGTTCACAAACGTCCATTCTATGACTTCACACACCTCCATTCTATGACTTCACACACCTCCATTCTAGGACTTCACACAGCTCCATTCTATGACTTCACACACCTCCATTCTGTGACTTCACACATCTCCATTCTATGAGTTCACACACCTGCATTGTGACTTCACAGTCCTCCATTTTATGACTTCACACACCTCCATTCTGACTTCACACACCTCCATTCTGACTTCACAAACATCAATTCTATGACTTCACACACCTCCATTCTTTGACTTCACACACCTCCATTGTGAGTTCACACACCTCCATTCTGACTTCACAAACATCAATTCTGTGACTTCACACACCTCCATTCTATGACATCACACACCTCCATTCTATGACTTCACACACCTCCATTCTCTGACTTCACAAACCTCCATTCTGACTTCACACACCTCCATTCTGAGCTCACAAACATCAATTCTGTGACTTCACACATCTCCATTCTAGGACTTCACACACCTCCATTCTATGACTTCACACACCTCCATTCTATGACTTCACACACTTCCATTCTTTGACTTCACACACCACCATTCTTCGACTTCACACAACTCAATTGTGAGTTCACACACCTCCATTCTATGACTTCACACACCTCCATTCTGACTTCACACAGCTCCATTCCATGACTTCACACAGCTCCATTCTGTGCCTTCACACACCTCCATTCTATGACTTAACACACCTTCATTCTTACTTCACAAACATCCATTCTATGACTTCACGCACCTCCATTCTATGACTTCACACACCTTCATTCTACTTCAGAAACATCCGTTCTATGACTTCACACACCTCCATTCTATGATTTCACAAACCTTCATTCTGTGACTTCACACACCTCCATTCTGAGTTCACACACCTCAATTCTGTGACTTCACACACCTCAATTCTGGCTTCACACACCTCCATTCTATGAGTTCAGACACTTCCATTCTATGACTTCACACACCTCCATTCTTTGACTTCACACACCTCCATTCCATGACTTCACACACCTCCACTCTCTCAGTTCACACACATCCATTCTATGAATTCACATACCAACATTTTGATTGCACACACCTCCATTCTATGACTTCACACCCCTACATTCTTACTTCAAAAACATCCATTCTATGACTTTACAGACCTCCATTCTATGAGTTCACAAACGTCCATTCTATGACTTCACACACCTCCATTCTATGACTTCACACACCTCCATTCTAGGACTTCACACAGCTCCATTCTATGACTTCACACACCTCCATTCTGTGACTTCACACATCTCCATTCTATGAGTTCACACACCTGCATTGTGACTTCACAGTCCTCCATTTTATGACTTCACACACCTCCATTCTGACTTCACACACCTCCATTCTGACTTCACAAACATCAATTCTATGACTTCACACACCTCCATTCTTTGACTTCACACACCTCCATTGTGAGTTCACACACCTCCATTCTGACTTCACAAACATCAATTCTGTGACTTCACACACCTCCATTCTATGACATCACACACCTCCATTCTATGACTTCACACACCTCCATTCTCTGACTTCACAAACCTCCATTCTGACTTCACACACCTCCATTCTGACCTCACAAACATCAATTCTGTGACTTCACACATCTCCATTCTAGGACTTCACACACCTCCATTCTATGACTTCACACACCTCCATTCTATGACTTCACACACCACCATTCTTCGACTTCACACAACTCAATTGTGAGTTCACACACCTCCATTCTATGACTTCACACACCTCCATTCTGACTTCACACAGCTCCATTCCATGACTTCACACAGCTCCATTCTGTGCCTTCACACACCTCCATTCTATGACTTAACACACCTTCATTCTTACTTCACAAACATCCATTCTATGACTTCACGCACCTCCATTCTATGACTTCACACACCTTCATTCTACTTCAGAAACATCCGTTCTATGACTTCACACACCTCCATTCTATGATTTCACAAACCTTCATTCTGTGACTTCACACACCTCCATTCTGAGTTCACACACCTCAATTCTGTGACTTCACACACCTCAATTCTGGCTTCACACACCTCCATTCTATGAGTTCACACACTTCCATTCTATGACTTCACACACCTCCATTCTTTGACTTCACACACCTCCATTGTGAGTTCACACACCTCCATTCTGTGACTTCACACACCTCCATTCTTTGACTTCACACACCTCCATTCTGTGACTTCACACACCTCCATTCTATGACTTCACACACCTCCATTCTAAAAATTCACACATCTCCATTCTGTGACTTCACACAACTCCATTCTATGACTTCCCACACCTCCGTTCTGTGACTTAACACACCTTCATTCCGTGACTTCACACACCTTCATTCTATGATTTCACTCACCTCCATTCTATGACTTCACACACCTCCATTGTATGACTTCACACACCTATATTCTTTGACTTCGCACACCTCCATTCTTTGACTTCACACACCTCCATTTTGAGTTCACACACATACATTCTGTGACTTCACACACCTCCATTTGTGACGTTACACACTACCATTTTGACTTCACACACCTCCATTCTGTGACTTCACAAACCTCCATTCTGTGACTTCACACTCCTCCATTTTGACTTCACACACTTCCATTCTGTGACTTCACACACCTCCATTCTGTGACTTCGCACACCTCCATTGTTTGACTTCACACACCTCCATTCTTTGACTTCACACACCTCCATTCCATGACGTCACACACGTCTACTCTATCAGTTCACACACATCCATTCTATGAGTTCACACACCAACATTTTGACTTCACACACCTCCATTCTATGTCTTCACACACCTACATTCTTACTTCAGGAACATCCATTGTATGAATTCACCCACCTCCATTCTATGACTTCACAAACCTCAATTCTATGACTTCACACACCTCCATTCTATGACTTCACACACCTCCATTCTGTGAGTTCACACACCTGCATTGTGACATCACACACCTCCATTCTATGACTTCACACACCTCCATTCTGACTTCACACACCTCCATTCTGACTTCACAAACATCAATTCTGTGACTTCACACACCTCCATTCTTTGACTTCACACACCTCCATTGTGAGTTCACACACCTCCATTCTGACTTCACAAACATCAATTCTGTGACTTCACACACATCCATTCTACGACTTCACACACCTCCATTCTATGACTTCACAAACCTCCATTTTCACTTCACACACCTCCATTCTGACTTCACAAACATCAATTCTGTGATTTCAAACACGTCCATTCTATGACTTCACACACCTCCATTCTATGACTTCACACACCTCCATTCTATGACTTCACCCACTTCCATTCTTTGACTTCACACACCTCCATTCTTTGACTTCACACATCTCCATTGTGAGTTCACAAACCTTCATTCTATGACATCACACACCTCCATTCTGACTTCACACACCTCCGTTCTATGACTTCGCACACCTCCATTCTGACTTCACACACCCCACATTCTATGACTTCACACAACTACATTCTGACTTCACACACCGCCATTCTCTGACATCACACACCTCCATTCCATGACTTCACACACCTCCATTCTGTAACTTCACACACCTCCATTTTTACTTCACACACTTCCATTCTTTGACTTCACACACCTCCATTCTGTGACTTCACACACCACCATTGTTTGACTTCAAACACCTCCATTCTATGACTTCACACACCTCCATTCTACTTCAGAAACATCCATTCTATGACTTCATACACATCCATTCTATGACTTCTCAAACCTCCATTCTTTGACTTCACACACCTTCATTCTGAGTTCACACACCTCAATTCTGTGTCTTCACACACCTCAATTCTGGCTTCACACACCTTCATTCTATGACTTCACACACTTCAATTCTATGACTTCACCCACCTCCATTCTTTGACTTCACACACCTCCATTGTGAGTTCACACACCTCCATTCTGTGACTTCACCCACCTCCATTCTGTGACTTCACACACCTCCATTATGTGACTTCACACACCTCCATTCTCTGACTTAACACACCTTCATTCTGTCACTTCACACACCTTCATTCTATGACTTCACACACCTCCATTCTTTCACTTCACACACCTCCATTATGTGACTTCACACACCTCGATTCTATGAATTCACACATCTCCATTCTGTGACTTCACACAACTCCATTCTATGACTTCCCACACCTCCATTCTGGGACTTCACACACCTCCATTCTGAGTTCACACACCTCCGTTCTGTGACTTAACACACCTTCATTCTGTGACTTCACACACCTTCATTCTATGACTTCACACACCTCCATTCTTTCACCTCACACACCTCCATTTTGAGTTCACACACCTACATTCTGTGACTTCACACACCTCCATTTGTGACTTTACTCACCACCATTTTGACTTCACAAACCTCCATTCTGTGACTTCACAAACCTCCATTCTGTGACTTCACACACCTCCATTCTGAGTTCATACACCTCAATTCTGTGACTTCACACACCTCAATTCTGTGACTTCACACATCTCCATTCTAGGACTTCACACACCTCCATTCTATGACTTCACACACCTCCATTCTATGACTTCACACACTTCCATTCTTTGACTTCACACACCACCATTCTTCGACTTCACACAACTCCATTGTGAGTTCACACACCTCCATTCTATGACTTCACACACCTCCATTCTGACTTCACACAGCTCCATTCCATGACTTCACACAGCTCCATTCTGTGCCTTCACACACCTCCATTTGTGACTTTACTCACCACCATTTTGACTTCACACACCTCCATTCTATGATTTCACAAACCTTCATTCTGTGACTTCACACACCTCCATTCTGAGTTCATACACCTCAATTCTGTGACTTCACACACCTCAATTCTGTGACTTCACACACCTCCATTCTATGAGTTCACACACTTCCATTCTATGACTTCACACACCTCCATTCTTTGACTTCACACACCTCCATTGTGAGTTCACACACCTCCATTCTGTGACTTCACACACCTCCATTCTTTGACTTCACACACCTCCATTCTGTGACTTCACACACCTCCATTCTATGACTTCAGACACCTCCATTCTAAAAATTCACACATCTCCATTCTGTGACTTCACACAACTCCATTCTATGACTTCCCACACCTCCGTTCTGTGACTTAACACACCTTCATTCCGTGACTTCACACACCTTCATTCTATAATTTCACTCACGTCCATTCTATGACTTCACACACCTCCATTGTATGACTTCACACACCTTTATTCTTTGACTTCGCACACCTCCATTCTTTGACTTCACACACCTCCATTTTGAGTTCACACACATACATTCTGTGACTTCACACACCTCCATTTGTGACGTTACACACCACCATTTTGACTTCACACACCTCCATTCTGTGACTTCACACACCTCCATTCTGTGACTTCACACTCCTCCATTTTGACTTCACACACTTCCATTCTGTGACTTCACACACCTCCATTCTGTGACTTTGCACACCTCCATGGTTTGACTTCACACACCTCCATTCTTTGACTTCACACACCTCCATTCCATGACTTCACACACCTCTACTCTATCAGTTCACACACATCCATTCTATGAGTTCACACACCACCATTTTGACTTCACACACCTCCATTCTATGTCTTCACACACCTACATTCTTACTTCAGGAACATCCATTGTATGAATTCACCCACCTCCATTCTATGACTTCACAAACCTCCATTCTATGACTTCACACACCTCCATTCTATGACTTCACACACCTCCATTCTATGACTTCACACACCTCCATTCTATGACTTCACACACCTCCATTCTGTGACTTCACACACCTCCATTCTATGAGTTCACACACCTGCATTTTGACTTCACACACCTCCATTCTATGACTTCACACACCTCCATTCTGACTTCACACACCTCCATTCTGACTTCACAAACATCAATTCTGTGACTTCACACCCCTCCATTCTTTGACTTCACACACCTCCATTGTGAGTTCACACACCTCCATTCTGACTTCACAAACATCAATTCTGTGACTTCACACACATCCATTCTACGACTTCACACACCTCCATTCTATGACTTCACAAACCTCCATTTTCACTTCACACACCTCCATTCTGACTTCACAAACATCAATTCTGTGACTTCACACACCTCCATTCTATGACTTCACACACCTCCATTCTATGACTTCACACACCTCCATTCTATGACTTCACCCACTGCCATTCTTTGACTTCACACACCTCCATTCTTTGACTTCACACATCTCCATTGTGAGTTCACACACCTTCATTCTATGACTTCACACACCTCCATTCTGACTTCACACACCTCCGTTCTATGACTTCGCACACCTCCATTCTGACTTCACACTCCTACATTCTATGACTTCACACAACTACATTCTGACTTCACACACCGCCATTCTCTGACATCACACACCTCCATTCCATGACTTCACACACCTCCTTTCGATGACTTCACACACCTCCATTTTGTGACTTCACACACCTCCATTCTGTGACTTCACACACCTCCATTTTTACTTCACACACTTCCATTCTTTGACTTCACACACCTCCATTCTTTGACTTCACAAACCACAATTGTTTGACTTCACACACCTCCATTTTTGGACTTCACACACCTCCTTTCCATGACTTCACTCATCTCCTTTTTATGAGTTCACACACCTCCATTTTCACTTCACACACCTCCATTCTATGACTTCACACACCTCCATTCTACTTCAGAAACATCCATTCTATGACTTCATACACCTCCATTCTATGACTTCCCAAACCTCCATTCTTTGACTTCACACACCTTCATTCTGAGTTCACACACCTCAATTCTGTGTCTTCACACACCTCAATTCTGGCTTCACACACCTTCATTCTATGACTTCACACACTTCAATTCTATGACTTCACACACCTCCATTCTTTCACTTCACACACCTCCATTGTGAGTTCACACACCTCCATTCTGTGACTTCACACACCTCCATTCTGTGACTTCACACACCTCCATTATGTGACTTCACACACCTCCATTCTATGACTTCAACCCCTCGATTCTATGAATTCACACATCTCCATTCTGTGACTTCACACAACTCCATTCTATGACTTCCCACACCTCCATTCTGGGACTTCACACACCTCAATTCTGAGTTCACACACCTCCGTTCTGTGACTTAACACACCTTCATTCTGTGACTTCACACACCTTCATTCTATGACTTCACACACCTCCATTCTTTCACTTCACACACCTCCATTTTGAGTTCACACACCTACATTCTGTGACTTCACACACCTCCATTTGTGACTTTACTCACCACCATTTTGACTTCACAAACCTCCATTCTGTGATTTCACAAACCTCCATTCTGTGACTTCACACACCTCCATTTTGACTTCACACACTTCCATTCTTTGACTTCATACACCTCCATTCTGTGACTTCGCACACCTCCATTGTTTGACTTCACACACCTCCATTCTTTGACTTCACACACTCCATTCCATGACTTCACACACCTCCACTCTATCAGTTCACACACATCCATTCTATGAGTTCACATACCAACATTTTGATTGCACACACCTCCATTCTATGACTTCACACCCCTACATTCTTACTTCAAAAACGTCCATTCTATGACTTTACAGACCTCCATTCTATGAGTTCACAAACGTCCATTCTATGACTTCACACACCTCCATTCTATGACTTCACACACCTCCATTCTAGGACTTCACACAGCTCCATTCTATGACTTCACACACCTCCATTCTGTGACTTCACACATCTCCATTCTATGAGTTCACACACCTGCATTGTGACTTCACACTCCTCCATTCTATGACTTCACACACCTCCATTCTGACTTCACACACCTCCATTCTGACTTCACAAACATCAATTCTATGACTTCACACACCTCCATTCTATGACTTCACACACCTCCATTCTCTGACTTCACAAACCTCCATTCTGACTTCACACACCTCCATTCTGACCTCACAAACATCAATTCTGTGACTTCACACATCTCCATTCTAGGACTTCACACACCTCCATTCTATGACTTCACACACCTCCATTCTATGACTTCACACACTTCCATTCTTTGACTTCACACACCACCATTCTTCGACTTCACACAACTCCATTGTGAGTTCACACACCTCCATTCTATGACTTCACACACCTCCATTCTGACTTCACACAGCTCCATTCCATGACTTCACACAGCTCCATTCTCTGCCTTCACACACCTCCATTCTATGACTTAACACACCTTCATTCTTACTTCACAAACATCCATTCTATGACTTCACACACCACCATTCTTCGACTTCACACAACTCCATTGTGAGTTCACACACCTTCATTCTATGACTTCACACACCTCCATTCTGACTTCACACACCTCCAATCTATGACTTCACATACCTCTATTCTGTGACTTCACACACCACAATTCTGTGACTTCACACACCTACATTATGCCTTCACACACCTCCATTCTACGACTTTAAACACCTCCATTCTATGACTTCACACACCTCCATTCTGTGACTTCACACACCTCCATTCTGAGTTCACACACCTCCATTCTGTGACTTCACACACCTCCAATCTGACTTCACACAGCTCCATTCTATGACTTCATACACCTCCATTCTGTGACTTCACACACCTCCATTCTATGACTTCACACACCTTCATTGTGACTTCACACACCTCCATTCAATGAGTTCACACACCTCCATTCTGACTTCACACACCTCCATTCTATGACTTCACACACCTCCATTCTGACATCACACACCTCCATTCTATGACTTCATTCAACTCCATTCTGACTTCACACACCTCCATTCTATGACTTCACACACCTCCATTCTCTGACTTCACACACCTCCATTCTGAGTTCACACACCTCCATTCTGTGACTTCACACACCTCCAATCTGTCTTCACACAGCTCCATCCTATGACTTCACACATCTCCATTCTGTGACTTCACACACCTCCATTCTCTGACTTCACACACCTCCATTGTGTCTTCACACACCTCCATTCTATGACTTCACACACCTCCATTCTGACGTCACACACCTCCAATCTATGACTTCACACACCTCCATTCTGACCTCACACACCTCCATTCTATGACTTCACACAACTCCATTCTGACTTCACACACGTCCATTCTGTGACTTCACACACCTCCATTCCATGCCTTCGCACACCTCCATTCGATGACTTCACACACCTCTATTCTTAGACTTCACACACCTCCATTCTATGAGTTCACAAACCTCCATTTGTGACTCTACACACCACCTTTTTGACTTCACAAACCTCCATTCTATGACTTCACACACCTCCATTTTGACTTCACACACCTCCATTCTATGACTTCACACACCTTCATTCTTACTTCAGAAACATCCATTCTATGACTTCACGCACCTCCATTCTATGACTTCACAAATCTCCGTTCTGTGACTTCACACACCTCCATTCTGAGTTCACACACCTCCATTCTCTGACTTCACACACCTCCATTCTGTGACTTAACACACCTCCATTCTATGACTTCACACACCTCCATTCTGTGACTTCATACACTTCCATTCTATGACTTCACACACCTTCCTTCTTACTTCACAAACATCCATTCTATGACTTCACACACTTCCATTCTATGACTTCACACACCTCCATTCTGTGACTTCACACACCTCCATTCTATATCTTCACACACCTCCATTGTGAATTCACACACATATATTCTATGAGTCCACACACCTCCATTCTAACCTCACAGACCTCCATTCAAAGACTTCACACTCCGCCATTCTGACTTCACACTCCTCCATTCTGTGAATTCACAAAACTCCATTCTATGATTTCACACACCTCCATACTATGACTTCACACACCACCATCTATGACTTCACACACCTCCATTCTGAGTTCACACACCTCCATTCTTTGACTTCACATACCTCCATTCCACTTCACACACCAATGTATAACTTCACACACCTCCATTCTGTAACTTCACACACTTCCATTGTTACGTCACACACCTCCATTCTACGAGTTCACAAACCTCCCTTTTGTGACTTCACACACCTCCATTCTGACTTCACACACCTCCATTCTATGACTTCACACCTCCATTCTGACTTCAGATACCTCCATTCTGTGACTTCACACACCTCCATTCTATGACTTCACACACCTCCATTCTATGACTTCACACACCTTCATTCTTACTTCAGAAACATCAATTCTATGACCTCACACAACTCCATTCTATGACTTCACAAACCTCCATTCTGTGAATTCACACACCTCCATTCTGAGTTCACACACCTCCATTCTGGGACTTCACACACCTCCATTCCGTGACTTCACACACCTCCATTCTTACTTCACAAACCTCCATTCTATGACTTCACACACTTCCATTCTATGAGTTCACACACCTCCATTCTGTGACTTGTCACACCTCCATTCTGAGTTCACACACCTCCATTCTGGGTCTTCACACACCTCCATTCCCTGACTTCACACACTTCCATTCTTACTTCACACACCTCCATTCTATGACATCACACACCTCCATTCTGACTTCACACACCTCCATTCTATGGCTTCACACACCTCCATTCTATGACTTCACAAACCTCCATTCTATGACTTCACAAACCTCCATTCTGACTTCACACACCTCCATTCTGACTTCACAAACATCAATTCTGTGACTTCACACACCTCCATTCTATGACTTCACACACCTCCATTCTGTGACTTCACACACCTCCATTCTATGACTTCACACACTTCCATTCTTTGACTTCACACACCTCCATTTTTTGAGTTCACACATCTCCATTGTGAGTTCACACACCTGATTCTATGACTTCACACACCTCCATTCTTTGACTTCACACACCTCCAATCTATGACTTCACACACCTCCATTCTGACTTCACACAGCTCCATTCTATGACTTCACACACCTCCATTCTGTGCCTTCACACATCTCCATTATATGACTTAACACACCTTCATTCTTACTTCACAAACATTCATTCTATGACTTCACACACCTCCATTAAATGACTTCACACACCTCCATTCTATGACTTTACACACCTCCATTCTGTGACTTCACACACCTCAATTCTGTGACTTCACACACCTACATTATGACTTCACAAACCTCCATTCTATGACTTCACACACCTCCATTCTGACTTCGCACACCTCCATTCTATGACTTCCACACCTCCATTCTATGACTTCACATACCTCCATTGTGACTTCACACACCTCCATTCTATGAGTTTCCACACCTCCATTCTGTCTTGACACACCTCCATTCTATGACATCACACACCTCCATTCTGACTTCACACACCTCCATTCTATGACTTCACACAACTCCATTTGGACTTCACACACCTCCATTCTGTGATTTCACACACCTCCATTCTATGACTTCACACACCTCCATTCTGACTTCACACACCTCCATTCTGACTTCACAAACATCAATTCTGTGACTTCACACACCTCCATTCTATGACTTCACACACCTCCAATCTATGACTTCACAAACCTCCATTCTATGACTTCACACACCTCCATTCTATGACTTCACACACCTCCATTCTGACTTCACACACCTCCATTCTATGACTTCACACAACTCCATTCTGACTTCACAAACCTCCATTCTATGACTTCACACAACTCCATTCTGACTTCACACACCTCCATTCTGTGCCTTCACACACCTCCATTCTATGACTTAACACACCTTCATTCTTACTTCACAAACATCAATTCTATGACTTCACACACCTCCAATCTATGACTTCACAAACCTCCATTCTGACTTCACACACGTCCATTCTGACTTCACAGACATCAATTCTGTGACTTCACACACCTCCATTCTGTGACTTCACACACCTCCAATCTGACTTCACACAGCTCCATTCTATGACTTCATACACCTCCATTCTGTGACTTCACACACCTCCATTCTATGACTTCACACACCTTCATTGTGACTTCACACACCTCCATTCTATGAGTTCACACACCTCCATTCTGACTTCACACACCTCCCTTCTATGACTTCACACACCCCCATTCTGACATCACACACCTCCATTCTATGACTTCATTCAACTCCATTCTGACTTCACACACCTCCATTCTATGACTTCACACACCTCCATTCTCTGATTTCACACACCTCCATTCTGAGTTCACACACCTCCATTCTGTGACTTCACACACCTCCAATCTGTCTTCACACAGCTCCATCCTATGACTTCACACATCTCCATTCTGTGACTTCACACACCTCCATTCTCTGACTTCACACACCTCCATTGTGTCTTCACACACCTCCATTCTATGACTTCACACACCTCCATTCTGACGTCACACACCTCCAATCTATGACTTCACACACCTCCATTCTGACCTCACACACCTCCATTCTATGACTTCACACAACTCCATTCTGACTTCACACAAGTCCATTCTGTGACTTCACACACCTCCATTCCATGCCTTCGCACACCTCCATTCGATGACTTCACACACCTCCATTCTTAGACTTCACACACCTCCATTCTATGAGTTCACAAACCTCCATTTGTGACTCTACACACCACCTTTTTGACTTCACAAACCTCCATTCTATGACTTCACACACCTCCATTTTGACTTCACACACCTCCATTCTATGACTTCACACACCTTCATTCTTACTTCAGAAACATCCATTCTATGACTTCACGCACCTCCATTCTATGACTTCACAAATCTCCGTTCTGTGACTTCACACACCTCCATTCTGAGTTCACACACCTCCATTCTCTGACTTCACACACCTCCATTCTGTGACTTAACACACCTCCATTCTATGACTTCACACACCTCCATTCTGTGACTTCATACACTTCCATTCTATGACTTCACACACCTTCCTTCTTACTTCACAAACATCCATTCTATGACTTCACACACTTCCATTCTATGACTTCACACACCTCCATTCTGTGACTTCACACACCTCCATTCTATATCTTCACACACCTCCATTGTGAATTCACACACCTATATTCTATGAGTCCACACACCTCCATTCTAACCTCACAGACCTCCATTCTAAGACTTCACACTCCGCCATTCTGACTTCACACTCCTCCATTCTGTGAATTCACAAAACTCCATTCTATGATTTCACACACCTCCATACTATGACTTCACACACCACCATCTATGACTTCACACACCTCCATTCTGAGTTCACACACCTCCATTCTTTGACTTCACATACCTCCATTCCACTTCACACACCAATGTATAACTTCACACACCTCCATTCTGTAACTTCACACACTTCCATTGTTACGTCACACACCTCCATTCTACGAGTTCACAAACCTCCCTTTTGTGACTTCACACACCTCCATTCTGACTTCACACACCTCCATTCTATGACTTCACACCTCCATTCTGACTTCAGATACCTCCATTCTGTGACTTCACACACCTCCATTCTATGACTTCACACACCTCCATTCTATGACTTCACACACCTTCATTCTTACTTCAGAAACGTCAATTCTATGACCTCACACAACTCCATTCTATGACTTCACAAACCTCCATTCTGTGAATTCACACACCTCCATTCTGAGTTCACACACCTCCATTCTGGGACTTCACACACCTCCATTCCGTGACTTCACACACCTCCATTCTTACTTCACAAACCTCCATTCTATGACTTCACACACCTCCATTCTGTGACTTGTCACACCTCAATTTCTGAGTTCACACACCTCCATTCTGTGTCTTCACACACCTCCATTCCCTGACTTCACACACCTCCATTCTTACTTCACACACCTCCATTCTATGACATCACACACCTCCATTCTGACTTCACACACCTCCATTCTATGGCTTCACACACCTCCATTCTATGACTTCACAAACCTCCATTCTATGACTTTACAAACCTCCATTCTGACTTCACACACCTCCATTCTGACTTCACAAACATCAATTCTGTGACTTCACACACCTCCATTCTATGACTTCACACACCTCCATTCTGTGACTTCACACACCTCCATTCTATGACTTCACACACTTCCATTCTTTGACTTCACACACCTCCATTTTTTGAGTTCACACATCTCCATTGTGAGTTCACACACCTGATTCTATGACTTCACACACCTCCATTCTTTGACTTCACACACCTCCAATCTATGACTTCACACACCTCCATTCTGACTTCACACAGCTCCATTCTATGACTTCACACACCTCCATTCTGTGCCTTCACACATCTCCATTATATGACTTAACACACCTTCATTCTTACTTCACAAACATTCATTTTATGACTTCACACACCTCCATTAAATGACTTCACACACCTCCATTCTATGACTTTACACACCTCCATTCTGTGACTTCACACACCTCAATTCTGTGACTTCACACACCTACATTATGACTTCACAAACCTCCATTCTATGACTTCACACACCTCCATTCTGACTTCACACACCTCCATTCTATGACTTCCACACCTCCATTCTATGACTTCACATACCTCCATTGTGACTTCACACACCTCCATTCTATGAGTTTCCACACCTCCAATCTGTCTTGACACACCTCCATTCTATGACATCACACACCTCCATTCTGACTTCACACACCTCCATTCTATGACTTCACACAACTCCATTTGGACTTCACACACCTCCATTCTGTGATTTCACACACCTCCATTCTATGACTTCACACACCTCCATTCTGACTTCACACACCTCCATTCTGACTTCACAAACATCAATTCTGTGACTTCACACACCTCCATTCTATGACTTCACACACCTCCAATCTATGACTTCAAAAACCTCCATTCTATGACTTCACACACCTCCATTCTATGACTTCACACACCTCCATTCTGACTTCACACACCTCCATTCTATGACTTCACACAACTCCATTCTGACTTCACACACCTCCATTCTATGACTTCACACAACTCCATTCTGACTTCACACACCTCCATTCTGTGCCTTCACACACCTCCATTCTATGACTTAACACACCTTCATTCTTACTTCACAAACATCAATTCTATGACTTCACACACCTCCAATCTATGACTTCACAAACCTCCATTCTGACTTCACACACGTGCATTCTGACTTCACAGACATCAATTCTGTGACTTCACACACCTCCATTCTATGACTTCACACACCTCCATTCTATGACTTCACACACCTCCATTCTATGACTTCACACACCTCCATTCTGACTTCACACACCTCCATTCTATAACTTCACACAACTCCATTCTGACTTCACACACCTCCATTCTATGACTTCACACACGTGCATTGTGACTTCACACACCTCCATTCTATGACTTCATACAGCTCCATTCTGACTTCACATACCTCCATTCTGACTTCACAAACATCAATTCTGACTTCACACACCTCCATTCTTTGACTTGACACACCTCCATTGTGAGTTCACACACCTCCATTCTGAATTCACAAACATCAAGTCTGTGACTTCACACACCTCCATTCTGTGACTTCACACACCTCCATTCTATGACTTCACACACCTCCATTCTATGACTTCACAAACCTCCATTCTGATTTCACACACCTCCATTCTGACTTCACAAACATCAATTCTGTGACTTCGCACACCTCCATTCTATGACTTCACACACCTCCATTCTATGACTTCATACACCTCCATTCTATGACTTCACAAACATCAATTCTGACTTCACACACCTCCATTCTTTAACTTGACACACCTCCATTGTGAGTTCACACACCTCCATTCTGAATTCACAAACATCAATTCTGTGACTTCACACACCTCCATTCTGTGACTTCACACACCTCCATTCTATGAGTTCCCACACCTCCATTCTGACTTCACACACCTCCATTCTATGACATCACACACCTCCATTCTGACTTCACACACCTCCATTCTATGCCTTCACACAGCTCCATTCTATGACTTCACACACCTCCATTCTATGACTTCACAAACCTCCATTCTGACTTCACACACCTCCATTCTGACTTCACAAACATCAATTCTGTGACTTCACACACCTCCATTCTATGACTTCCCACACCTCATTCTATGACTTCACACACTTCCATTCTTTGACTTCACACACCTCCATTTTTTGAGTTCACACATCTCCATTGTGAGTTCACACACCTGATTCTATGACTTCACACACCTCCATTCTTTGACGTCACACACCTCCATTCTATGACTTCACACACCTCCATTCTGACTTCACACAGCTCCATTCTATGACTTCACACACCTCCATTTTGTGCCTTCACACATCTCCATTATATGACTTAACACACCTTCATTCTTACTTCACAAACATTCATTCTATGACTTCACACACCTCCATTCTATGACTTCACACACCTCCATTCTATGACTTTACACACCTCCATTCTGTGACTTCACACACCTCAATTCTGTGACTTCACACACTTACATTATGACTTCACAAACATCCATTCTATGACTTCACACACCTCCATTCTGACTTCACACACCTCCATTCTATGACTTCCACACCTCCATTCTATGACTTCACATACCTCCATTGTGACTTCACACACCTCCATTCTATGAGTTCCCACACCTCCATTCTGACTTCACACACCTCCATTCTATGACATCACACACCTCCATTATGACTTCACACACCTCCATTCTATGGCTTCACACACCTCCATTCTATGACTTCACACACCTCCATTCTATGACTTCACAAATCTCCATTCTGACTTCACACACCTCCATTCTGACTTCACAAACATCAATTCTGTAACTTCACACACCTCCATTCTATGACTTCACACACCTCCATTCTATGACTTCACACACCTCCATTCTATGACTTCACACACTTCCATTCTTTGACTTCACACTCCTCCATTTTTTGAGTTCACACATCTCCATTGTGAGGTCACACACCTGATTCTATGACTTCACACACCTCCATTCTTTGACGTCACACACCTCCATTCTATGACTTCACACACCTCCATTCTCACTTCACACAGCTCCATTCTATGACTTCACACACCTCCATTCTGTGCCTTCACACATCTCCATTATATGACTTAACACACCTTCATTCTTACTTCACAAATATTCATTCTATGACTTCACACACCTCCATTCTATGACTTCACACACCTCCATTCTATGACTTTGCACACCTCCATTCTGTGACTTCACACACCTCAATTCTGTGACTTCACACACCTACATTGTGACTTCACAAACCTCCATTCTATGACTTCACACACCTCCATTCTATGACTTTGCACACCTCCATTCTGTGACTTCACACACCTCAATTCTGTGACTTCAGACACCTACATTATGACTTCACAAACCTCCATTCTATGACTTCACACACCTCCATTCTGACTTCACACACCTCCATTCTATGACTTCCACACCTCCATTCTATGACTTCACATACCTCCATTGTGACTTCACACACTTCCATTCTATGAGTTCCCACACCTCCATTCTGACTTCACACACCTCTATTCTATGACATCACCCACCTCCATTCTGACTTCAAACACCTCCATTCTATGGCTTCACACACCTCCATTCTATGACTTCACACACCTCCATTCTATGACTTCACAAACCATCATTCTGACTTCACACACCTCCATTCTGACTTCACAAACATCAATTCTGTGACTTCACACACCTCCATTCTATGACTTCACACACCTCCATTCTGTGACTTCACACACCTCCATTCTATGACTTCACACACTTCCATTCTTTGACTTCACACACCTCCATTTTTTGAGTTCACACATCTCCATTGTGAGTTCACACACCTGATTCTATGACTTCACACACCTCCATTCTTTGACGTCACACACCTCCAATCTATGACTTCACACACCTCCATTCTGACTTCACACAGCTCCATTCTATGACTTCACACACCTCCATTCTGTGCCTTCACACATCTCCATTATATGACTTAACACACCTTCATTCTTACTTCACAAACATTCCTTCTACGACTTCACACACCTCCATTAAATGACTTCACACACCTGCATTCTATGACTTTACACACCTGCATTCTGTGACTTCACACACCTCAATTCTGTGACTTCACACACCTACATTATGACTTCACAAACCTCCATTCTATGACTTCACACACCTCCATTCTGACTTCACACACCTCCATTCTATGACTTCTACACCTCCATTCTATGACTTCACATACCTCCATTGTGACTTCACACACCTCCATTCTATGAGTTTCCACACCTCCATTCTGTCTTGACACACCTCCATTCTATGACATCACACACCTCCATTCTGACTTCACACACCTCCATTCTATGACGTCACACAACTCCATTCTGACTTCACACACCTCCATTCTGTGACTTCACACACCTCCATTCTATGACTTCACACACTTCCATTCTGACTTCACACACCTCCATTCTGACTTCACAAACATCAATTCTGTGACTTCACACACCTCCATTCTATGACTTCACACACCTCCAATCTAGGACTTCACAAACCTCCATTCTATGACTTCACACACCTCCATTCTATGACTTCACACACCTCCATTCTGACTTCACACACCTCCATTCTATGACTTCACACAACTCCATTCTGACTTCACACACCTCCATTCTATGACTTCACACAACTCCATTCTGACTTCACACACCTCCATTCTGTGCCTTCACACACCTCCATTCTATGACTTAACACACCTTCATTCTTACTTCACAAACATCAATTCTGTGACTTCACACACCTCCATTCTATGACTTCACACACCTCCATTCTATGACTTCACACACCTCAAATCTATGACTTCACAAACCTCCATTCTGACTTCACACACGTCCATTCTGACTTCACAAACATCAATTCTGTGACTTCACACACCTCCATTCTATGACTTCACACACCTCCATTCTATGACTTCACACACCTCCATTCTATGACTTCACACACCTCCATTCTGACTTCACACACCTCCATTCTATGACTTCACACAACTCCATTCTGACTTCACACACCTCCATTCTATGACTTCACACACGTGCATTGTGACTTCACACACCTCCATTCTATGACTTCATACACCTCCATTCTGACTTCACACACCTCCATTCTGACTTCACAAACATCAATTCTGACTTCACACACCTCCATTCTTTGACTTCACACACCTCCATTGTGAGTTCACACACCTCCATTCTGAATTCACAAACATCAATTCTGTGACTTCACACACCTCCATTCTATGACTTCACACACCTCCATTCTATGACTTCACACACCTCCATTCTATGACTTCACAAACCTCCATTCTGATTTCACACACCTCCATTCTGACTTCACAAACATCAATTCTGTGACTTCGCACACCTCCATTCTATGACTTCACACACCTCCATTCTATGACTTCATACACCTCCATTCTATGACTTCACACACTTCCATTCTTTGACTTCACACACCTCCATTTTTTGAGTTCACACATCTCCATTGTGAGTTCACACACCTGATTCTATGACTTCACACACCTCCATTCTTTGACGTCACACACCTCCATTCTATGACTTCACACACCTCCATTCTGACTTCACACAGCTCCATTCTATGACTTCACACACCTCCATTTTGTGCCTTCACACATCTCCATTATGTGACTTAACACACCTTCATTCTTACTTCACAAACATTCATTCTATGACTTCACACACCTCCATTCTATGACTTCACACACCTCCATTCTATGACTTTACACACCTCCATTCTGTGACTTCACACACCTCAATTCTGTGACTTCACACACTTACATTATGACTTCACAAACCTCCATTCTATGACTTCACACACCTCCATTCTGACTTCACACACCTCCATTCTATGACTTCCACACCTGCATTCTATGAGTTCCCACACCTCCATTCTGACTTCACACACCTCCATTCTATGACATCACACACCTCCATTCTGACTTCACACACCTCCATTCTATGGCTTCACACACCTCCATTCTATGACTTCACACACCTCCATTCTATGACTTCACAAACCTCCATTCTGACTTCACACACCTCCATTCTGACTTCACAAACATCAATTCTGTGACTTCACACACCTCCATTCTATGACTTCACACACCTCCATTCTATGACTTCACACACCTCCATTCTATGACTTCACACACTTCCATTCTTTGACTTCACACTCCTCCATTTTTTGAGTTCACACATCTCCATTGTGAGGTCACACACCTGATTCTATGACTTCACACACCTCCATTCTTTGACTTCACACACCTCCATTCTATGACTTCACACACCTCCATTCTGACTTCACACAGCTCCATTCTATGACTTCACACACCTCCATTCTGTGCCTTCACACATCTCCATTATATGACTTAACACACCTTCATTCTTACCTCACAAACATTCATTCTATGATTTCACACACCTCCATTCTATGACTTCACACACCTCCATTCTATGACTTTACACACCTCCATTCTGTGACTTCACACACCTCAATTCTGTGACTTCACACACCTACATTATGACTTCACAAACCTCCATTCTATGACTTCACACACCTCCATTCTGACTTCACACACCTCCATTCTATGAGTTTCCACACCTCCATTCTGTCTTCACACACCTCCATTCTCACACCTCCATTCTATGACATCACACACCTCCATTCTGACTTCACACACCTCCATTCTATGACTTCACACAACACCATTCTGACTTCACACACCTCCATTCTGTGACTTCACACACCTCCATTCCTTGACTTCACACACCCCCATTCGATGCCTTCACACACCTCCATTCTTTGACTTCACACACCTCCATTCTATGAGTTCACACACCTCCATTTGTGACTCTACACACCACCTTTTTGACTTCACACACCTCCATTCTGTGATTTAAAACACCTCCTATCTGTTACTTCACACACCTTTATTGTTTGACTTCACACACCTCCATTCTTTGACTTCACACACCTCCTTTCCATGACTTCATATACCTCCATTCTATGAGTTCACACACCTCCATTCTGTGACTTCACACACCTCCTTTCTGTGACTACACACATCTCAATTCTGTGACTTCACACACCTCCATTCTATGACTTCACACACCTCCATTCTGTGACTTCACACACCTCCATTCTGTGACTTCACACACCTCAATTTTGACTTCACACACTTCCATTCTTTGACTTCACACACCTCCATTCTGTGACTTCACACACCACCATTGTGTGACTTCACACACCTCCATTTTTGGACTTCACACACCTCCATTCCATGACTTCACGCATCTCCATTTTATGAGTTCGCACACCTCCATTTTGACTTCACACACCTACATTCTACTTCAGAAACATCCATTATATGACTTCACACACCTCCATTCTATGACTTTACAAACCTCCATTCTGTGACTTCACACACCTCCATTCTGAGTTCATACACCTCAATTCTGTGATTTCACACACCTCAATTCTGGCTTCACACACCTCCATTCTATGACTTCACACAATTCCTTTCTATGACTTTACACACCTCCATTCTTTGACTTCACACACCTCCATTGTGATTTCACACACCTCCATTCTATGACTTCACACACCTCCATTATGACTTCATATAGCTCCATTCTATGACGTCACACACCTCCATTCTGTGCCTTCACACACCTCCATTCTCTGACTTAACACACCTTCATTCTTACTTCACAAACATCCATTCTATGATCACACACCTCAATTCTATGACTTCACACACCTCCATTCTATGACTTCACACACCTCCATTCTGTGACTTCACACACCTCAATTCTGTGACTTCACAAACCTCCATTATGACTTTACACACCTCCGTTCTATGACTTCACACACCTCCATTCTATGGCTTCACACCTCCATTCTGTGACTTCACACACCTCCAATCTGACTTCACACAGCTCCATTCTATGACTTCACACACCTCCATACTGTGACTTCACACACCTCCATTCTATGATTTCACACACCTCCCTTGTGACTTCACACACCTCCATTCTGTGACTTCACACAACTCCATTCTATGACTTCACACACTTCCATTCTTTGACTTCGCACACCTCCATTTTTTGAGTTCACACATCTCCATTGTGAGTTCACACACCTGATTCTATGACTTCACACACCTCCATTCTTTGACGTCACACACCTCCATTCTATGACTTCACACACCTCCATTCTGACTTCACACAGCTCCATTCTATGACTTCACACACCTCCATTCTGTGCCTTCACACATCTCCATTATATGACTTAACACACCTTCATTCTTACTTCACAAACATTCATTCTATGACTTCACACACCTCCATTCTATGACTTCACACACCTACATTCTATGACTTTGCACACCTCCATTCTGTGACTTCACACACCTCAATTCTGTGACTTCACACACCTACATTATGACTTCACAAACCTCCATTCTATGACTTCACACACCTCCATTCTGACTTCACACACCTCCATTCTATGACTTCCACACCTCCATTCTATGACTTCACATACCTCCATTGTGACTTCACACACTTCCATTCTATGAGTTCCCACACCTCCATTCTGACTTCACACACCTCCATTCTATGACATCACACACCTCCATTCTGACTTCAAACACCTCCATTCTATGGCTTCACACACCTCCATTCTATGACTTCACACACCTCCATTCTATGACTTAACAAACATCCATTCTGACTTCACACACCTCCATTTTGACTTCACAAACATCAATTCTGTGACTTCACACACCTCCATTCTATGACTTCACACACCTCCATTCTATGACTTCACACACCTCCATTCTATGACTTCACACACTTCCATTCTTTGACTTCACACTCCTCCATTTTTTGAGTTCACACATCTCCATTGTGAGTTCACACACCTGATTCTATGACTTCACACACCTCCATTCTTTGACGTCACACACCTCCATTCTATGACTTCACACACCTCCATTCTGACTTCACACAGCTCCATTCTATGACTTCATACACCTCCATTCTGTGCCTTCACACATCTCCATTATGTGACTTAATACACCTTCATTCTTACTTCACAAACATTCATTCTATGATTTCACACACCTCCATTCTATGACTTCACACACCTCCATTTTATGACTTTACACACCTCCATTCTGTGACTTCACACACCTCAATTCTGTGACTTCACACACCTACATTATGACTTCACAAACCTCCATTCTATGACTTCACACACCTCCATTCTGACTTCACACACCTCCATTCTATGAGTTTCCACACCTCCATTCTCTCTTCACACACCTCCATTCTATGACATCACACACCTCCATTCTGACTTCACACACCTCCATTCTATGACTTCACACAACACCATTCTGACTTCACACACCTCCATTCTGTGACTTCACACACCTCCATTCCATGACTTCACACACCCCCATTCGATGCCTTCACACACCTCCATTCTTTGACTTCACACACCTCCATTCTATGAGTTCACACACCTCCATTTGTGACTCTACACACCACCTTTTTGACTTCACACACCTCCATTCTGTGATTTAACACACCTCCATTCTGTGACTTTACACACCTTTATTGTTTGACTTCACACACCTCCATTCTTTGACTTCACACACCTCCTTTCCATGACTTCATATACCTCCATTCTATGAGTTCACACACCTCCATTGTGAGTTCACACACCTCCATTCTGTGACTTCACACACCTCCATTCTGTGACTTCACACACCTCCTTTCTGTGACTACACACATCTCAATTCTGTGACTTCACACACCTCCATTCTATGACTTCACACACCTCCATTCTGTGACTTCACACACCTCCATTCTGTGACTTCACACACCTCAATTTTGACTTCACACACTTCCATTCTTTGACTTCACACACCTCCATTCTGTGACTTCACACACCACCATTGTGTGACTTCACACACCTCCATTTTTGGACTTCACACACCTCCATTCCATGACTTCACGCATCTCCATTTTATGAGTTCGCACACCTCCATTTTGACTTCACAAACCTACATTCTATGACTTCACACACCTTCATTCTACTTCAGAAACATCCATTATATGACTTCACACACCTGCATTCTATGACTTTTCAAACCTCCATTCTATGACTTCACACACCTCCATTCTGAGTTCATACACCTCAATTTTGTGATTTCACACACCTCAATTCTGGCTTCACACACCTCCATTCTATGACTTCACACAATTCCTTTCTATGACTTTACACACCTCCATTCTTTGACTTCACACACCTCCATTGTGATTTCACACACCTCCATTCTATGACTTCACACACCTCCATTATGACTTCATATAGCTCCATTCTATGACGTCACACACCTCCATTCTGTGCCTTCACACACCTCCATTCTCTGACTTAACACACCTTCATTCTTACTTCACAAACATCCATTCTATGATCACACACCTCCATTCTATGACTTCACACACCTCCATTCTATGACTTCACACACCTCCATTCTGTGACTTCACACACCTCAATTCTGTGACTTCACAAACCTCCATTATGACTCTACACACCTCCATTCTATGACTTCACACACCTCCATTCTATGTCTTCACACCTCCATTCTGTGATTTCACACACCTCCATTCTGAGTTCACACACCTCCATTCTGTGACTTCACACACCTCCAATCTGACTTCACACAGCTCCATTCTATGACTTCACACACCTGCATACTGTGACTTCACACCCCTCCATTCTATGATTTCACACACCTCCCTTGTGACTTCACACACCTCCATTCTATGACTTCACACAACTCCATTCTTACTTCACACACCTCCATTCTCTGACTTCACACACCTCTATTCCATGACGTCACACTAATCCATTCCATGACTTCACACACCTCCATTCGATGACTTCTCACACCTCCATTCTATGATTTCACACACCTCCCTTGTGACTTCACACATCTCCATTCTATGACTTCACACAACTCCATTCGGACTTCACACACCTCTATTCTGTGACTTCACACACCTCCATTCCATGACTTCACACACCTCCATTCTGTGATTTCACACACCTCCATTCTGTGACTTCACACACCTTTATTGATTGACTTCACACAATGCATTCTTTGACTTCACACAGCTTTATTCCATGACTTCACACACCTCCAATCTATGAGTTCTCAGACCTCCATTCTATGAGTTCACACACCTCCATTTTGACTTCATACACCTCCATTCTATGACTTCAAACACATTCATTCTTATTCAGAAACATCCATTCTATGACTTCACACAACTCCATTCTATGACATCACACACCTCCATTCTGTGACTTCACACACCTCCATTCCATGACTTCACACACCTCCATTCTTTGACTTCACACACCTCCATTCTATGAGTTCACACACCTCCATTTGTGACTATACACACCATATTTTTGACTTCACAAACCTCCATTCTATGAGTTCACACACCTCCATTTTGACTTCACACACCTCCATTCTGTGACTTCACACACCTCCATTCTGTGACTTCACACACCTCCATTCTATGACTTCACACACCTACATTTTGTGACTTCACACACCTCCATTCTGTTACTTCACACACCTCCATTTTGACTTCACACACTTCCATTCTTTGACTTCACACACCTCCATTCTGTGACTTCACACACATTAACATTGTTTGACTTCACACACCTCTATTTTTGGACTTCACACACCTCCATTCCATGACTTCACACATTTCCATTTTATGAGTTCGCACACCTCCATTTTGACTTCACACACCTCCATTCTATGACTTCACACACCTTTATTCTACTTCAGAAACATCCGTTCTATGACTTCACACACCTCCATTCTATGATTTCACAAACCTTCATTCTGTGACTTCACACACCTCCATTCTGAGTTCACACACCTCAATTCTGTGACTTCACACACCTCAATTCTGGCTTCACACACCTCCATTCTATGAGTTCACACACTTCCATTCTATGACTTCACACATCTCCATTCTTTGACTTCACACACCTCCATTGTGAGTTCACACACCTCCATTCTGTGACTTCACACACCTCCATTCTTTGACTTCACACACCTCCATTCTGTGACTTCACACAACTCCATTCTATGACTTCCCACACCTCCGTTCTGTGACTTAACACACCTTCATTCCGTGACTTCACACACCTTCATTCTATGATTTCACTCACCTCCATTCTATGACTTCACACACCTCCATTGTATGACTTCACACACCTATATTCTTTGACTTCGCACACCTCCATTCTTTGACTTCACACACCTCCATTTTGAGTTCACACACATACATTCTGTGACTTCACACACCTCCATTTGTGACGTTACACACCACCATTTTGACTTCACACACCTCCATTCTGTGACTTCACACTCCTCCATTTTGACTTCACACACTTCCATTCTGTGACTTCACACACCTCCATTCTGTGACTTCGCACACCTCCATTGTTTGACTTCACACACCTCCATTCTTTGACTTCACACACCTCCATTCCATGACTTCACACACGTCTACTCTATCAGTTCACACACATCCATTCTATGAGTTCACACACCACCATTTTGACTTCACACACCTCCATTCTATGTCTTCACACACCTACATTCTTACTTCAGGAACATCCATTGTATGAATTCACCCACCTCCATTCTATGACTTCACAAACCTCCATTCTATGACTTCACACACCTCCATTCTATGACTTCACACACCTCCATTCTATGACTTCACACACCTCCATTCTGTGACTTCACACACCTCCATTCTATGACTTCACACACCTCCATTCTGTGAGTTCACACAACTGCATTGTGACTTCACACACCTCCATTCTATGACTTCACACACCTCCATTCTGACTTCACAAACCTCCATTCTGACTTCACACACCTCCATTCTGACTTCACAAACATCAATTCTGTGACTTCACACACCTCCATTCTTTGACTTCACACACCTCCATTGTGAGTTCACACACCTCCATTCTGACTTCACAAACATCAATTCTGTGACTTCACACACATCCCTTCTACGACTTCACACACCTCCATTCTATGACTTCACAAACCTCCATTTTCACTTCACACACCTCCACTCTGACTTCACAAACATCAATTCTGTGATTTCACACACCTCCATTCTATGACTTCACACACCTCCATTCTATGACTTCACACACCTCCATTCTATGACTTCACCCACTTCCATTCTTTGACTTCACACACCTCCATTCTTTGACTTCGCACATCTCCATTGTGAGTTCACAAACCTTCATTCTATGACTTCACACACCTCCATTCTGACTTCACACACCTCCGTTCTATGACTTCGCACACCTCCATTCTGACTTCACACACCTACATTCTATGACTTCACACAACTACATTCTGACTTCACACATCGCCATTCTCTGACATCACACACCTCCATTCCATGACTTCACACACCTCCTTTCGATGACTTCACACACCTCCATTCTGTGACTTCACACACCTCCATTCTGTGACTTCACACACCTCCATTTTTACTTCACATACTTCCATTCTTTGACTTCACACACCTCCATTCTGTGACTTCACATACCACCATTGTTTGACTTCACACACCTCCATTTTTGGACTTCACACACCTCCTTTCCATGACTTCACTCATCTCCTTTTTATGAGTTCACACACCTCCATTTTCACTTCACACACCTCCATTCTATGACTTCACACACCTCCATTCTACTTCAGAAACATCCATTCTATGACTACATACACCTCCATTCTATGACTTCCCAAACCTCCATTCTTTGACTTCACACACCTTCATTCTGAGTTCACACACCTCAATTCTGTGTCTTCACACACCTCAATTCTGGCTTCACACACCTTCATTCTATGACTTCACACAATTCAATTCTATGACTTCACACACCTCCATTCTTTGACTTCACACACCTCCATTGTGAGTTCACACACCTCCATTCTGTGACCTCACAAACATCAATTCTGTGACTTCACACATCTCCATTCTAGGCCTTCACACACCTCCATTCTATGACTTCACACACCTCCATTCTATGACTTCACACACTTCCATTCTTTGACTTCACACACCACCATTCTTCGACTTCACACAACTCCATTGTGAGTTCACACACCTCCATTCTATGACTTCACACACCTCCATTCTGACTTCACACAGCTCCATTCCATGACTTCACACAGCTCCATTCTGTGCCTTCACACACCTCCATTCTATGACTTAACACACCTTCATTCTTACTTCACAAACATCCATTCTATGACTTCACGCACCTCCATTCTATGACTTCACACACCTTTATTCTACTTCAGAAACATCCGTTCTATGTCTTCACACACCTCCATTCTATGATTTCACAAAACTTCATTCTGTGATTTCACACACCTCCATTCTGAGTTCACACACCTCAATTCAGTGACTTCACACACCTCAATTCTGGCTTCACACACCTCCATTCTATGAGTTCACACACTTCCATTCTATGACTTCACACACCTCCATTCTTTGACTTCACACACCTCCATTGTGAGTTCACACACCTCCATTCTGTGACTTCACACACCTCCATTCTTTGACTTCACACACCTCCATTCTGTGACTTCACACACCTCCATTCTATGACTTCACACACCTCCATTCTAAAAATTCACACATCGCCATTCTGTGACTTCACACAACTCCATTCTATGACTTCCCACACCTCCGTTCTGTGACTTAACACACCTTCATTCCGTGACTTCACACACCTTCATTCTATGATTTCACTCACCTCCATTCTATGACTTCACACACCTCCATTGTATGACTTCACACACCTATATTCTTTGACTTCGCACACCTCCATTCTTTGACTTCACACACCTCCATTTTGAGTTCACACACATACATTCTGTGACTTCACACACCTCCATTTGTGACGTTACACACCACCATTTTGACTTCGCACACCTCCATTCTGTGACTTCACACACCTCCATTCTGTGACTTCACACACCTCCATCCTATGACTTCACACACCTACATTTTGTGACTTCACACACCTCCATTCTGTTACTTCACACACCTCCATTTTGACTTCACACACTTCCATTCTTTGACTTCACACACCTCCATTCTGTGACTTCACACACATTAACATTGTTTGACTTCACACACCTCTATTTTTGGACTTCACACACCTCCATTCCATGACTTCACACATTTCCATTTTATGAGTTCGCACACCTCCATTTTGACTTCACACACCTCCATTCTATGACTTCACACACCTTTATTCTACTTCAGAAACATCCGTTCTATGACTTCACACACCTCCATTCTATGATTTCACAAACCTTCATTCTGTGACTTCACACACCTCCATTCTGAGTTCACACACCTCAATTCTGTGACTTCACACACCTCAATTCTGGCTTCACACACCTCCATTCTATGAGTTCACACACTTCCATTCTATGACTTCACACACCTCCATTCTTTGACTTCACACACCTCCATTGTGAGTTCACACACCTCCATTCTGTGACTTCACACACCTCCATTCTTTGACTTCACACACCTCCATTCTGTGACTTCACACAACTCCATTCTATGACTTCCCACACCTCCGTTCTGTGACTTAACACACCTTCATTCCGTGACTTCACACACCTTCATTCTATGATTTCACTCACCTCCATTCTATGACTTCACACACCTCCATTGTATGACTTCACACACCTATATTCTTTGACTTCGCACACCTCCATTCTTTGACTTCACACACCTCCATTTTGAGTTCACACACATACATTCTGTGACTTCACACACCTCCATTTGTGACGTTACACACCACCATTTTGACTTCGCACACCTCCATTCTGTGACTTCACACACCTCCATTCTGTGACTTCACACACCTCCATTCTATGACTTCACACACCTACATTTTGTGACTTCACACACCTCCATTCTGTTACTTCACACACCTCCATTTTGACTTCACACACTTCCATTCTTTGACTTCACACACCTCCATTCTCTGACTTCACACACATTAACATTGTTTGACTTCACACACCTCTATTTTTGGACTTCACACACCTCCATTCCATGACTTCACACATTTCCATTTTATGAGTTCGCACACCTCCATTTTGACTTCACACACCTCCATTCTATGACTTCACACACCTTTATTCTACTTCAGAAACATCCGTTCTATGACTTCACACACCTCCATTCTATGATTTCACAAACCTTCATTCTGTGACTTCACACACCTCCATTCTGAGTTCACACACCTCAATTCTGTGACTTCACACACCTCAATTCTGGCTTCACACACCTCCATTCTATGAGTTCACACACTTCCATTCTATGACTTCACACACCTCCATTCTTTGACTTCACACACCTCCATTGTGAGTTCACACACCTCCATTCTGTGACTTCACACACCTCCATTCTTTGACTTCACACACCTCCATTCTGTGAGTTCACACAACTCCATTCTATGACTTCCCACACCTCCGTTCTGTGACTTAACACACCTTCATTCCGTGTCTTCACACACCTTCATTCTATGATTTCACTCACCTCCATTCTATGACTTCACACACCTCCATTGTATGACTTCACACACCTATATTCTTTGACTTCGCACACCTCCATTCTTTGACTTCACACACCTCCATTTTGAGTTCACACACATACATTCTGTGACTTCACAAACCTCCATTTGTGACGTTACACACCACCATTTTGACTTCACACACCTCCATTCTGTGACTTCACACACCTCCATTCTGTGACTTCACACTCCTCCATTTTGACTTCACACACTTCCATTCTGTGACTTCACACCCCTCCATTCTGTGACTTCGCACACCTCCATTGTTTGACTTCACACACCTCCATTCTTTGACTTCACACACCTCCATTCCATGACTTCACACACGTCTACTCTATCAGTTCACACACATCCATTCTATGAGTTCACACACCACCATTTTTACTTCACACACCTCCATTCTATGTCTTCACACACCTACATTCTTACTTCAGGAACATCCATTGTATGAATTCACCCACCTCCATTCTATGACTTCACAAACCTCCATTCTATGACTTCACACACCTCCATTCTATGACTTCACACACCTCCATTCTATGACTTCACACACCTCCATTCTATGACTTCACACACCTCCATTCTGTGAGTTCACACACCTGCATTGTGACTTCACACACCTCCATTCTATGACTTCACACACCTCCATTCTGACTTCACAAACCTCCATTCTGACTTCACACACCTCCATTCTGACTTCACAAACATCAATTCTGTGACTTCACACACCTCCATTCTTTGACTTCACACACCTCCATTGTGAGTTCACACACCTCAATTCTGTGTCTTCACACACCTCAATTCTGGCTTCACACACCTTCATTCTATGACTTCACACAATTCAATTCTATGACTTCACACACCTCCATTCTTTGACTTCACACACCTCCATTGTGAGTTCACACACCTCCATTCTGTGACCTCACAAACATCAATTCTGTGACTTCACACATCTCCATTCTAGGCCTTCACACACCTCCATTCTATGACTTCACACACCTCCATTCTATGACTTCACACACTTCCATTCTTTGACTTCACACACCACCATTCTTCGACTTCACACAACTCCATCGTGAGTTCACACACCTCCATTCTATGACTTCACACACCTCCATTCTGACTTCACACAGCTCCATTCCATGACTTCACACAGCTCCATTCTGTGCCTTCACACACCTCCATTCTATGACTTAACACACCTTCATTCTTACTTCACAAACATCCATTCTATGACTTCACGCACCTCCATTCTATGACTTCACACACCTTTATTCTACTTCAGAAACATCCGTTCTATGACTTCACACACCTCCATTCTATGATTTCACAAACCTTCATTCTGTGACTTCACACACCTCCATTCTGAGTTCACACACCTCAATTCAGTGACCTCACACACCTCAATTCTTGCTTCACACACCTCCATTCTATGAGTTCACACACTTCCATTCTATGACTTCACACACCTCCATTCTTTGACTTCACACACCTCCATTGTGAGTTCACACACCTCCATTCTGTGACTTCACACACCTCCATTCTTTGACTTCACACACATCCATTCTGTGACTTCACACACCTCCATTCTATGACTTCACACACCTCCATTCTAAAAATTCACACATCGCCATTCTGTGACTTCACACAACTCCATTCTATGACTTCCCACACCTCCGTTCTGTGACTTAACACACCTTCATTCCGTGACTTCACACACCTTCATTCTATGATTTCACTCACCTCCATTCTATGACTTCACACACCTCCATTGTATGACTTCACACACCTATATTCTTTGACTTCGCACACCTCCATTCTTTGACTTCACACACCTCCATTTTGAGTTCACACACATACATTCTGTGACTTCACACACCTCCATTTGTGACGTTACACACCACCATTTTGACTTCGCACACCTCCATTCTGTGACTTCACACACCTCCATTCTGTGACTTAACACTCCTCCATTTTGACTTCACACACTTCCATTCTGTGACTTCACACACCTCCATTCTGTGACTTCGCACACCTCCAATGTTTGACTTCACACACCTCCATTCTTTGACTTCACACACCTCCATTCCATGACTTCACATACGTCTACTCTATCAGTTCACACACATCCATTCTATGAGTTCACACACCACCATTTTGACTTCACACACCTCCATTCTATGTCTTCACACACCTACATTCTTACTTCAGGAACATCCATTGTATGAATTCACCCACCTCCATTCTATGACTTCACAAACCTCCATTCTATGACTTCACACACCTCCATTCTATGACTTCACACACCTCCATTCTATGACTTCACACACCTCCATTCTATGACTTCACACACCTCCATTCTGTGACTTCACACACCTCCATTCTATGAGTTCACACACCTGAATTTTGACTTCACACACCTCCATTCTATGACTTCACACACCTCCATTCTATGACTTCACACACCTCCATTCTGACTTCACACACCTCCATTCTGACTTCACAAACATCAATTCTGTGACTTCACACACCTCCATTCTTTGACTTCACACACCTCCATTGTGAGTTCACACACCTCCATTCTGACTTCACAAACATCAATTCTGTGACTTCACACACATCCATTCTACGACTTCACACACCTCCATTCTATGACTTCACAAACCTCCATTTTCATTTCACACACCTCCATTCTGACTTCACAAACATCAATTCTGTGACTTCACACACCTCCATTCTATGACTTCACACACCTCCATTCTATGACTTCACACACCTCCATTCTATGACTTCACCCACTTCCATTCTTTGAGTTCACACACCTCCATTCTTTGACTTCACACATCTCCATTGTGAGTTCACACACCTTCATTCTATGACTTCACACACCTCCATTCTGACTACACACACCTCCGTTCTATGACTTCGCACACCTCCATTCTGACTTCACACACCTACATTCTATGACTTCACACAATTACATTCTGACTTCACACACCGCCATTCTCTGACATCACGCACCTCCATTCCATGACTTCACACACCTCCTTTCGATGACTTCACACACCTCCATTCTGTGACTTCACACACCTCCATTCTGTGACTTCACACACCTCCATTTTTACTTCACACACTTCCATTCTTTGACTTCACACACCTCCATTCTGTGACTTCACACACCACCATTGTTTGACTTCACACACCTCCATTTTTGGACTTCACACACCTCCTTTCCATGACTTCACTCCTCTCCTTTTTATGAGTTCACACACCTCCATTTTCACTTCACACACCTCCATTCTATGACTTCACACACCTCCATTCTACTTCAGAAACATCCATTCTATGACTTCATACACCTCCATTCTATGACTTCACAAACCTCCATTCTTTGACTTCACACACCTTCATTCTGAGTTCACACACCTCAATTCTGTGTCTTCACACACCTCAATTCTGGCTTCACACACCTTCATTCTATGAGTTCACACACATACATTCTGTGACTTCACACACCTCCATTTTTGACGTTACACACCACCATTTTGACTTCACACACCTCCATTCTGTGACTTCACACACCTCCATTCTGTGACTTCACACTCCTTCATTTTGACTTCACACACTTCCATTCTGTGACTTCACACACCTCCATTCTGTGACTTCGCACACCTCCATTGTTTGACTTCACACACCTCCATTCTTTGACTTCACACACCTCCATTCCATGACTTCACACACGTCTACTCTATCAGTTCACACACATCCATTCTATGAGTTCACACACCAGCATTTTGACTTCACACACCTCCATTCTATGTCTTCACACACTTACATTCTTACTTCAGGAACATCCATTGTATGAATTCACCCACCTTCATTCTATGACTTCACAAACCTCCATTCTATGACTTCACACACCTCCATTCTATGACTTCACACACCTCCATTCTATGACTTCACACACCTCCATTCTGTGACTTCACACACCTCCATTCTGTGAGTTCACACACCTGCATTGTGACTTCACACACCTAAATTCTATGACTTCACACACCTCCATTCTGACTTCACACACCTCCATTCTGACTTCACAAACATCAATTCTGTGACTTCACACACCTCCATTCTTTGACTTCACACACCTCCATTGTGAGTTCACACACCTCCATTCTGACTTCACAAACATCAATTCTGTGACTTCACACACATCCATTCTACGACTTCACACACCTCCATTCTATGACTTCACAAACCTCCATTTTCACTTCACACACCTCCATTCTGACTTCACAAACATCAATTCTGTGACTTCACACACATCCATTCTACGACTTCACACACCTCCATTCTATGACTTCACAAACCTCCATTTTCACTTCACACACCTCCATTCCTACTTCACAAACATCAATTCTGTGATTTCACACACCTCCCTTCTATGACTTCACACACCTCCATTCTATGACTTCACACACCTCCATTCTATGACTTCACCCACTTCCATTCTTTGACTTCACACACCTCCATTCTTTGACTTCACACATCTCCATTGTGAGTTCACAAACTTTCATTCTATGACTTCACACACCTCCATTCTGACTTCACACACCTCCGTTTATGACTTCGCACACCTCCATTCTGAATTCACACACCTACATTCTCTGACTTCACACAACTACATTCTGACATCACACACCTCCATTCCATGACTTCACACACCTCCTTTCGATGACTTCACACACCTCCATTCTGTGACTTCACACACCTCCATTCTGTGACTTCACACACCTCCATTTTTACTTCACACACTTCCATTCTTTGACTTCACACACCTCCATTCTGTGACTTCACACACCACCATTGTTTGACTTCACACACCTCCATTTTTGGACTTCACACACCTCCTTTCCATGACTTCACTCCTCTCCTTTTTATGAGTTCACACACCTCCATTTTCACTTCACACACCTCCATTCTATGACTTCACACACCTCCATTCTACTTCAGAAACATCCATTCTATGACTTCATACACCTCCATTCTATGACTTCACAAACCTCCATTCTTTGACTTCACACACCTTCATTCTGAGTTCACACACCTCAATTATGTGTCTTCACACACCTCAATTCTGGCTTCACACACCTTCATTCTATGACTTCACACACTTCAATTCTATGACTTCACACACCTCCATTCTTTGACTTCACACACCTCCATTGTGAGTTCACACACCTCCATTCTGTGACTTCACACACCTCCATTATGTGACTTCACACACCTCCATTCTATGACTTCAACACCTCGATTCTATGAATTCACACATTTCCATTCTGTGACTTCACACAACTCCATTCTATGACTTCCCACACCTCCATTCTGGGACTTCACACACCTCCATTCTGAGTTCACACACCTCCGTTCTGTGACTTAACACACCTTCATTCTGTGACTTCACACACCTTCATTCTATGACTTCACACACCTCCATTCTTTCACTTCACACACCTCCATTTTGAGTTCACACACCTATATTCTGTGACTTCACACACCTCCATTTGTGACTTTACTCACCACCATTTTGACTTCACAAACCTCCATTCTGTGACTTCACAAACCTCCATTCTGTGACTTCACACACCTCCATTTTGACTTCACACACTTCCATTCTTTGACTTCATACACCTCCATTCTGTGACTTCGCACACCTCCATTGTTTGACTTCACACACCTCCATTCTTTGACTTCACACACCTCCATTCCATGACTTCACACACCTCCACTCTATCAGTTCACACACATCCATTCTATGAGTTCACATACCACCATTTTGATTGTACACACCTCCATTCTATGACGTCACACACCTTTATTCTACTTCAGAAACATCCGTTCTATGACTTCACACACCTCCATTCTTGATTTCACAAACCTTCATTCTGTGACTTCACACACCTCCATTCTGAGTTCACACACCTCAATTCAGTGACTTCACACACCTCAATTCTGGCTTCACACACCTCCATTCTATGAGTTCACACACTTCCATTCTATGACTTCACACACCTCCATTCTTTGACTTCACACACCTCCATTGTGAGTTCATACACCTCCATTCTGTGACTTCACACACCTCCATTCTTTGACTTCACACACCTCCATTCTGTGACTTCACACACCTCCATTCTATGACTTCACACACCTCCATTCTAAAAATTCACACATCTCCATTCTGTGACTTCACACAACTCCATTCTATGACTTCCCACACCTCCGTTCTGTGACTTAACACACCTTCATTCCGTGACTTCACACACCTTCATTCTATGATTTCACTCACCTCCATTCTATGACTTCACACACCTCCATTGTATGACTTCACACACCTATATTCTTTGACTTCGTACACCTCCATTCTTTGACTTCACACACCTCCATTTTGAGTTCACACACATACATTCTGTGACTTCACACACCTCCATTTTTGACGTTACACACCACCATTTTGACTTCACACACCTCCATTCTGTGACTTCACACACCTCCATTCTGTGACTTCACACTCCTCCATTTTGACTTCACACACTTCCATTCTGTGACTTCACACACCTCCATTCTGTGACTTCGCACACCTCCATTGTTTGACTTCACACACTTCCATTCTTTGACTTCACACACCTAAATTCCATGACTTCACACACGTCTACTCTATCAGTTCACACACATCCATTCTATGAGTTCACACACCACCATTTTGACTTCACACATCTCCATTCTATGTCTTCACACACCTACATTCTTACTTCAGGAACATCCATTGTATGAATTCACCCACCTCCATTCTATGACTTCACAAACCTCCATTCTATGACTTCACACACCTCCATTCTATGACTTCACACACCTCCATTCTGTTACTTCACACACCTCCATTCTATGAGTTCACACACCTGCATTGTGACTTCACACACCTCCATTCTATGACTTCACACACCTCCATTCTGACTTCACACACTTCCATTCTGACTTCACAAACATCAATTCTGTGACTTCACACACCTCCACTCTTTGACTTCACACACCTCCATTGTGAGTTCACACACCTCCATTCTGACTTCACAAACATCAATTCTGTGACTCACACACATCCATTCTACGACTTCACACACCTCCATTCTATGACTAAACAAACCTCCATTTTCACTTCACACACCTCCATTCTGACTTCACAAACATCAATTCTGTGACTTCACACACCTCCATTCTATGACTTCACACCCCTCCATTCTATGACTTCATACACCTCCATTCTTTGACTTCACACACCTCCATTCTTTGACTTCACACATCTCCATTGTGAGTCCACACACCTTCATTCTATGACTTCACACACCTCCATTCTGACTTCACACACCTCCGTTCTATGACTTCGCACACCTCCAATCTGACTTCACACAGCTCCATTCTATGACTTCATACACCTCCATTCTGTGACTTCACACACCTCCATTCTATGACTTTACACACCTCCATTCTATGACTTCACACACCTCCATTCTGTGACTTCACACACCTCCATTCTGAGTTCACACACCTCCATTCTGTGACTTCACCCTACTCCATTCTATGACTTCACACACCTTCATTCTGACTTCACACACCTCCATTCTGACTTCACAAACATCAATTCCATGACTTCACACACCTCCATTCTTTGACTTCACACACATCCATTGTGAGTTCACACACCTCCATTCTGACTTCACAAACATCAATTCTATGACTTCACACACCTCCATTCTATGACATCACACACCTCCATTCTATGACTTCACACCCCTACATTCTTACTTCAAAAACATCCATTCTATGACTTTACAGACCTCCATTCTATGAGTTCACAAACGTCCATTCTATGACTTCACACACCTCCATTCTATGACTTCACACACCTCCATTCTAGGACTTCACACAGCTCCATTCTATGACTTCACACACCTCCATTCTGTGACTTCACACATCTCCATTCTATGAGTTCACACACCTGCATTGTGACTTCACCCTCCTCCATTCTATGACTTCACACACCTCCATTCTGACTTCACACACCTCCATTCTGACTTCACAAACATCAATTCTATGACTTCACACACCTCCATTCTTTGACTTCACACACATCCATTGTGAGTTCACACACCTCCATTCTGACTTCACAAACATCAATTCTATGACTTCACACACCTCCATTCTATGACATCACACACCTCCATTCTATGACTTCACACACCTCCATTCTTTGACTTCACACATCTCCATTGTGAGTTCACAAACTTTCATTCTATGACTTCACACACCTCCATTCTGACTTCACACCCCTCCGTTTATGACTTCGCACACCTCCATTCTGACTTCACACACCTACATTCTATGACTTCACACAACTACATTCTGACATCACACACCTCCATTCCATGACTTCACACACCTCCTTTCGATGACTTCACACACCTCCATTCTGTGACTTCACACACCTCCATTCTGTGACTTCACACACCTCCATTTTTACTTCACACACTTCCATTCTTTGACTTCACACACCTCCATTCTGTGACTTCACACACCACCATTGTTTGACTTCACACACCTCCATTTTTGGACTTCACACACCTCCATTCTGACTTCACAAACATCAATTCTGTGACTTCACACACCTCCATTCTATGACTTCACACACCTCCAATCTATGACTTCACAAACCTCCATTCTATGACTTCACACACCTCCATTCTATGACTTCACACACCTCCATTCTGACTTCACACACCTCCATTCTATGACTTCACACAACTCCATTCTGACTTCACACACCTCCATTCTATGACTTCACACAACTCCATTCTGACTTCACACACCTCCATTCTGTGCCTTCACACCCCTCCATTCTATGACTTAACACACCTTCATTCTTACTTCACAAACATCAATTCTGTGACTTCACACACCTCCATTCTATGACTTCACACACCTCCATTCTATGACTTCACACACCTCAAATCTATGACTTCACAAACCTCCATTCTGACTTCACACACGTCCATTCTGACTTCACAAACATCAATTCTGTGACTTCACACACCTCCATTCTATGACTTCACACACCTCCATTCTATGACTTCACACACCTCCATTCTATGACTTCACACACCTCCATTCTGACTTCACACACCTCCATTCTATGACTTCACACAACTCCATTCTGACTTCACACACCTCCATTCTATGACTTTACACACGTGCATTGTGACTTCACACACCTCCATTCTATGACTTCATACACCTCCATTCTGACTTCACACACCTCCATTCTGACTTCACAAACATCAATTCTGACTTCACACACCTCCACTCTTTGACTTCACACACCTCCATTGTGAGTTCACACACCTCCATTCTGAATTCACAAACATCAATTCTGTGACTTCACACACCTCCATTCTATGACTTCACACACCTCCATTCTATGACTTCACACAACTCCATTCTATGACTTCACAATCCTCCATTCTGATTTCACACACCTCCATTCTGACTTCACAAACATCAATTCTGTGACTTCGCACACCTCCATTCTATGACTTCACACACCTCCATTCTATGACTTCATACACCTCCATTCTATGACTTCACACACTTCCATTCTTTGACTTCACACACCTCCATTTTTTGAGTTCACACATCTCCATTGTGAGTTCACACACCTGATTCTATGACTTCACACACCTCCATTCTTTGACGTCACACACCTCCATTCTATGACTTCACACACCTCCATTCTGACTTCACACAGCTCCATTCTATGACTTCACACACCTCCATTTTGTGCCTTCACACATCTCCATTATATGACTTAACACACCTTCATTCTTACTTCACAAACATTCATTCTATGACTTCACACACCTCCATTCTATGACTTCACACACCTCCATTCTATGACTTTACACACCTCCATTCTGTGACTTCACACACCTCAATTCTGTGACTTCACACACTTACATTATGACTTCACAAACCTCCATTCTATGACTTCACACACCTCCATTCTGACTTCACACACCTCCATTCTATGACTTCACATACCTCCATTGTGACTTCACACACCTCCATTCTATGAGTTCCCACACCTCCATTCTGACTTCACACACCTCCATTCTATGACACCACACACCTCCATTCTGACTTCACACACCTCCATTCTATGGCTTCACACAACTCCATTCTATGACTTCACACACCTCCATTCTATGACTTCACAAACCTCCATTCTGACTTCACACACCTCCATTCTGACTTCACAAACATCAATTCTGTGACTTCACACACCTCCATTCTATGACTTCACACACCTCCATTCTATGACTTCACACACCTCCATTCTATGACTTCACACACTTCCATTCTTTGACTTCACACTCCTCCATTTTTTGAGTTCACACATCTCCATTGTGAGGTCACACACCTGATTCTATGACTTCACACACCTCCATTCTTTGACTTCACACACCTCCATTTTATGACTTCACACACCTCCATTCTGACTTCACACAGCTCCATTCTATGACTTCACACACCTCCATTCTGTGCCTTCACACATCTCCATTATATGACTTAACACACCTTCATTCTTACCTCACAAACATTCATTCTATGATTTCACACACCTCCATTCTATGACTTCACACACCTCCATTCTATGACTTTACACACCTCCATTCTGTGACTTCACACACCTCAATTCTGTGACTTCACACACCTACATTATGACTTCACAAACCTCCATTCTATGACTTCACACACCTCCATTCTGACTTCACACACCTCCATTCTATGAGTTTCCACACCTCCATTCTGTCTTCACACACCTCCATTCTCACACCTCCATTCTATGACATCACACACCTCCATTCTGACTTCACACACCTCCATTCTATGACTTCACACAACACCATTCTGACTTCACACACCTCCATTCTGTGACTTCACACACCTCCATTCCTTGACTTCACACACCCCCATTCGATGCCTTCACACACCTCCATTCTTTGACTTCACACACCTCCATTCTATGAGTTCACACACCTCCATTTGTGACTCTACACACCACCTTTTGACTTCACACACCTCCATTCTGTGATTTAAAGCACCTCCTATCTGTGACTTCACACACCTTTATTGTTTGACTTCACACACCTCCATTCTTTGACTTCACACACCTCCTTTCCATGACTTCATATACCTCCATTCTATGAGTTCACACACCTCCATTCTGTGACTTCACACACCTCCTTTCTGTGACTACACACATCTCAATTCTGTGACTTCACACACCTCCATTCTATGACTTCACACCCCTACATTCTTACTTCAAAAACATCCATTCTATGACTTTACAGACCTCCATTCTATGAGTTCACAAACGTCCATTCTATGACTTCACACACCTCCATTCTATGACTTCACACACCTCCATTCTAGGACTTCACACAGCTCCATTCTATGACTTCACACACCTCCATTCTGTGACTTCACACATCTCCATTCTATGAGTTCACACACCTGCATTCTGTGACTTCACACACCTCCATTCTGTGACTTCACACACCTCCATTTTTACTTCACACACTTCCATTCTTTGACTTCACACACTTCCATTCTGTGACTTCACACACCACCATTGTTTGACTTCACACACCTCCATTTTTGGACTTCACACACCTCCATTCTGACTTCACAAACATCAATTCTGTGACTTCACACACCTCCATTCTATGACTTCACACACCTCCAATCTATGACTTCACAAACCTCCATTCTATGACTTCACACACCTCCATTCTATGACTTCACACACCTCCATTCTGACTTCACACACCTCCATTCTATGACTTCACACAACTCCATTCTGACTTCACACACCTCCATTCTATGACTTCACACAACTCCATTCTGACTTCACACACCTCCATTCTGTGCCTTCACACACCTCCATTCTATGACTTAACACACCTTCATTCTTACTTCACAAACATCAATTCTGTGACTTCACACACCTCCATTCTATGACTTCACACACCTCCATTCTATGACTTCACACACCTCAAATCTATGATTCACAAACCTCCATTCTGACTTCACACACGTCCATTCTGACTTCACAAACATCAATTCTGTGACTTCACACACCTCCATTCTATGACTTCACACACCTCCATTCTATGACTTCACACACCTCCATTCTATGACTTCACACACCTCCATTCTGACTTCACACACCTCCATTCTATGACTTCACACAACTCCATTCTGACTTCACACACCTCCATTCTATGACTTCACACACGTGCATTGTGACTTCACACACCTCCATTCTATGACTTCATACACCTCCATTCTGACTTCACACACCTCCATTCTGACTTCACAAACATCAATTCTGACTTCACACACCTCCATTCTTTGACTTCACACACTTCCATTGTGAGTTCACACACCTCCATTCTGAATTCACAAACATCAATTCTGTGACTTCACACACCTCCATTCTATGACTTCACACACCTCCATTCTATGACTTCACACACCTCCATTCTATGACTTCACAAACCTCCATTCTGATTTCACACACCTCCATTCTGACTTCACAAACATCAATTCTGTGACTTCGCACACCTCCATTCTATGACTTCACACATCTCCATTCTATGACTTCATACACCTCCATTCTATGACTTCACACACTTCCATTCTTTGACTTCACACACCTCCATTTTTTGAGTTCACACATCTCCATTGTGAGTTCACACACCTGATTCTATGACTTCACACACCTCCATTCTTTGACGTCACACACCTCCATTCTATGACTTCACACACCTCCATTCTGACTTCACACAGCTCCATTCTATGACTTCACACACCTCCATTTTGTGCCTTCACACATCTCCATTATATGACTTAACACACCTTCATTCTTACTTCACAAACATTCATTCTATGACTTCACACACCTCCATTCTATGACTTCACACACCTCTATTCTATGACTTTACACACCTCCATTCTGTGACTTCACACACCTCAATTCTGTGACTTCACACACTTATATTATGACTTCACAAACCTCCATTCTATGACTTCACACACCTCCATTCTGACTTCACACACCTCCATTCTATGACTTCCACACCTCCATTCTATGACTTCACATACCTCCATTGTGACTTCACACACCTCCATTCTATGAGTTCCCACACCTCCATTCTGACTTCACACACCTCCATTCTATGACATCACACACCTCCATTCTGACTTCACACACCTCCATTCTATGGCTTCACACACCTCCATTCTATGACTTCACACACCTCCATTCTATGACTTCACAAACCTCCATTCTGACTTCACACACCTCCATTCTGACTTCACAAACATCAATTCTGTGACTTCACACACCTCCATTCTATGACTTCACACACCTCCATTCTATGACTTCACACACCTCCATTCTATGACTTCACACACTTCCATTCTTTGACTTCACACTCCTCCATTTTTTGAGTTCACACATCTCCATTGTGAGGTCACACACCTGATTCTATGACTTCACACACCTCCATTCTTTGACTTCACACACCTCCATTTTATGACTTCACACACCTCCATTCTGACTTCACACAGCTCCATTCTATGACTTCACACACCTCCATTCTGTGCCTTCACACATCTCCATTATATGACTTAACACACCTTCATTCTTACCTCACAAACATTCATTCTATGATTTCACACACCTCCTTTCTATGACTTCACACACCTCCATTCTATGACTTTACACACCTCCATTCTGTGACTTCACACACCTCAATTCTGTGACTTCACACACCTACATTATGACTTCACAAACCTCCATTCTATGACTTCACACACCTCCATTCTGACTTCACACACCTCCATTCTATGAGTTTCCACACCTCCATTCTGTCTTCACACACCTCCATTCTCACACCTCCATTCTATGACATCACACACCTCCATTCTGACTTCACACACCTCCATTCTATGACTTCACACAACACCATTCTGACTTCACACACCTCCATTCTGTGACTTCACACACCTCCATTCCTTGACTTCACACACCCCCATTCGATGCCTTCACACACCTCCATTCTTTGACTTCACACACCTCCATTCTATGAGTTCACACACCTCCATTTGTGACTCTACACACCACCTTTTGACTTCACACACCTCCATTCTGTGATTTAAAGCACCTCCTATCTGTGACTTCACACACCTTTATTGTTTGACTTCACACACCTCCATTCTTTGACTTCACACACCTCCTTTCCATGACTTCATATACCTCCATTCTATGAGTTCACACACCTCCATTCTGTGACTTCACACACCTCCTTTCTGTGACTACACACATCTCAATTCTGTGACTTCACACACCTCCATTCTATGACTTCACACCCCTACATTCTTACTTCAAAAACATCCATTCTATGACTTTACAGACCTCCATTCTATGAGTTCACAAACGTCCATTCTATGACTTCACACACCTCCATTCTATGACTTCACACACCTCCATTCTAGGACTTCACACAGCTCCATTCTATGACTTCACACACCTCCATTCTGTGACTTCACACATCTCCATTCTATGAGTTCACACACCTGCATTCTGTGACTTCACACACCTCCATTCTGTGACTTCACACACCTCCATTTTTACTTCACACACTTCCATTCTTTGACTTCACACACTTCCATTCTGTGACTTCACACACCACCATTGTTTGACTTCACACACCTCCATTTTTGGACTTCACACACCTCCATTCTGACTTCACAAACATCAATTCTGTGACTTCACACACCTCCATTCTATGACTTCACACACCTCCAATCTATGACTTCACAAACCTCCATTCTATGACTTCACACACCTCCATTCTATGACTTCACACACCTCCATTCTGACTTCACACACCTCCATTCTATGACTTCACACAACTCCATTCTGACTTCACACACCTCCATTCTATGACTTCACACAACTCCATTCTGACTTCACACACCTCCATTCTGTGCCTTCACACACCTCCATTCTATGACTTAACACACCTTCATTCTTACTTCACAAACATCAATTCTGTGACTTCACACACCTCCATTCTATGACTTCACACACCTCCATTCTATGACTTCACACACCTCAAATCTATGATTCACAAACCTCCATTCTGACTTCACACACGTCCATTCTGACTTCACAAACATCAATTCTGTGACTTCACACACCTCCATTCTATGACTTCACACACCTCCATTCTATGACTTCACACACCTCCATTCTATGACTTCACACACCTCCATTCTGACTTCACACACCTCCATTCTATGACTTCACACAACTCCATTCTGACTTCACACACCTCCATTCTATGACTTCACACACGTGCATTGTGACTTCACACACCTCCATTCTATGACTTCATACACCTCCATTCTGACTTCACACACCTCCATTCTGACTTCACAAACATCAATTCTGACTTCACACACCTCCATTCTTTGACTTCACACACTTCCATTGTGAGTTCACACACCTCCATTCTGAATTCACAAACATCAATTCTGTGACTTCACACACCTCCATTCTATGACTTCACACACCTCCATTCTATGACTTCACACACCTCCATTCTATGACTTCACAAACCTCCATTCTGATTTCACACACCTCCATTCTGACTTCACAAACATCAATTCTGTGACTTCGCACACCTCCATTCTATGACTTCACACATCTCCATTCTATGACTTCATACACCTCCATTCTATGACTTCACACACTTCCATTCTTTGACTTCACACACCTCCATTTTTTGAGTTCACACATCTCCATTGTGAGTTCACACACCTGATTCTATGACTTCACACACCTCCATTCTTTGACGTCACACACCTCCATTCTATGACTTCACACACCTCCATTCTGACTTCACACAGCTCCATTCTATGACTTCACACACCTCCATTTTGTGCCTTCACACATCTCCATTATATGACTTAACACACCTTCATTCTTACTTCACAAACATTCATTCTATGACTTCACACACCTCCATTCTATGACTTCACACACCTCTATTCTATGACTTTACACACCTCCATTCTGTGACTTCACACACCTCAATTCTGTGACTTCACACACTTATATTATGACTTCACAAACCTCCATTCTATGACTTCACACACCTCCATTCTGACTTCACACACCTCCATTCTATGACTTCCACACCTCCATTCTATGACTTCACATACCTCCATTGTGACTTCACACACCTCCATTCTATGAGTTCCCACACCTCCATTCTGACTTCACACACCTCCATTCTATGACATCACACACCTCCATTCTGACTTCACACACCTCCATTCTATGGCTTCACACACCTCCATTCTATGACTTCACACACCTCCATTCTATGACTTCACAAACCTCCATTCTGACTTCACACACCTCCATTCTGACTTCACAAACATCAATTCTGTGACTTCACACACCTCCATTCTATGACTTCACACACCTCCATTCTATGACTTCACACACCTCCATTCTATGACTTCACACACTTCCATTCTTTGACTTCACACTCCTCCATTTTTTGAGTTCACACATCTCCATTGTGAGGTCACACACCTGATTCTATGACTTCACACACCTCCATTCTTTGACTTCACACACCTCCATTTTATGACTTCACACACCTCCATTCTGACTTCACACAGCTCCATTCTATGACTTCACACACCTCCATTCTGTGCCTTCACACATCTCCATTATATGACTTAACACACCTTCATTCTTACCTCACAAACATTCATTCTATGATTTCACACACCTCCTTTCTATGACTTCACACACCTCCATTCTATGACTTTACACACCTCCATTCTGTGACTTCACACACCTCAACTCTGTGACTTCACACACCTACATTATGACTTCACAAACCTCCATTCTATGACTTCACACACCTCCATTCTGACTTCACACACCTCCATTCTATGAGTTTCCACACCTCCATTCTGTCTTCACACACCTCCATTCTCACACTTCCATTCTATGACATCACACACCTCCATTCTGACTTCACACACCTCCATTCTATGACTTCACACAACACCATTCTGACTTCACACACCTCCATTCTGTGACTTCACACACCTCCATTCCTTGAGTTCACACACCCCCATTCGATGCCTTCACACACCTCCATTCTTTGACTTCACACACCTCCATTCTATGAGTTCACACACCTCCATTTGTGACTCTACACACCACCTTTTTGACTTCACACACCTCCATTCTGTGATTTAAAGCACCTCCTATCTGTGACTTCACACACCTTTATTGTTTGACTTCACACACCTCCATTCTTTGACTTCACACACCTCCTTTCCATGACTTCATATACCTCCATTCTATGAGTTCACACACCTCCATTCTGTGACTTCACACACCTCCTTTCTGTGACTACACACATCTCAATTCTGTGACTTCACACACCTCCATTCTATGACTTCACACACCTCCATTCTATGACTTCACACACCTCCATTCTATGACTTCACACACCTCCATTCTATGACTTCACACACTTCCATTCTTTGACTTCACACTCCTCCATTTTTTGAGTTCACACATCTCCATTGTGAGGTCACACACCTGATTCTATGACTTCACACACCTCCATTCTTTGACTTCACACACCTCCATTTTATGACTTCACACACCTCCATTCTGACTTCACACAGCTCCATTCTATGACTTCACACACCTCCATTCTGTGCCTTCACACATCTCCATTATATGACTTAACACACCTTCATTCTTACCTCACAAACATTCATTCTATGATTTCACACACCTCCTTTCTATGACTTCACACACCTCCATTCTAAGACTTTACACACCTCCATTCTGTGACTTCACACACCTCAATTCTGTGACTTCACACACCTACATTATGACTTCACAAACCTCCATTCTATGACTTCACACACCTCCATTCTGACTTCACACACCTCCATTCTATGAGTTTCCACACCTCCATTCTGTCTTCACACACCTCCATTCTCACACCTCCATTCTATGACATCACACACCTCCATTCTGACTTCACACACCTCCATTCTATGACTTCACACAACACCATTCTGACTTCACACACCTCCATTCTGTGACTTCACACACCTCCATTCCTTGAGTTCACACACCCCCATTCGATGCCTTCACACACCTCCATTCTTTGACTTCACACACCTCCATTCTATGAGTTCACACACCTCCATTTGTGACTCTACACACCACCTTTTTGACTTCACACACCTCCATTCTGTGATTTAAAGCACCTCCTATCTGTGACTTCACACACCTTTATTGTTTGACTTCACACACCTCCATTCTTTGACTTCACACACCTCCTTTCCATGACTTCATATACCTCCATTCTATGAGTTCACACACCTCCATTCTGTGACTTCACACACCTCCTTTCTGTGACTACACACATCTCAATTCTGTGACTTCACACACCTCCATTCTATGACTTCACACACCTCCATTCTGTGACTTCACACACCTCCATTCTGTGACTTCACACACCTCAATTTTGACTTCACACACTTCCATTCTTTGACTTCACACACCTCCATTCTGTGACTTCACACACCACCATTGTGTGACTTCACACACCTCCATTTTTGGACTTCACACACCTCCATTCCATGACTTCACGCATCTCCATTTTATGAGTTCGCACACCTCCATTTTGACTTCACAAACCTACATTCTATGACTTCACACACCTTCATTCTACTTCAGAAACATCCATTATATGACTTCACACACCTGCATTCTATGACTTTTCAAACCTCCATTCTATGACTTCACACACCTCCATTCTGAGTTCATACACCTCAATTTTGTGATTTCACACACCTCAATTCTGGCTTCACACACCTCCATTCTATGACTTCACACAATTCCTTTCTATGACTTTACACACCTCCATTCTTTGACTTCACACACCTCCATTGTGATTTCACACACCTCCATTCTATGACTTCACACACCTCCATTATGACTTCATATAGCTCCATTCTATGACGTCACACACCTCCATTCTGTGCCTTCACACACCTCCATCCTCTGACTTAACACACCTTCATTCTTACTTCACAAACATCCATTCTATGATCACACACCTCCATTCTATGACTTCACACACCTCCATTCTATGACTTCACACACCTCCATTCTGTGACTTCACACACCTCAATTCTGTGACTTCACAAACCTCCATTATGACTTTACACACCTCCATTCTATGACTTCACACACCTCCATTCTATGTCTTCACACCTCCATTCTGTGATTTCACACACCTCCATTCTGAGTTCACACACCTCCATTCTGTGACTTCACACACCTCCAATCTGACTTCACACAGCTCCATTCTATGACTTCACACACCTGCATACTGTTACTTCACACCCCTCCATTCTATGATTTCACACACCTCCCTTGTGACTTCACACACCTCCATTCTATGACTTCACACAACTCCATTCTTACTTCACACACCTCCATTCTCTGACTTCACACACCTCTATTCCATGACGTCACACTAATACATTCCATGACTTCACACACCTCCATTCGATGACTTCTCACACCTCCATTCTATGATTTCACACACCTCCCTTGTGACTTCACACATCTCCATTCTATGACTTCACACAACTCCATTCGGACTTCACACACCTCTATTCTGTGACTTCACACACCTCCATTCCATGACTTCACACACCTCCATTCTGTGATTTCACACACCTCCATTCTGTGACTTCACACACCTTTATTGATTGACTTCACACAATGCATTCTTTGACTTCACACAGCTTTATTCCATGACTTCACACACCTCCAATCTATGAGTTCTCAGACCTCCATTCTATGAGTTCACACACCTCCATTTTGACTTCATACACCTCCATTCTATGACTTCAAACATATTCATTCTTATTCAGAAACATCCATTCTATGACTTCACACAACTCCATTCTATGACATCACACACCTCCATTCTGTGACTTCACACACCTCCATTCCATGACTTCACACACCTCCATTCTTTGACTTCACACACCTCCATTCTATGAGTTCACACACCTCCATTTGTGACTCTACACACCATATTTTTGACTTCACAAACCTCCATTCTATGAGTTCACACACCTCCATTTTGACTTCACACACCTCCATTCTGTGACTTCACACACCTCCATTCTGTGACTTCACACACCTCCATTCTATGACTTCACACACCTACATTTTGTGACTTCACACACCTCCATTCTGTTACTTCACACACCTCCATTTTGACTTCACACACTTCCATTCTTTGACTTCACACACCTCCATTCTGTGACTTCACACACATTAACATTGTTTGACTTCACACACCTCTATTTTTGGACTTCACACACCTCCATTCCATGACTTCACACATTTCCATTTTATGAGTTCGCACACCTCCATTTTGACTTCACACACCTCCATTCTATGACTTCACACACCTTTATTCTACTTCAGAAACATCCGTTCTATGACTTCACACACCTCCATTCTATGATTTCACAAACCTTCATTCTGTGACTTCACACACCTCCATTCTGAGTTCACACACCTCAATTCTGTGACTTCACACACCTCAATTCTGGCTTCACACACCTCCATTCTATGAGTTCACACACTTCCATTCTATGACTTCACACACCTCCATTCTTTGACTTCACACACCTCCATTGTGAGTTCACACACCTCCATTCTGTGACTTCACACACCTCCATTCTTTGACTTCACACACCTCCATTCTGTGACTTCACACAACTCCATTCTATGACTTCACACACCTCCGTTCTGTGACTTAACACACCTTCATTCCGTGACTTCACACACCTTCATTCTATGATTTCACTCACCTCCATTCTATGACTTCACACACCTCCATTGTATGACTTCACACACCTATATTCTTTGACTTCGCACACCTCCATTCTTTGACTTCACACACCTGCATTTTGAGTTCACACACATACATTCTGTGACTTCACACACCTCCATTTGTGACGTTACACACCACCATTTTGCCTTCACACACCTCCATTCTGTGACTTCACACACCTCCATTCTGTGACTTCACACTCCTCCATTTTGACTTCACACACTTCCATTCTGTGACTTCACACACCTCCATTCTGTGACTTCGCACACCTCCATTGTTTGACTTCACACACCTCCATTCTTTGACTTCACAGACCTCCATTCCATGACTTCACACACGTCTATTCTATCAGTTCACACACATCCATTCTATGAGTTCACACACCACCATTTTGACTTCACACACCTCCATTCTATGTCTTCACACACCTACATTCTTACTTCAGGAACATCCATTGTATGAATTCACCCACCTCCATTCTATGACTTCACAAACCTCCATTCTATGACTTCACACACCTCCATTCTATGACTTCACACACCTCCATTCTATGACTTCACACACCTCCATTCTATGACTTCACACACCTCCATTCTATGACTTCACACACCTCCATTCTGTGAGTTCACACACCTGCATTGTGACTTCACACACCTCCATTCTATGACTTCACACACATCCATTCTGACTTCACAAACCTCCATTCTGACTTCACACACCTCCATTCTGACTTCACAAACATCAATTCTGTGACTTCACACACCTCCATTCTTTGACTTCACACACCTCCATTGTGAGTTCACACACCTCCATTCTGACTTCACAAACATCAATTCTGTGACTTCACACACATCCCTTCTACGACTTCACACACCTCCATTCTATGACTTCACAAACCTCCATTTTCACTTCACACACCTCCACTCTGACTTCACAAACATCAATTCTGTGATTTCACACACCTCCATTCTATGACTTCACACACCTCCATTCTATGACTTCACACACCTCCATTCTATGACTTCACCCACTTCCATTCTTTGACTTCACACACCTCCATTCTTTGACTTCGCACATCTCCATTGTGAGTTCACAAACCTTCATTCTATGACTTCACACACCTCCATTCTGACTTCACACACCTCCGTTCTATGACTTCGCACACCTCCATTCTGACTTCACACACCTACATTCTATGACTTCACACAACTACATTCTGACTTCACACATCGCCATTCTCTGACATCACACACCTCCATTCCATGACTTCACACACCTCCTTTCGATGACTTCACACACCTCCATTCTGTGACTTCACACACCTCCATTCTGTGACTTCACACACCTCCATTTTTACTTCACACACTTCCATTCTTTGACTTCACACACCTCCATTCTGTGACTTCACACACCACCATTGTTTGACTTCACACACCTCCATTTTTGGACTTCACACACCTCCTTTCCATGACTTCACTCCTCTCCTTTTTATGAGTTCACACACCTCCATTTTCACTTCACACACCTCCATTCTATGACTTCACACACCTCCATTCTACTTCAGAAACATCCATTCTATGACAACATACACCTCCATTCTATGACTTCACAAACCTCCATTCTTTGACTTCACACACCTTCATTCTGAGTTCACACACCTCAATTCTGTGTCTTCACACACCTCAATTCTGGCTTCACACACCTTCATTCTATGACTTCACACACTTCAATTCTATGACTTCACACACCTCCATTCTTTGACTTCACACACCTCCATTGTGAGTTCACACACCTCCATTCTGTGACCTCACAAACATCAATTCTGTGACTTCACACATCTCCATTCTAGGCCTTCACACACCTCCATTGTATGACTTCACACACCTCCATTCTATGACTTCACACACTTCCATTCTTTGACTTCACACACCACCATTCTTCGACTTCACACAACTCCATTGTGAGTTCACACACCTCCATTCTATGACTTCACACACCTCCATTCTGACTTCACACAGCTCCATTCCATGACTTCACACAGCTCCATTCTGTGCCTTCACACACCTCCATTCTATGACTTAACACACCTTCATTCTTACTTCACAAACATCCATTCTATGACTTCACGCACCTCCATTCTATGACTTCACACACCTTTATTCTACTTCAGAAACATCCGTTCTATTACTTCACACACCTCCATTCTATGATTTCACAAACCTTCATTCTGTGACTTCACACACCTCCATTCTGAGTTCACACACCTCAATTCAGTGACTTCACACACCTCAATTCTGGCTTCACACACCTCCATTCTATGAGTTCACACACTTCCATTCTATGACTTCACACACCTCCATTCTTTGACTTCACACACCTCCATTGTGAGTTCACACACCTCCATTCTGTGACTTCACACACCTCCATTCTTTGACTTCACACACCTCCATTCTGTGACTTCACACACCTCCATTCTATGACTTCACACACCTCCATTCTAAAAATTCACACATCGCCATTCTGTGACTTCACACAACTCCATTCTATGACTTCCCACACCTCCGTTCTGTGACTTAACACACCTTCATTCCGTGACTTCACACACCTTCATTCTATGATTTCACTCACCTCCATTCTATGACTTCACACACCTCCATTGTATGACTTCACACACCTATATTCTTTGACTTCGCACACCTCCATTCTTTGACTTCACACACCTCCATTTTGAGTTCACACACATACATTCTGTGACTTCACACACCTCCATTTGTGACGTTACACACCACCATTTTGACTTCACACACCTCCATTCTGTGACTTCACACACCTCCATTCTGTGACTTCACACTCCTCCATTTTGACTTCACACACTTCCATTCTGTGACTTCACACACCTCCATTCTGTGACTTCGCACACCTCCAATGTTTGACTTCACACACCTCCATTCTTTGACTTCACACACCTCCATTCCATGACTTCACATACGTCTACTCTATCAGTTCACACACATCCATTCTATGAGTTCACACACCACCATTTTGACTTCACACACCTCCATTCTATGTCTTCACACACCTACATTCTTACTTCAGGAACATCCATTGTATGAATTCACCCACCTCCATTCTATGACTTCACAAACCTCCATTCTATGACTTCACACACCTCCATTCTATGACTTCACACACCTCCATTCTATGACTTCACACACCTCCATTCTATGACTTCACACACCTCCATTCTGTGACTTCACACACCTCCATTCTATGAGTTCACACACCTGCATTTTGACTTCACACACCTCCATTCTATGACTTCACACACCTCCATTCTATGACTTCACACACCTCCATTCTGACTTCACACACCTCCATTCTGACTTCACAAACATCAATTCTGTGACTTCACACACCTCCATTCTTTGACTTCACACACCTCCATTGTGAGTTCACACACCTCCATTCTGACTTCACAAACATCAATTCTGTGACTTCACACACATCCATTCTACGACTTCACACACCTCCATTCTATGACTTCACAAACCTCCATTTTCACTTCACACACCTCCATTCTGACTTCACAAACATCAATTCTGTGACTTCACACACCTCCATTCTATGACTTCACACACCTCCATTCTATGACTTCACACACCTCCATTCTATGACTTCACACACCTCCATTCTATGACTTCACCCACTTCCATTCTTTGACTTCACACACCTCCATTCTTTGACTTCACACATCTCCATTGTGAGTTCACACACCTCCTTTCCATGACTTCACTCATCTCCTTTTTATGAGTTCACACACCTCCATTTTCACTTCACACACCTCCATTGTATGACTTCACACACCTCCATTCTACTTCAGAAACATCCATTCTATGACTTCATACACCTCCATTCTATGACTTCACAAACCTCCATTCTTTGACTTCACACACCTTCATTCTGAGTTCACACACCTCAATTCTGTGTCTTCACACACCTCAATTCTGGCTTCACACACCTTCATTCTATGAGTTCACACACATACATTCTGTGACTTCACACACCTCCATTTGTGACGTTACACACCACCATTTTGACTTCACACACCTCCATTCTGTGACTTCACACACCTCCATTCTGTGACTTCACACTCCTCCATTTTGACTTCACACACTTCCATTCTGTGACTTCACACACCTCCATTCTGTGACTTCGCACACCTCCATTGTTTGACTTCACACACCTCCATTCTTTGACTTCACACACCTCCATTCCATGACTTCACACACGTCTACTCTATCAGTTCACACATATCCATTCTATGAGTTCACACACCACCATTTTGACTTCACACACCTCCATTCTATGTCTTCACACACTTACATTCTTACTTCAGGAACATCCATTGTATGAATTCACCCACCTCCATTCTATGACTTCACAAACCTCCATTTTATGACTTCACACACCTCCATTCTATGACATCACACACCTCCATTCTATGACTTCACACACCTCCATTCTTTGACTTCACACACCTCCATTGTGAGTTCACACACCTCCATTCTGTGACTTCACACAACTCCATTCTTTGACTTCACACACCTCCATTCTGTGACTTCACACAACTCCATTCTATGACTTCACACACCTCCGTTCTGTGACTTAACACACCTTCATTCCGTGACTTCACACACCTTCATTCTATGATTTCACTCACCTCCATTCTATGACTTCACACACCTCCATTGTATGACTTCACACACCTATATTCTTTGACTTCGCACACCTCCATTCTTTGACTTCACACACCTGCATTTTGAGTTCACACACATACATTCTGTGACTTCACACACCTCCATTTGTGACGTTACACACCACCATTTTGACTTCACACACCTCCATTCTGTGACTTCACACACCTCAATTCTGTGACTTCACACTCCTCCATTTTGACTTCACACACTTCCATTCTGTGACTTCACACACCTCCATTCTGTGACTTCGCACACCTCCATTGTTTGACTTCACACACCTCCATTCTTTGACTTCACACACCTCCATTCCATGACTTCACACACGTCTATTCTATCAGTTCACACACATCCATTCTATGAGTTCACACACCACCATTTTGACTTCACACACCTCCATTCTATGTCTTCACACACCTACATTCTTTCTTCAGGAACATCCATTGTATGAATTCACCCACCTCCATTCTATGACTTCACAAACCTCCATTCTATGACTTCACACACCTCCATTCTATGACTTCACACACCTCCATTCTATGACTTCACACACCTCCATTCTATGACTTCACACACCTCCATTCTATGACTTCACACACCTCCATTCTGTGAGTTCACACACCTGCATTGTGACTTCACACACCTCCATTCTATGACTTCACACACATCCATTCTGACTTCACAAACCTCCATTCTGACTTCACACACCTCCATTCTGACTTCACAAACATCAATTCTGTGACTTCACACACCTCCATTCTTTGACTTCACACACCTCCATTGTGAGTTCACACACCTCCATTCTGACTTCACAAACATCAATTCTGTGACTTCACACACATCCCTTCTACGACTTCACACACCTCCATTCTATGACTTCACAAACCTCCATTTTCACTTCACACACCTCCACTCTGACTTCACAAACATCAATTCTGTGATTTCACACACCTCCATTCTATGACTTCACACACCTCCATTCTATGACTTCACACACCTCCATTCTATGACTTCACCCACTTCCATTCTTTGACTTCACACACCTCCATTCTTTGACTTCGCACATCTCCATTGTGAGTTCACAAACCTTCATTCTATGACTTCACACACCTCCATTCTGACTTCACACACCTCCGTTCTATGACTTCGCACACCTCCATTCTGACTTCACACACCTACATTCTATGACTTCACACAACTACATTCTGACTTCACACATCGCCATTCTCTGACATCACACACCTCCATTCCATGACTTCACACACCTCCTTTCGATGACTTCACACACCTCCATTCTGTGACTTCACACACCTCCATTCTGTGACTTCACACACCTCCATTTTTACTTCACACACTTCCATTCTTTGACTTCACACACCTCCATTCTGTGACTTCACACACCACCATTGTTTGACTTCACACACCTCCATTTTTGGACTTCACACACCTCCTTTCCATGACTTCACTCCTCTCCTTTTTATGAGTTCACACACCTCCATTTTCACTTCACACACCTCCATTCTATGACTTCACACACCTCCATTCTACTTCAGAAACATCCATTCTATGACAACATACACCTCCATTCTATGACTTCACAAACCTCCATTCTTTGACTTCACACACCTTCATTCTGAGTTCACACACCTCAATTCTGTGTCTTCACACACCTCAATTCTGGCTTCACACACCTTCATTCTATGACTTCACACACTTCAATTCTATGACTTCACACACCTCCATTCTTTGACTTCACACACCTCCATTGTGAGTTCACACACCTCCATTCTGTGACCTCACAAACATCAATTCTGTGACTTCACACATCTCCATTCTAGGCCTTCACACACCTCCATTGTATGACTTCACACACCTCCATTCTATGACTTCACACACTTCCATTCTTTGACTTCACACACCACCATTCTTCGACTTCACACAACTCCATTGTGAGTTCACACACCTCCATTCTATGACTTCACACACCTCCATTCTGACTTCACACAGCTCCATTCCATGACTTCACACAGCTCCATTCTGTGCCTTCACACACCTCCATTCTATGACTTAACACACCTTCATTCTTACTTCACAAACATCCATTCTATGACTTCACGCACCTCCATTCTATGACTTCACACACCTTTATTCTACTTCAGAAACATCCGTTCTATTACTTCACACACCTCCATTCTATGATTTCACAAACCTTCATTCTGTGACTTCACACACCTCCATTCTGAGTTCACACACCTCAATTCAGTGACTTCACACACCTCAATTCTGGCTTCACACACCTCCATTCTATGAGTTCACACACTTCCATTCTATGACTTCACACACCTCCATTCTTTGACTTCACACACCTCCATTGTGAGTTCACACACCTCCATTCTGTGACTTCACACACCTCCATTCTTTGACTTCACACACCTCCATTCTGTGACTTCACACACCTCCATTCTATGACTTCACACACCTCCATTCTAAAAATTCACACATCGCCATTCTGTGACTTCACACAACTCCATTCTATGACTTCCCACACCTCCGTTCTGTGACTTAACACACCTTCATTCCGTGACTTCACACACCTTCATTCTATGATTTCACTCACCTCCATTCTATGACTTCACACACCTCCATTGTATGACTTCACACACCTATATTCTTTGACTTCGCACACCTCCATTCTTTGACTTCACACGCCTCCATTTTGAGTTCACACACATACATTCTGTGACTTCACACACCTCCATTTGTGACGTTACACACCACCATTTTGACTTCACACACCTCCATTCTGTGACTTCACACACCTCCATTCTGTGACTTCACACTCCTCCATTTTGACTTCACACACTTCCATTCTGTGACTTCACACACCTCCATTCTGTGACTTCGCACACCTCCAATGTTTGACTTCACACACCTCCATTCTTTGACTTCACACACCTCCATTCCATGACTTCACATACGTCTACTCTATCAGTTCACACACATCCATTCTATGAGTTCACACACCACCATTTTGACTTCACACACCTCCATTCTATGTCTTCACACACCTACATTCTTACTTCAGGAACATCCATTGTATGAATTCACCCACCTCCATTCTATGACTTCACAAACCTCCATTCTATGACTTCACTCACCTCCATTCTATGACTTCACACACCTCCATTCTATGACTTCACACACCTCCATTCTATGACTTCACACACCTCCATTCTGTGACTTCACACACCTCCATTCTATGAGTTCACACACCTGCATTTTGACTTCACACACCTCCATTCTATGACTTCACACACCTCCATTCTATGACTTCACACACCTCCATTCTGACTTCACACACCTCCATTCTGACTTCACAAACATCAATTCTGTGACTTCACACACCTCCATTCTTTGACTTCACACACCTCCATTGTGAGTTCACACACCTCCATTCTGACTTCACAAACATCAATTCTGTGACTTCACACACATCCATTCTACGACTTCACACACCTCCATTCTATGACTTCACAAACCTCCATTTTCACTTCACACACCTCCATTCTGACTTCACAAACATCAATTCTGTGACTTCACACACCTCCATTCTATGACTTCACACACCTCCATTCTATGACTTCACACACCTCCATTCTATGACTTCACACACCTCCATTCTATGACTTCACCCACTTCCATTCTTTGACTTCACACACCTCCATTCTTTGACTTCACAAATCTCCATTGTGAGTTCACACACCTTCATTCTATGACTTCACACACCTCCATTCTGACTACACACACCTCCGTTCTATGACTTCGCACACCTCCATTCTGACTTCACACACCTACACTCTATGACTTCACACAATTACATTCTGACTTCACACACCGCCATACTCTGACATCACGCACCTCCATTCCATGACTTCACACACCTCCTTTCGATGACTTCACACACCTCCATTCTGTGACTTCACACACCTCCATTCTGTGACTTCACACACCTCCATTTTTACTTCACACACTTCCATTCTTTGACTTCACACACCTCCATTCTGTGACTTCACACACCACCATTGTTTGACTTCACACAACTCAATTTTTGGACTTCACACACCTCCTTTCCATGACTTCACTCATCTCCTTTTTATGAGTTCACACACCTCCATTTTCACTTCACACACCTCCATTGTATGACTTCACACACCTCCATTCTACTTCAGAAACATCCATTCTATGACTTCATACACCTCCATTCTATGACTTCACAAACCTCCATTCTTTGACTTCACACACCTTCATTCTGAGTTCACACACCTCAATTCTGTGTCTTCACACACCTCAATTCTGGCTTCACACACCTTCATTCTATGAGTTCACACACATACATTCTGTGACTTCACACACCTCCATTTGTGACGTTACACACCACCATTTTGACTTCACACACCTCCATTCTGTGACTTCACACACCTCCATTCTGTGACTTCACACTCCTCCATTTTGACTTCACACACTTCCATTCTGTGACTTCACACACCTCCATTCTGTGACTTCGCACACCTCCATTGTTTGACTTCACACACCTCCATTCTTTGACTTCACACACCTCCATTCCATGACTTCACACACGTCTACTCTATCAGTTCACACATATCCATTCTATGAGTTCACACACCACCATTTTGACTTCACACACCTCCATTCTATGTCTTCACACACTTACATTCTTACTTCAGGAACATCCATTGTATGAATTCACCCACCTCCATTCTATGACTTCACAAACCTCCATTCTATGACTTCACACACCTCCATTCTATGACATCACACACCTCCATTCTATGACTTCACACACCTCCATTCTATGACTTCACACACCTCCATTCTGTGAGTTCACACACCTGCATTGTGACTTCACACACCTAAATTCTATGACTTCACACACCTCCATTCTGACTTCACACACCGCCATTCTGACTTCACAAACATCAATTCTGTGACTTCACACACCTCCATTCTTTGACTTCACACACCTCCATTGTGAGTTCACACACCTCCATTCTGACTTCACAAACATCAATTCTGTGACTTCACACACATCCATTCTACGACTTCACACACCTCCATTCTATGACTTCACAAACCTCCATTTTCACTTCACACACCTCCATTCTGACTTCACAAACATCAATTCTGTGATTTCACACACCTCCCTTCTATGACTTCACACACCTCCATTCTATGACTTCACACACCTCCATTCTATGACTTCACCCACTTCCATTCTTTGACTTCACACACCTCCATTCTTTGACTTCACACATCTCCATTGTGAGTTCACAAACTTTCATTCTATGACTTCACACACCTCCATTCTGACTTCACACACCTCCGTTTATGACTTCGCACACCTCCATTCTGACTTCACACACCTACATTCTATGACTTCACACAACTTCATTCTGACATCACACACCTCCATTCCATGACTTCACACACCTCCTTTCGATGACTTCACACACCTCCATTCTGTGACTTCACACACCTCCATTCTGTGACTTCACACACCTCCATTTTTACTTCACACACTTCCATTCTTTGACTTCACACACCTCCATTCTGTGACTTCACACACCACCATTGTTTGACTTCACACACCTCCATTTTTGGACTTCACACACCTCCTTTCCATGACTTCACTCCTCTCCTTTTTATGAGTTCACACACCTCCATTTTCACTTCACACACCTACATTCTATGACTTCACACACCTCCATTCTACTTCAGAAACATCCATTCTATGACTTCATACACCTCCATTCTATGACTTCACAAACCTCCATTCTTTGACTTCACACACCTTCATTCTGAGTTCACACACCTCAATTATGTGTCTTCACACACCTCAATTCTGGCTTCACACACCTTCATTCTATGACTTCACACACTTCAATTCTATGACTTCACACACCTCCATTCTTTGACTTCACACACCTCCATTGTGAGTTCACACACCTCCATTCTGTGACTTCACACACCTCCATTATGTGACTTCACACACCTCCATTCTATGACTTCAACACCTCGATTCTATGAATTCACACATCTCCATTCTGTGACTTCACACAACTCCATTCTATGACTTCCCACACCTCCATTCTGGGACTTCACACACCTCCATTCTGAGTTCACACACCTCCGTTCTGTTACTTAACACACCTTCATTCTGTGACTTCACACACCTTCATTCTATGACTTCACACACCTCCATTCTTTCACTTCACACACCTCCATTTTGAGTTCACACACCTACATTCTGTGACTTCACACACCTCCATTTGTGACTTTACTCACCACCATTTTGACTTCACAAACCTCCATTCTGTGACTTCACAAACCTCCATTCTGTGACTTCACACACCTCCATTTTGACTTCACACACTTCCATTCTTTGACTTCATACACCTCCATTCTGTGACTTCGCACACCTCCATTGTTTGACTTCACACACCTCCATTCTTTGACTTCACACACCTCCATTCCATGACTTCACACACCTCCACTCTATCAGTTCACACACATCCATTCTATGAGTTCACATACCACCATTTTGATTGTACACACCTCCATTCTATGACTTCACACCCCTACATTCTTACTTCAGAAACATCCATTCTATGACTTTACAGACCTCCATTCTATGAGTTCACAAACGTCCATTCTATGACTTCACACACCTCCATTCTATGACTTCACACACCTCCATTCTAGGACTTCACACAGCTCCATTCTATGACTTCACACACCTCCATTCTGTGACTTCACACATCTCCATTCTATGAGTTCACACACCTGCATTGTGACTTCACCCTCCTCCATTCTATGACTTCACACACCTCCATTCTGACTTCACACACCTCCATTCTGACTTCACAAACATCAATTCTATGACTTCACACACCTCCATTCTTTGACTTCACACACATCCATTGTGAGTTCACACACCTCCATTCTGACTTCACAAACATCAATTCTATGACTTCACAAACCTCCATTCTATGACATCACACACCTCCATTCTATGACTTCACACACCTCCATTCTCTGACTTCACAAACCTCCATTCTGACTTCACACACCACCATTCTGACCTCACAAACATCAATTCTGTGACTTCACACATCTCCATTCTAGGACTTCACACACCTCCATTCTATGACTTCACACACCTCCATTCTATGACTTCACACACTTCCATTCTTTGACTTCACACACCACCATTCTTCGACTTCACACAACTCCATTGTGAGTTCACACACCTCCATTCTATGACTTCACACACCTCCATTCTGACTTCACACAGCTCCATTCCTTGAGTTCACACAGCTCCATTCTGTGCCTTCACACACCTCCATTCTATGACTTAACACACCTTCATTCTTACTTCACAAATATCCATTCTATGACTTCACGCACCTCCATTCTATGACGTCACACACCTTTATTCTACTTCAGAAACATCCGTTCTATGACTTCACACACCTCCATTCTTGATTTCACAAACCTTCATTCTGTGACTTCACACACCTCCATTCTGAGTTCACACACCTCAGTTCAGTGACTTCACACACCTCAATTCTGGCTTCACACACCTCCATTCTATGAGTTCACACACTTCCATTCTATGACTTCACACACCTCCATTCTTTGACTTCACACACCTCCATTGTGAGTTCACACACCTCCATTCTATGACTTCACACACCTCCATTCTAAAAATTCACACATCTCCATTCTGTGACTTCACACAACTCCATTCTATGACTTCCCACACCTCCGTTCTGTGACTTAACACACCTTCATTCCGTGACTTCACACACCTTCATTCTGTGATTTCACTCACCTCCATTCTATGACTTCACACACCTCCATTGTATGACTTCACACACCTATATTCTTTGACTTCGTACACCTCCATTCTTTGACTTCACACACCTCCATTTTGAGTTCACACACATACATTCTGTGACTTCACACACCTCCATTTTTGACGTTACACACCACCATTTTGACTTCACACACCTCCATTCTGTGACTTCACACACCTCCATTCTGTGACTTCACACTCCTCCATTTTGACTTCACACACTTCCATTCTGTGACTTCACACACCTCCATTCTGTGACTTCGCACACCTCCATTGTTTGACTTCACACACCTCCATTCTTTGACTTCACACACCTCCATTCCATGACTTCACACACGTCTACTCTATCAGTTCACACACATCCATTCTATGAGTTCACACACCACCATTTTGACTTCACACATCTCCATTCTATGTCTTCACACACCTACATTCTTACTTCAGGAACATCCATTGTATGAATTCACCCACCTCCATTCTATGACTTCACAAACCTCCATTCTATGACTTCACACACCTCCATTCTATGACTTCACACACCTCCATTCTGTTACTTCACACACCTCCATTCTATGAGTTCACACACCTGCATTGTGACTTCACACACCTCCATTCTATGACTTCACACACCTCCATTCTGACTTCACACACCTCCATTCTGACTTCACAAACATCAATTCTGTGACTTCACACACCTCCACTCTTTGACTTTACACACCTCCATTGTGAGTTCACACACCTCCATTCTGACTTCACAAACATCAATTCTGTGACTCACACACATCCATTCTACGACTTCACACACCTCCATTCTATGACTAAACAAACCTCCATTTTCACTTCACACACCTCCATTCTGACTTCACAAACATCAATTCTGTGACTTCACAATCCTCCATTCTATGACTTCACACACCTCCATTCTATGACTTCACACACCTCCATTCTATGACTTCACCCACTTCCATTCTTTGACTTCACACACCTCCATTCTTTGACTTCACACATCTCCATTGTGAGTTCACACACCTTCATTCTATGACTTCACACACCTCCATTCTGACTTCACACACCTACGTTCTATGACTTCGCACACCTCCAATCTGACTTCACACAGCTCCATTCTACGACTTCATCCACCTCCATTCTATGACTTCACACACCTCCATTCTGTGACTTCACACACCTCCATTCTGAGTTCACACACCTCCATTCTGTGACTTCACCCTCCTCCATTCTATAACTTCACACACCTCCATTCTGACTTCACACACCTCCATTCTGACTTCACAAACATCAATTCTATGACTTCACACACCTCCATTCTTTGACTGCACACACATCCATTGTGAGTTCACACACCTCCATTCTGACTTCACAAACATCAATTCTATGACTTCACACACCTCCATTCTATGACATCACACACCTCCATTCTATGACTTCACACACCTCCATTCTTTGACTTCACACATCTCCATTGTGAGTTCACAAACTTTCATTCTATGACTTCACACACCTCCATTCTGACTTCACACACCTCCGTTTATGACTTCGCACACCTCCATTCTGACTTCACACACCTACATTCTATGACTTCACACAACTACATTCTGACATCACACACCTCCATTCCATGACTTCACACACCTCCTTTCGATGACTTCACACACCTCCATTCTGTGACTTCACACACCTCCATTCTGTGACTTCACACACCTCCATTTTTACTTCACACACTTCCATTCTTTGACTTCACACACCTCCATTCTGTGACTTCACACACCACCATTGTTTGACTTCACACACCTCCATTTTTGGACTTCACACACCTCCTTTCCATGACTTCACTCCTCTCCTTTTTATGAGTTCACACACCTCCATTTTCACTTCACACACCTCCATTCTATGACTTCACACACCTCCATTCTACTTCAGAAACATCCATTCTATGACTTCATACACCTCCATTCTATGACTTCACAAACCTCCATTCTTTGACTTCACACACCTTCATTCTGAGTTCACACACCTCAATTATGTGTCTTCACACACCTCAATTCTGGCTTCACACACCTTCATTCTATGACTTCACACACTTCAATTCTATGACTTCACACACCTCCATTCTATGACTTCACACACCTCCATTCTGTTACTTCACACACCTCCATTCTATGAGTTCACACACCTGCATTGTGACTTCACACACCTCCATTCTATGACTTCACACACCTCCATTCTGACTTCACACACCTCCATTCTGACTTCACAAACATCAATTCTGTGACTTCACACACCTCCACTCTTTGACTTTACACACCTCCATTGTGAGTTCACACACCTCCATTCTGACTTCACAAACATCAATTCTGTGACTCACACACATCCATTCTACGACTTCACACACCTCCATTCTATGACTAAACAAACCTCCATTTTCACTTCACACACCTCCATTCTGACTTCACAAACATCAATTCTGTGACTTCACACTCCTCCATTCTATGACTTCACACACCTCCATTCTATGACTTCACACACCTCCATTCTATGACTTCACCCACTTCCATTCTTTGACTTCACACACCTCCATTCTTTGACTTCACACATCTCCATTGTGAGTTCACACACCTTCATTCTATGACTTCACACACCTCCATTCTGACTTCACACACCTACGTTCTATGACTTCGCACACCTCCAATCTGACTTCACACAGCTCCATTCTACGACTTCATCCACCTCCATTCTATGACTTCTCACACCTCCATTCTGTGACTTCACACACCTCCATTCTGAGTTCACACACCTCCATTCTGTGACTTCACCCTCCTCCATTCTATAACTTCACACACCTCCATTCTGACTTCACACACCTCCATTCTGACTTCACAAACATCAATTCTATGACTTCACACACCTCCATTCTTTGACTGCACACACATCCATTGTGAGTTCACACACCTCCATTCTGACTTCACAAACATCAATTCTATGACTTCACACACCTCCATTCTATGACATCACACACCTCCATTCTATGACTTCACACACCTCCATTCTTTGACTTCACACATCTCCATTGTGAGTTCACAAACTTTCATTCTATGACTTCACACACCTCCATTCTGACTTCACACACCTCCGTTTATGACTTCGCACACCTCCATTCTGACTTCACACACCTACATTCTATGACTTCACACAACTACATTCTGACATCACACACCTCCATTCCATGACTTCACACACCTCCTTTCGATGACTTCACACACCTCCATTCTGTGACTTCACACACCTCCATTCTGTGACTTCACACACCTCCATTTTTACTTCACACACTTCCATTCTTTGACTTCACACACCTCCATTCTGTGACTTCACACACCACCATTGTTTGACTTCACACACCTCCATTTTTGGACTTCACACACCTCCTTTCCATGACTTCACTCCTCTCCTTTTTATGAGTTCACACACCTCCATTTTCACTTCACACACCTCCATTCTATGACTTCACACACCTCCATTCTACTTCAGAAACATCCATTCTATGACTTCATACACCTCCATTCTATGACTTCACAAACCTCCATTCTTTGACTTCACACACCTTCATTCTGAGTTCACACACCTCAATTATGTGTCTTCACACACCTCAATTCTGGCTTCACACACCTTCATTCTATGACTTCACACACTTCAATTCTATGACTTCACACACCTCCATTCTTTGACTTCACACACCTCCATTGTGAGTTCACACACCTCCATTCTGTGACTTCACACACCTCCATTATGTGACTTCACACACCTCCATTCTATGACTTCAACACCTCGATTCTATGAATTCACACATCTCCATTCTGTGACTTCACACAACTCCATTCTATGACTTCCCACACCTCCATTCTGGGACTTCACACACCTCCATTCTGAGTTCACACACCTCCGTTCTGTGACTTAACACACCTTCATTCTGTGACTTCACACACCTTCATTCTATGACTTCACACACCTCCATTCTTTCACTTCACACACCTCCATTTTGAGTTCACACACCTACATTCTGTGACTTCACACACCTCCATTTGTGACTTTACTCACCACCATTTTGACTTCACAAACCTCCATTCTGTGACTTCACAAACCTCCATTCTGTGACTTCACACACCTCCATTTTGACTTCACACACTTCCATTCTTTGACTTCATACACCTCCATTCTGTGACTTCGCACACCTCCATTGTTTGACTTCACACACCTCCATTCTTTGACTTCACACACCTCCATTCCATGACTTCACACACCTCCACTCTATCAGTTCACACACATCCATTCTATGAGTTCACATACCACCATTTTGATTGTACACACCTCCATTCTATGACTTCACACCCCTACATTCTTACTTCAAAAACATCCATTCTATGACTTTACAGACCTCCATTCTATGAGTTCACAAACGTCCATTCTATGACTTCACACACCTCCATTCTATGACTTCACACACCTCCATTCTAGGACTTCACACAGCTCCATTCTATGACTTCACACACCTCCATTCTGTGACTTCACACATCTCCATTCTATGAGTTCACACACCTGCATTGTGACTTCACCCTCCTCCATTCTATGACTTCACACACCTCCATTCTGACTTCACACACCTCCATTCTGACTTCACAAACATCAATTCTATGACTTCACAAACCTCCATTCTATGACATCACACACCTCCATTCTATGACTTCACACACCTCCATTCTCTGACTTCACAAACCTCCATTCTGACTTCAGACACCACCATTCTGACCTCACAAACATCAATTCTGTGACTTCACACATCTCCATTCTAGGACTTCACACACCTCCACTCTATGACTTCACACACCTCCATTCTATGACTTCACACACTTCCATTCTTTGACTTCACACACCACCATTCTTCGACTTCACACAACTCCATTGTGAGTTCACACACCTCCATTCTATGACTTCACACACCTCCATTCTGACTTCACACAGCTCCATTCCTTGACTTCACACAGCTCCATTCTGTGCCTTCACACACCTCCATTCTATGACTTAACACACCTTCATTCTTACTTCACAAACATCCATTCTATGACTTCACGCACCTCCATTCTATGACGTCACACACCTTTATTCTACTTCAGAAACATCCGTTCTATGACTTCACACACCTACATTCTTGATTTCACAAACCTTCATTCTGTGACTTCACACACCTCCATTCTGAGTTCACACACCTCAATTCAGTGACTTCACACACCTCAATTCTGGCTTCACACACCTCCATTCTATGAGTTCACACACTTCCATTCTATGACTTCACACACCTCCATTCTTTGACTTCACACACCTCCATTGTGAGTTCACACACCTCCATTCTGTGACTTCACACACCTCCATTCTTTGACTTCACACACCTCCATTCTGTGACTTCACACACCTCCATTCTATGACTTCACACACCTCCATTCTAAAAATTCACACATCTCCATTCTGTGACTTCACACAACTCCATTCTATGACTTCCCACACCTCCGTTCTGTGACTTAACACACCTTCATTCCGTGACTTCACACACCTTCATTCTATGATTTCACTCACCTCCATTCTATGACTTCACACACCTCCATTGTATGACTTCACACACCTATATTCTTTGACTTCGTACACCTCCATTCTTTGACTTCACACACCTCCATTTTGAGTTCACACACATACATTCTGTGAATTCACACACCTCCATTTTTGACGTTACACACCACCATTTTGACTTCACACACCTCCATTCTGTGACTTCACACACCTCCATTCTGTGACTTCACACTCCTCCATTTTGACTTCACACACTTCCATTCTGTGACTTCACACACCTCCATTCTGTGACTTCGCACACCTCCATTGTTTGACTTCACACACCTCCATTCTTTGACTTCACACACCTCCATTCCATGACTTCACACACGTCTACTCTATCAGTTCACACACATCCATTCTATGAGTTCACACACCACCATTTTGACTTCACACATCTCCATTCTATGTCTTCACACACCTACATTCTTACTTCAGGAACATCCATTGTATGAATTCACCCACCTCCATTCTATGACTTCACAAACCTCCATTCTATGACTTCACACACCTCCATTCTATGACTTCACACACCTCCATTCTGTTACTTCACACACCTCCATTCTATGAGTTCACACACCTGCATTGTGACTTCACACACCTCCATTCTATGACTTCACACACCTCCATTCTGACTTCACACACCTCCATTCTGACTTCACAAACATCAATTCTGTGACTTCACACACCTCCACTCTTTGACTTCACACACCTCCATTGTGAGTTCACACACCTCCATTCTGACTTCACAAACATCAATTCTGTGACTCACACACATCCATTCTACGACTTCACACACCTCCATTCTATGACTAAACAAACCTCCATTTTCACTTCACACACCTCCATTCTGACTTCACAAACATCAATTCTGTGACTTCACACACCTCCATTCTATGACTTCACACACCTCCATTCTATGACTTCACACACCTCCATTCTATGACTTCACCCACTTCCATTCTTTGACTTCACACACCTCCATTCTTTGACTTCACACATCTCCATTGTGAGTTCACACACCTTCATTCTATGACTTCACACACCTCCATTCTGACTTCACACACCTCCGTTCTATGACTTCGCACACCTCCAATCTGACTTCACACAGCTCCATTCTGACTTCACACACCTCCGTTCTATGACTTCGCACACCTCCAATCTGACTTCACACAGCTCCATTCTATGACTTCATACACCTCCATTCTATGACTTCACACACCTCCATTCTATGACTTTACACACCTCCATTCTATGACTTCACACACCTCCATTCTGTGACTTCACACACCTCCATTCTGAGTTCACACACCTCCATTCTGTGACTTCACCCTCCTCCATTCTATGACTTCACACACCTCCATTCTGACTTCACACACCTCCATTCTGACTTCACAAACATCAATTCTATGACTTCACACACCTCCATTCTTTGACTGCACACACATCCATTGTGAGTTCACACACCTCCATTCTGACTTCACAAACATCAGTTCTATGACTTCACACACCTCCATTCTATGACATCACACACCTCCATTCTATGACTTCACACACCTCCATTCTTTGACTTCACACATCTCCATTGTGAGTTCACAAACTTTCATTCTATGACTTCACACACCTCCATTGTTTGACTTCACACACCTCCATTCTTTGACTTCACACACCTCCATTCCATGACTTCACACACCTCCACTCTATCAGTTCACACACATCCATTCTATGAGTTCACATACCACCATTTTGATTGTACACACCTCCATTCTATGACTTCACACCCCTACATCCTTACTTCAAAAACATCCATTCTATGACTTTACAGACCTCCATTCTATGAGTTCACAAACGTCCATTCTATGACTTCACACACCTCCATTCTATGACTTCACACACCTCCATTCTAGGACTTCACACAGCTCCATTCTATGACTTCACACACCTCCATTCTGTGACTTCACACATCTCCATTCTATGAGTTCACACACCTGCATTGTGACTTCACCCTCCTCCATTCTATGACTTCACACACCTCCATTCTGACTTCACACACCTCCATTCTGACTTCACAAACATCAATTCTATGACTTCACACACCTCCATTCTTTGACTTCACACACATCCATTGTGAGTTCACACACCTCCATTCTGACTTCACAAACATCAATTCTATGACTTCACAAACCTCCATTCTATGACATCACACACCTCCATTCTATGACTTCACACACCTCCATTCTCTGACTTCACAAACCTCCATTCTGACTTCACACACCACCATTCTGACCTCACAAACATCAATTCTGTGACTTCACACATCTCCATTCTAGGACTTCACACACCTCCATTCTATGACTTCACACACCTCCATTCTATGACTTCACACACTTCCATTCTTTGACTTCACACACCACCATTCTTCGACTTCACACAACTCCATTGTGAGTTCACACACCTCCATTCTATGACTTCACACACCTCCATTCTGACTTCACACAGCTCCATTCCTTGACTTCACACAGCTCCATTCTGTGCCTTCACAGACCTCCATTCTATGACTTAACACACCTTCATTCTTACTTCACAAACATCCATTCTATGACTTCACGCACCTCCATTCTATGACGTCACACACCTTTATTCTACTTCAGAAACATCCGTTCTATGACTTCACACACCTACATTCTTGATTTCACAAACCTTCATTCTGTGACTTCACACACCTCCATTCTGAGTTCACACACCTCAATTCAGTGACTTCACCCACCTCAATTCTGGCTTCACACACCTCCATTCTATGAGTTCACACACTTCCATTCTATGACTTCACACACCTCCATTCTTTGACTTCACACACCTCCATTGTGAGTTCACACACCTCCATTCTGTGACTTCACACACCTCCATTCTTTGACTTCACACACCTCCATTCTGTGACTTCACACACCTCCATTCTATGACTTCACACACCTCCATTCTAAAAATTCACACATCTCCATTCTGTGACTTCACACAACTCCATTCTATGACTTCCCACACCTCCGTTCTGTGACTTAACACACCTTCATTCCGTGACTTCACACACCTTCATTCTATGATTTCACTCACCTCCATTCTATGACTTCACACACCTCCATTGTATGACTTCACACACCTATATTCTTTGACTTCGTACACCTCCATTCTTTGACTTCACACACCTCCATTTTGAGTTCACACACATACATTCTGTGAATTCACACACCTCCATTTTTGACGTTACACACCACCATTTTGACTTCACACACCTCCATTCTGTGACTTCACACACCTCCATTCTGTGACTTCACACTCCTCCATTTTGACTTCACACACTTCCATTCTGTGACTTCACACACCTCCATTCTGTGACTTCGCACACCTCCATTGTTTGACTTCACACACCTCCATTCTTTGACTTCACACACCTCCATTCCATGACTTCACACACGTCTACTCTATCAGTTCACACACATCCATTCTATGAGTTCACACACCACCATTTTGACTTCACACATCTCCATTCTATGTCTTCACACACCTACATTCTTACTTCAGGAACATCCATTGTATGAATTCACCCACCTCCATTCTATGACTTCACAAACCTCCATTCTATGACTTCACACACCTCCATTCTATGACTTCACACACCTCCATTCTGTTACTTCACACACCTCCATTCTATGAGTTCACACACCTGCATTGTGACTTCACACACCTCCGTTCTATGACTTCACACACCTCCATTCTGACTTCACACACCTCCATTCTGACTTCACAAACATCAATTCTGTGACTTCACACACCTCCACTCTTTGACTTCACACACCTCCATTGTGAGTTCACACACCTCCATTCTGACTTCACAAACATCAATTCTGTGACTCACACACATCCATTCTACGACTTCACACACCTCCATTCTATGACTAAACAAACCTCCATTTTCACTTCACACACCTCCATTCTGACTTCACAAACATCAATTCTGTGACTTCACACACCTCCATTCTATGACTTCACACACCTCCATTCTATGACTTCACACACCTCCATTCTATGACTTCACCCACTTCCATTCTTTGACTTCACACACCTCCATTCTTTGACTTCACACATCTCCATTGTGAGTTCACACACCTTCATTCTATGACTTCACACACCTCCATTCTGACTTCACACACGTCCGTTCTATGACTTCGCACACCTCCAACCTGACTTCACACAGCTCCATTCTATGACTTCATACACCTCCATTCTATGACTTCACACACCTCCATTCTATGACTTTACACACCTCCATTCTATGACTTCACACACCTCCATTCTGTGACTTCACACACCTCCATTCTGAGTTCACACACCTCCATTCTGTGACTTCACCCTCCTCCATTCTATGACTTCACACACCTCCATTCTGACTTCACACACCTCCATTCTGACTTCACAAACATCAATTCTATGACTTCACACACCTCCATTCTTTGACTGCACACACATCCATTGTGAGTTCACACACCTCCATTCTGACTTCACAAACATCAATTCTATGACTTCACACACCTCCATTCTATGACATCACACACCTCCATTCTATGACTTCACACACCTCCATTCTTTGACTTCACATATCTCCATTGTGAGTTCACAAACTTTCATTCTATGACTTCACACACCTCCATTCTGACTTCACACACCTCCGTTTATGACTTCGCACACCTCCATTCTGACTTCACACACCTACATTCTATGACTTCACACAACTACATTCTGACATCACACACCTCCATTCCATGACTTCACACACCTCCTTTCGATGACTTCACACACCTCCATTCTGTGACTTCACACACCTCCATTCTGTGACTTCACACACCTCCATTTTTACTTCACACACTTCCATTCTTTGACTTCACACACCTCCATTCTGTGACTTCACACACCACCATTGTTTGACTTCACACACCTCCATTTTTGGACTTCACACACCTCCTTTCCATGACTTCACTCCTCTCCTTTTTATGAGTTCACACACCTCCATTTTCACTTCACACACCTCCATTCTATGACTTCACACACCTCCATTCTACTTCAGAAACATCCATTCTATGACTTCATACACCTCCATTCTATGACTTCACAAACCTCCATTCTTTGACTTCACACACCTTCATTCTGAGTTCACACACCTCAATTATGTGTCTTCACACACCTCAATTCTGGCTTCACACACCTTCATTCTATGACTTCACACACTTCAATTCTATGACTTCACACACCTCCATTCTTTGACTTCACACACCTCCATTGTGAGTTCACACACCTCCATTCTGTGACTTCACACACCTCCATTATGTGACTTCACACACCTCCATTCTATGACTTCAACACCTCGATTCTATGAATTCACACATCTCCATTCTGTGACTTCACACAACTCCATTCTATGACTTCCCACACCTCCATTCTGGGACTTCACACACCTCCATTCTGAGTTCACACACCTCCGTTCTGTGACTTAACACACCTTCATTCTGTGACTTCACACACCTTCATTCTATGACTTCACACACCTCCATTCTTTCACTTCACACACCTCCATTTTGCGTTCACACACCTACATTCTGTGACTTCACACACCTCCATTTGTGACTTTACTCACCACCATTTTGACTTCACAAACCTCCATTCTGTGACTTCACAAACCTCCATTCTGTGACTTCACACACCTCCATTTTGACTTCACACACTTCCATTCTTTGACTTCATACACCTCCATTCTGTGACTTCGCACACCTCCATTGTTTGACTTCACACACCTCCATTCTTTGACTTCACACACCTCCATTCCATGACTTCACACACCTCCACTCTATCAGTTCACACACAACCATTCTATGAGTTCACATACCACCATTTTGATTGTACACACCTCCATTCTATGACTTCACACCCCTACATTCTTACTTCAAAAACATCCATTCTATGACTTTACAGACCTCCATTCTATGAGTTCACAAACGTCCATTCTATGACTTCACACACCTCCATTCTATGACTTCACACACCTCCATTCTAGGACTTCACACAGCTCCATTCTATGACTTCACACACCTCCATTCTGTGACTTCACACATCTCCATTCTATGAGTTCACACACCTGCATTGTGACTTCACCCTCCTCCATTCTATGACTTCACACACCTCCATTCTGACTTCACACACCTCCATTCTGACTTCACAAACATCAATTCTATGACTTCACACACCTCCATTCTTTGACTTCACACACATCCATTGTGAGTTCACACACCTCCATTCTGACTTCACAAACATCAATTCTATGACTTCACACACCTCCATTCTATGACATCACACACCTCCATTCTATGACTTCACACACCTCCATTCTCTGACTTCACAAACCTCCATTCTGACTTCACACAGCACCATTCTGACCTCACAAACATCAATTCTGTGACTTCACACATCTCCATTCTAGGACTTCACACACCTCCATTCTATGACTTCACACACCTCCATTCTATGACTTCACACACTTCCATTCTTTGACTTCACACACCACCATTCTTCGACTTCACACAACTCCATTGTGAGTTCACACACCTCCATTCTATGACTTCACACACCTCCATTCTGACTTCACACAGCTCCATTCCTTGAGTTCACACAGCTCCATTCTGTGCCTTCACACACCTCCATTCTATGACTTAACACACCTTCATTCTTACTTCACAAACATCCATTCTATGACTTCACGCACCTCCATTCTTGATTTCACAAACCTTCATTCTGTGACTTCACACACCTCCATTCTGAGTTCACACACCTCAATTCAGTGACTTCACACACCTCAATTCTGGCTTCACACACCTCCATTCTATGAGTTCACACACTTCCATTCTATGACTTCACACACCTCCATTCTTTGACTTCACACACCTCCATTGTGAGTTCACACACCTCCATTCTGTGACTTCACACACCTCCATTCTTTGACTTCACACACCTCCATTCTGTGACTTCACACACCTCCATTCTATGACTTCACACACCTCCATTCTAAAAATTCACACATCTCCATTCTGTGACTTCACACAACTCCATTCTATGACTTCCCACACCTCCGTTCTGTGACTTAACACACCTTCATTCCGTGACTTCACACACCTTCATTCTATGATTTCACTCACCTCCATTCTATGACTTCACACACCTCCATTGTATGACTTCACACACCTATATTCTTTGACTTCGTACACCTCCATTCTTTGACTTCACACACCTCCATTTTGAGTTCACACACATACATTCTGTGACTTCACACACCTCCATTTTTGACGTTACACACCACCATTTTGACTTCACACACCTCCATTCTGTGACTTCACACACCTCCATTCTGTGACTTCACACTCCTCCATTTTGACTTCACACACTTCCATTCTGTGACTTCACACATCTCCATTCTGTGACTTCGCACACCTCCATTGTTTGACTTCACACACCTCCATTCTTTGACTTCACACACCTCCATTCCATGACTTCACACACGTCTACTCTATCAGTTCACACACATCCATTCTATGAGTTCACACACCACCATTTTGACTTCACACATCTCCATTCTATGTCTTCACACACCTACATTCTTACTTCAGGAACATCCATTGTATGAATTCACCCACCTCCATTCTATGACTTCACAAACCTCCATTCTATGACTTCACACACCTCCATTCTATGACTTCACACACCTCCATTCTGTTACTTCACACACCTCCATTCTATGAGTTCACACACCTGCATTGTGACTTCACACACCTCCATTCTATGACTTCACACACCTCCATTCTGACTTCACACACCTCCATTCTGACTTCACAAACATCAATTCTGTGACTTCACACACCTCCACTCTTTGACTTCACACACCTCCATTGTGAGTTCACACACCTCCATTCTGACTTCACAAACATCAATTCTGTGACTCACACACATCCATTCTACGACTTCACACACCTCCATTCTATGACTAAACAAACCTCCATTTTCACTTCACACACCTCCATTCTGACTTCACAAACATCAATTCTGTGACTTCACACACCTCCATTCTATGACTTCACACACCTCCATTCTATGATTTCACACACCTCCATTCTATGACTTCACCGACTTCCATTCTTTGACTTCACACACCTCCATTCTTTGACTTCACACATCTCCATTGTGAGTTCACACACCTTCATTCTATGACTTCACACACCTCCATTCTGACTTCACACACCTCCGTTCTATGACTTCGCACACCTCCAATCTGACTTCACACAGCTCCATTCTATGACTTCATACACCTCCATTCTGTGACTTCACACACCTCCATTCTATGACTTTACACACCTCCATTCTATGACTTCACACACCTCCATTCTGTGACTTCACACACCTCCATTCTGAGTTCACACACCTCCATTCTGTGACTTCACCCTCCTCCATTCTATGACTTCACACACCTCCATTCTGACTTCACACACCTCCATTCTGACTTCACAAACATCAATTCTATGACTTCACACACCTCCATTCTTTGACTTCACACACATCCATTGTGAGTTCACACACCTCCATTCTGACTTCACAAACATCAATTCTATGACTTCACACACCTCCATTCTATGACATCACACACCTCCATTCTATGACTTCACACACCTCCATTCTCTGACTTCACAAACCTCCATTCTGACTTCACACAGCACCATTCTGACCTCACAAACATCAATTCTGTGACTTCACACATCTCCATTCTAGGACTTCACACACCTCCATTCTATGACTTCACACACCTCCATTCTATGACTTCACACACTTCCATTCTTTGACTTCACACACCACCATTCTTCGACTTCACACAACTCCATTGTGAGTTCACACACCTCCATTCTATGACTTCACACACCTCCATTCTGACTTCACACAGCTCCATTCCTTGACTTCACACAGCTCCATTCTGTGCCTTCACACACCTCCATTCTATGACTTAACACACCTTCATTCTTACTTCACAAACATCCATTCTATGACTTCACGCACCTCCATTCTATGACGTCACACACCTTTATTCTACTTCAGAAACATCCGTTCTATGACTTCACACACCTCCATTCTTGATTTCACAAACCTTCATTCTGTGACTTCACACACCTCCATTCTGAGTTCACACACCTCAATTCAGTGACTTCACCCACCTCAATTCTGGCTTCACACACCTCCATTCTATGAGTTCACACACTTCCATTCTATGACTTCACACACCTCCATTCTTTGACTTCACACACCTCCATTGTGAGTTCACACACCTCCATTCTGTGACTTCACACACCTCCATTCTTTGACTTCACACACCTCCATTCTGTGACTTCACACACCTCCATTCTATGACTTCACACACCTCCATTCTAAAAATTCACACATCTCCATTCTGTGACTTCACACAACTCCATTCTATGACTTCCCACACCTCCGTTCTGTGACTTAACACACCTTCATTCCGTGACTTCACACACCTTCATTCTATGATTTCACTCACCTCCATTCTATGACTTCACACACCTCCATTGTATGACTTCACACACCTATATTCTTTGACTTCGTACACCTCCATTCTTTGACTTCACACACCTCCATTTTGAGTTCACACACATACATTCTGTGACTTCACACACCTCCATTTTTGACGTTACACACCACCATTTTGACTTCACACACCTCCATTCTGTGACTTCACACACCTCCATTCTGTGACTTCACACTCCTCCATTTTGACTTCACACACTTCCATTCTGTGACTTCACACACCTCCATTCTGTGACTTCGCACACCTCCATTGTTTGACTTCACACACCTCCATTCTATGACTTCACACACCTCCATTCCATGACTTCACACACGTCTACTCTATCAGTTCACACACATCCATTCTATGAGTTCACACACCACCATTTTGACTTCACACATATCCATTCTATGTCTTCACACACCTACATTCTTACTTCAGGAACAGCCATTGTATGAATTCACCCACCTCCATTCTATGACTTCACAAACCTCCATTCTATGACTTCACACACCTCCATTCTATGACTTCACACACCTCCATTCTGTTACTTCACACACCTCCATTCTATGAGTTCACACACCTGCATTGTGACTTCACACACCTCCATTCTATGACTTCACACACCTCCATTCTGACTTCACACACCTCCATTCTGACTTCACAAACATCAATTCTGTGACTTCACACACCTCCACTCTTTGACTTCACACACCTCCATTGTGAGTTCACACACCTCCATTCTGACTTCACAAACATCAATTCTGTGACTCACACACATCCATTCTACGACTTCACACACCTCCATTCTATGACTAAACAAACCTCCATTTTCACTTCACACACCTCCATTCTGACTTCACAAACATCAATTCTGTGACTTCACACACCTCCATTCTATGACTTCACACACCTCCATTCTATGACTTCACACACCTCCATTCTATGACTTCACCCACTTCCATTCTTTGACTTCACACACCTCCATTCTTTGACTTCACACATCTCCATTGTGAGTTCACACACCTTCATTCTATGACTTCACACACCTCCATTCTGACTTCACACACCTCCGTTCTATGACTTCGCACACCTCCAATCTGACTTCACACAGCTCCATTCTATGACTTCATACACCTCCATTCTATGACTTCACACACCTCCATTCTATGACTTTACACACCTCCATTCTATGACTTCACACACCTCCATTCTGTGACTTCACACACCTCCATTCTGAGTTCACACACCTCCATTCTGTGACTTCACCCTCCTCCATTCTATGACTTCACACACCTCCATTCTGACTTCACACACCTCCATTCTGACTTCACAAACATCAATTCTATGACTTCACACACCTCCATTCTTTGACTGCACACACATCCATTGTGAGTTCACACACCTCCATTCTGACTTCACAAACATCAATTCTATGACTTCACACACCTCCATTCTATGACATCACACACCTCCATTCTATGACTTCACACACCTCCATTCTTTGACTTCACACATCTCCATTGTGAGTTCACAAACTTTCATTCTATGAGTTCACACACCTCCATTCTGACTTCACACACCTCCGTTTATGACTTCGCACACCTCCATTCTGACTTCACACACCTACATTCTATGACTTCACACAACTACATTCTGACATCACACACCTCCATTCCATGACTTCACACACCTCCTTTCGATGACTTCACACACCTCCATTCTGTGACTTCACACACCTCCATTCTGTGACTTCACACACCTCCATTTTTACTTCACACACTTCCATTCTTTGACTTCACACACCTCCATTCTGTGACTTCACACACCACCATTGTTTGACTTCACACACCTCCATTTTTGGACTTCACACACCTCCTTTCCATGACTTCACTCCTCTCCTTTTTATGAGTTCACACACCTCCATTTTCACTTCACACACCTCCATTCTATGACTTCACACACCTCCATTCTACTTCAGAAACATCCATTCTATGACTTCATACACCTCCATTCTATGACTTCACAAACCTCCATTCTTTGACTTCACACACCTTCATTCTGAGTTCACACACCTCAATTATGTGTCTTCACACACCTCAATTCTGGCTTCACACACCTTCATTCTATGACTTCACACACTTCAATTCTATGACTTCACACACCTCCATTCTTTGACTTCACACACCTCCATTGTGAGTTCACACACCTCCATTCTGTGACTTCACACACCTCCATTATGTGACTTCACACACCTCCATTCTATGACTTCAACACCTCGATTCTATGAATTCACACATCTCCATTCTGTGACTTCACACAACTCCATTCTATGACTTCCCACACCTCCATTCTGGGACTTCACACACCTCCATTCTGAGTTCACACACCTCCGTTCTGTGACTTAACACACCTTCATTCTGTGACTTCACACACCTTCATTCTATGACTTCACACACCTCCATTCTTTCACTTCACACACCTCCATTTTGCGTTCACACACCTACATTCTGTGACTTCACACACCTCCATTTGTGACTTTACTCACCACCATTTTGACTTCACAAACCTCCATTCTGTGACTTCACAAACCTCCATTCTGTGACTTCACACACCTCCATTTTGACTTCACACACTTCCATTCTTTGACTTCATACACCTCCATTCTGTGACTTCGCACACCTCCATTGTTTGACTTCACACACCTCCATTCTTTGACTTCACACACCTCCATTCCATGACTTCACACACCTCCACTCTATCAGTTCACACACATCCATTCTATGAGTTCACATACCACCATTTTGATTGTACACACCTCCATTCTATGACTTCACACCCCTACATTCTTAGTTCAAAAACATCCATTCTATGACTTTACAGACCTCCATTCTATGAGTTCACAAACGTCCATTCTATGACTTCACACACCTCCATTCTATGACTTCACACACCTCCATTCTAGGACTTCACACAGCTCCATTCTATGACTTCACACACCTCCATTCTGTGACTTCACATATCTCCATTCTATGAGTTCACACACCTGCATTGTGACTTCACCCTCCTCCATTCTATGACTTCACACACCTCCATTCTGACTTCACACACCTCCATTCTGACTTCACAAACATCAATTCTATGACTTCACACACCTCCATTCTTTGACTTCACACACATCCATTGTGAGTTCACACACCTCCATTCTGACTTCACAAACATCAATTCTATGACTTCACAAAACTCCATTCTATGACATCACACACCTCCATTCTATGACTTCACACACCTCCATTCTCTGACTTCACAAACCTCCATTCTGACTTCACACACCACCATTCTGACCTCACAAACATCAATTCTGTGACTTCACACATCTCCATTCTAGGACTTCACACACCTCCATTCTATGACTTCACACACCTCCATTCTATGACTTCACACACTTCCATTCTTTGACTTCACACACCACCATTCTTCGACTTCACACAACTCCATTGTGAGTTCACACACCTCCATTCTATGACTTCACACACCTCCATTCTGACTTCACACAGCTCCATTCCTTGACTTCACACAGCTCCATTCTGTGCCTTCACACACCTCCATTCTATGACTTAACACACCTTCATTCTTACTTCACAAACATCCATTCTATGACTTCACGCACCTCCATTCTATGACGTCACACACCTTTATTCTACTTCAGAAACATCCGTTCTATGACTTCACACACCTCCATTCTTGATTTCACAAACCTTCATTCTGTGACTTCACACACCTCCATTCTGAGTTCACACACCTCAATTCAGTGACTTCACACACCTCAATTCTGGCTTCACACACCTCCATTCTATGAGTTCACACACTTCCATTCTATGACTTCACACACCTCCATTCTTTGACTTCACACACCTCCATTGTGAGTTCACACACCTCCATTCTGTGACTTCACACACCTCCATTCTTTGACTTCACACACCTCCATTCTGTGACTTCACACACCTCCATTCTATGACTTCACACACCTCCATTCTAAAAATTCACACATCTCCATTCTGTGACTTCACACAACTCCATTCTATGACTTCCCACACCTCCGTTCTGTGACTTAACACACCTTCATTCCGTGACTTCACACACCTTCATTCTATGATTTCACTCACCTCCATTCTATGACTTCACACACCTCCATTGTATGACTTCACACACCTATATTCTTTGACTTCGTACACCTCCATTCTTTGACTTCACACACCTCCATTTTGAGTTCACACACATACATTCTGTGACTTCACACACCTCCATTTTTGACGTTACACACCACCATTTTGACTTCACACACCTCCATTCTGTGACTTCACACACCTCCATTCTGTGACTTCACACTCCTCCATTTTGACTTCACACACTTCCATTCTGTGACTTCACACACCTCCATTCTGTGACTTCGCACACCTCCATTGTTTGACTTCACACACCTCCATTCTTTGACTTCACACACCTCCATTCCATGACTTCACACACGTCTACTCTATCAGTTCACACACATCCATTCTATGAGTTCACACACCACCATTTTGACTTCACACATCTCCATTCTATGTCTTCACACACCTACATTCTTACTTCAGGAACATCCATTGTATGAATTCACCCACCTCCATTCTATGACTTCACAAACCTCCATTCTATGACTTCACACACCTCCATTCTATGACTTCACACACCTCCATTCTGTTACTTCACACACCTCCATTCTATGAGTTCACACACCTGCATTGTGACTTCACACACCTCCATTCTATGACTTCACACACCTCCATTCTGACTTCACACACCTCCATTCTGACTTCACAAACATCAATTCTGTGACTTCACACACCTCCATTCTTTGACTTCACACACCTCCATTGTGAGTTCACACGCCTCCATTCTGACTTCACAAACATCAATTCTGTGACTCACACACATCCATTCTACGACTTCACACACCTCCATTCTATGACTAAACAAACCTCCATTTTCACTTCACACACCTCCATTCTGACTTCACAAACATCAATTCTGTGACTTCACACACCTCCATTCTATGACTTCACACACCTCCATTCTATGATTTCACACACCTCCATTCTATGACTTCACCCACTTCCATTCTTTGACTTCACACACCTCCATTCTTTGACTTCACACATCTCCATTGTGAGTTCACACACCTTCATTCTATGACTTCACACACCTCCATTCTGACTTCACACACCTCCGTTCTATGACTTCGCACACCTCCAATCTGACTTCACACAGCTCCATTCTATGACTTCATACACCTCCATTCTGTGACTTCACACACCTCCATTCTATGACTTTACACACCTCCATTCTGACTTCACACACCTCCATTCTGACTTCACAAACATCAATTCTATGACTTCACACACCTCCATTCTTTGACTTCACACACATCCATTGTGAGTTCACACACCTCCATTCTGACTTCACAAACATCAATTCTATGACTTCACACACCTCCATTCTATGACATCACACACCTCCATTCTATGACTTCACACACCTCCATTCTCTGACTTCACAAACCTCCATTCTGACTTCACACACCACCATTCTGACCTCACAAACATCAATTCTGTGACTTCACACATCTCCATTCTAGGACTTCACACACCTCCATTCTATGACTTCACACACCTCCATTCTATGACTTCACACACTTCCATTCTTTGACTTCACACACCACCATTCTTCGACTTCACACAACTCCATTGTGAGTTCACACACCTCCATTCTATGACTTCACACACCTCCATTCTGACTTCACACAGCTCCATTCCTTGACTTCACACAGCTCCATTCTGTGCCTTCACACACCTCCATTCTATGACTTAACACACCTTCATTCTTACTTCACAAACATCCATTCTATGACTTCACGCACCTCCATTCTATGACGTCACACACCTTTATTCTACTTCAGAAACATCCGTTCTATGACTTCACACACCTCCATTCTTGATTTCACAAACCTTCATTCTGTGACTTCACACACCTCCATTCTGAGTTCACACACCTCAATTCAGTGACTTCACCCACCTCAATTCTGGCTTCACACACCTCCATTCTATGAGTTCACACACTTCCATTCTATGACTTCACACAGCTCCATTGTTTGACTTCACACACCTCCATTGTGAGTTCACACACCTCCATTCTGTGACTTCACACACCTCCATTCTTTGACTTCACACACCTCCATTCTGTGACTTCACACACCTCCATTCTATGACTTCACACACCTCCATTCTAAAAATTCACACATCTCCATTCTGTGACTTCACACAACTCCATTCTATGACTTCCCACACCTCCGTTCTGTGACTTAACACACCTTCATTCCGTGACTTCACACACCTTCATTCTATGATTTCACTCACCTCCATTCTATGACTTCACACACCTCCATTGTATGACTTCACACACCTATATTCTTTGACTTCGTACACCTCCATTCTTTGACTTCACACACCTCCATTTTGAGTTCACACACATACATTCTGTGACTTCACACACCTCCATTTTTGACGTTACACACCACCATTTTGACATCACACACCTCCATTCTGTGACTTCACACACCTCCATTCTGTGACTTCACACTCCTCCATTTTGACTTCACACACTTCCATTCTGTGACTTCACACACCTCCATTCTGTGACTTCGCACACCTCCATTGTTTGACTTCGCACACCTCCATTCTTTGACTTCACACACCTCCATTCCATGACTTCACACACGTCTACTCTATCAGTTCACACACATCCATTCTATGAGTTCACACACCACCATTTTGACTTCACACACCTCCATTCTTTGTCTTCACACACCTACATTCTTACTTCAGGAACATCCATTGTATGAATTCACCCACCTCCATTCTATGACTTCACAAACCTCCATTCTATGACTTCACACACCTCCATTCTATGACTTCACACACCTCCATTCTATGACTTCACACACCTCCATTCTATGACTTTACACACCTCCATTCTGTGACTTCACACACCTCCATTCTATGAGTTCACACACCTGCATTGTGACTTCACACACCTCCATTCTATGACTTCACACACCTCCATTCTGACTTCACACACCTCCATTCTGACTTCACAAACATCAATTCTGTGACTTCACACACCTCCATTCTTTGACTTCACACACCTCCATTGTGAGTTCACACACCTCCATTCTGACTTCACAAACATCAATTCTGTGACTTCACACACATCCATTCTACGACTTCACACACCTCCATTCTATGACTTCACAAACCTTCATTTTCACTTCACACACCTCCATTCTGACTTCACAAACATCAATTCTGTGACTTCACACACCTCCATTCTATGACTTCACACACCTCCATTCTATGACTTCACACACCTCCATTCTATGACTTCACCCACTTCCATTCTTTGACTTCACACACCTCCATTCTTTGAATTCACACATCTCCATTGTGAGTTCACACACCTTCATTCTATGACTTCACACACTTCCATTCTGACTTCACACACCTCCGTTCTATGACTTCGCACACCTCCATTCTGACTTCACACACCTACATTCTATGACTTCATACAACTACATTCTGACTTCACACACCGCCATTCTCTGACATCACACACCTCCATTCCATGACTTCACACACCTCCTTTCGATGACTTCACACACCTCCATTCTGTGACTTCACACACCTCCATTCTGTGACTTCACACACCTCCATTTTTACTTCACACACTTCCATTCTTTGACTTCACACACCTCCATTCTGTGACTTCACACACCACCATTGTTTGACTTCACACACCTCCATTTTTTTGACTTCACACACCTCCTTTCCATGACTTCACTCATCTCCTTTTTATGAGTTCACACACCTCCATTTTCACTTCACACACCTCCATTCTATGACTTCACACACCTCCATTCTACTTCAGAAACATCCATTCTATGACTTCATACACCTCCATTCTATGACTTCACAAACCTCCATTCTTTGACTTCACACACCTTCCTTCTGAGTTCACACACCTCAATTCTGTGTCTTCACACACCTCAATTCTGGCTTCACACACCTTCATTCTATGACTTCACACACTTCAATTCTATGACTACACACCTCCATTCTTTGACTTCACACACCTCCATTGTGAGTTCACACACCTCCATTCTGTGACTTCACACACCTCCATTCTGTGACTTCACACACCTCCATTATGTGACTTCACACACCTCCATTCTATGACTTCAACACCTCGATTCTATGAATTCACACATCTCCATTCTGTGACTTCACACAACTCCATTCTATGACTTCCCACACCTCCATTCTGGGACTTCACACACCTCCATTCTGAGTTCACACACCTCCGTTTTGTGACTTAACACATCTTCATTCTGTGACTTCACACACCTTCATTCTATGACTTCACACACCTCCATTCTTTCACTTCACACACCTCCATTTTGAGTTCACACACCTACATTCTGTGACTTCACACACCTCCATTTGTGACTTTACTCACCACCATTTTGACTTCACAAACCTCCTTTCTGTGATTTCACAAACCTCCATTCTGTGACTTCACACACCTCCATTTTGACTTCACACACTTCCATTCTTTGACTTCATACACCTCCATTCTCTGACTTCGCACACCTCCATTGTTTGACTTCACACACCTCCATTCTTTGATTTCACACACCTCCATTCCATGACTTCACACACCTCCACTCTATCAGTTCACACACATCCATTCTATGAGTTCACATACCACCATTTTGATTGCACACACCTCCATTCTATGACTTCACACCCCTACATTCTTACTTCAAAAACATCCATTCTATGACTTTACAGACCTCCATTCTATGTGTTCACAAATGTCCATTCTACGAATTCACACACCTCCATTCTATGACTTCACACACCTCCATTCTAGGACTTCACACAGCTCCATTCTATGACTTCACACACCTCCATTCTGTGACTTCACACATCTCCATTCTATGAGTTCACACACCTGCATTGTGACTTCACACACCTCCATTATTTGACTTCACACACCTCCATTCCATGACTTCACACACCTCCATTCTATGAGTTCATACACCTCCATTCTATGAGTTCACACACCTTCATTCTTACTTCACAAACCTCCATTCTATGACTTCACACACTTCCATTCTATGACTTCACACACCTCCATTCTGTGACTTCACACACCTCCATTCTATATCTTCACACACCTCCATTGTGAATTCACACACCTCCATTCTATGAGTTCACACACCTCCATTCTAACCTCACAGACCTCCATTCTAAGACTCCACACTCCACCATTCTGACTTCACACTCCTCCATTCTGTGAATTCACAAAACTCCATTCTATGACTTCACACACCTCCATTCTAAGACTTCACACACCTCCATTCTATGACTTCACACACTTCCATTGTTTGACATCATACACCTCCATTTTTGACTTCACACACCTCCGTTCCATGAATTCACACACCTCCATTCTATGAGTTCATACACCTCCATTCTATGAGTTCACACACCTTCATTCTTACTTCAGCAACATCCATTCTATGACTTCAGACACCTCCATTCTATGACTTCACACACCTTCATTCTTACTTCTGCAACATCTATTCTATGACTTCACACACCTCCATTCTATGACTTCACACACTTCCATTCTATGACTTCACACACCTCCATTCTGTGACTTCACACATCTCTACTCTGAGTTCATACACCTACATTCTGTGTCTTCACACACCTCCATTCTGTGACTTCACACACCTCCTTCTATGACTTCACACACCTCCATTCTGTGATTTCACACACATCAAATCTGAGTTCACACACCTCCATACTGTGACTTCACACACCTCCATTCTGTGACTTCACACACCTCCATTCTATGACTTCACACACCTCCTTTCTATGCCTTCACACACCTCCATTCTGTGACTGCACACACCTCCATTCTATGACATCACACACCTCCATTCTGTGACTTCACACACCTCCATTCTATGACTTCACACACCTCCATTCTATGAGTTCAGAAACCTACATTGTTACTTCACACACCTTTATTCTATGAGTTCACACACCTTCATTGTGACTTCACACACCTCCATTATCTGACTTCACACACCTCCATTCTGACTTCACACACCTCCATTCTGACATCACACACCTCAATTCTGTGACTTCACACACCTCCATTCTATGATTTCACACACCTCCATTCTATGACTTCACAGACCTCCATTCTATGACTTCACACAGCTCCTTTCTGAGTTCACACGCATCCATTCTGTGACTTCTCACACCTCCATTGTGACTTCATACACCTCCATTCTATGAGTTCACACACCTCCATTCTGACTTCACACACATCCATTCTATGACTTCACACAGCTCCATTCTGACTTCACATACCTCCATTGTATGACATCACACACCTCCATTCTGTGACTTCACACACCTCCATTCTATGACTTCAGAAACCTACATTGTGACTTCACACACCTCCATTATCTGACTTCACACACCTCCATTCTGACTTCACACACCTCCATTCTGACATCACACACATCCATTCTGTGACTTCACACACCTCCATTGTGACTTCATACACCTCCATTCTATGAGTTCAAACACCTCCATTCTGACTTCACACACCTCCATTCTATGACTTCGCACACCTCTATTCTGACTTCACACATCTCCATTCTGTGATTTCACACACAATCCATTCAATGACTTCACACACCTCCATTGTGACTTCACACAACTCCATTCTGTGACTTCACACACCTCCTTTCTGTGACTTCGCACGCTTCCAATCTGTGACTTCACAGACCTCCATTCTACGACTTCACACACCTCCATTCTATGACCTCCCCACACCTTCAATCTATGACTTCACACACCTCCATTCTATGACTTCACAAACTTCCAATCTATGACTTCACACACCCCCATTCTATGACTTCACACACCTCCATTCTATGACTTCACACACCTGCATTCTGACTTCACACACCTCCATTCTCTGATTTCACACACCTACATACTATGACTTCACACACCTCAATTCTGTAACTTCACACGCTTCCAATATTTGACTTCACACACCTCCATTCCATGACTTCATACACCTCCATTCTATGACTTCACACACATCCATTCTTTGACTTCACACACCTCCATTGTGACTTCACACACCTCCATTCTGTGACTTCACACACCTGCATTTGTGATTTCACATACCACAATGTTGACTTCACACACGTCCATTCTTTGACTTCACACACCTCCATTCTCTGACTTCACACACCTCCATTTTGACTTCACACACTTCCATTCTGTGACTTCACTCACCTCCATTCTGTGACTTCACACACCTCCATTGTTTGACTTCACACACCTCCATTTTGACTTCACATACCTCCATTCTATGACTTCACACACCTTCATTCTTACTTCAGATATATCCATTCTATGACTTCACAAACCTCCCTTCTCTGAATGCACACACCTCCATTCTGGGTTCACACACGTCCATTCTGTGACTTCACACACCTCCATTCTGTGACTTCACACACCTCCATCTGTGACTTCACACACCTCCATTCTATGACTTCACACTCCTTCATTCTATGAGTTCACACACCTCCATTCTGTGACTTCACACACCTCCATTCTATGACTTCACAAACCTCCATTCTATGAGTTCACACACCTCCATGCTGTGACTTCAAAAACCAACATTCTATGACTTCAAACACCTCCATTCTATGACTTCACACTCCTCCATTCTGAGACTTCACACACCTCCACTCTGTGACTTTACACACCTCCACTCTGTGACTACACACACCTCCATTTTGTGATTTCACACACCTCCATTCTACGACTTCACACAGTTCCATTGTTTGACTTCATACACGTCCATTCTATGGATTCATACACCTCCATTGTGACTTCACACAACTCTATTCTGTGACTTCACACACCTGCCTTCTGTGACTTCACACACCAATATTTATGATGTCACACACCTCCATTCTAGGACTTCACACACCTCCATTCTGTGAATACACTCACCTCCATTGTGACTTCACACACCTCCATTCTATGACTTCACACACCTCCATTCTATGACTTCACACACCTACATTCTGAATTCACACACCTCCATTCTGACTTCACACACCTCAATTCTGTGACTTCACACACCTCCATTCTATGACTTCACATACCTGATTTCTGAGTTGACACACCTCAATTCTGTGACTTCACATACCTCCAATCTGACTTCACACACCTCCATTCTATGACTTCACACACCTCCATTCTGTGACTTCAAAAACCACCATTCTATGACTTCACACATCTCCATTGTGACTTCACACACCTACATTCTATGAGTTCACACAGCTCCGTTCTGACTTCACACACCTCCATTCTATGACTTCGCACACCTCTATTCTGACTTCACACATCTCCATTCTGTGACTTCACATTCCTCCATTCTTTGACTTCACACCCCTCCATTCTGTGCCTTCACACACCTCCACTCTGTGACTTTACAGACTTCCATTCTGTGACTTCAAACACCTCCCTTCTGTGACTTCACACACCTCCATTCTATGACTTCACACACCTCCATTCTAAGAGTTCACACACCTCCATTCTATGACTTCACACACTTCCATTGTTTGACATCATACACCTCCATTCTTTGACTTCACGCACCTCCGTTCCATGAATTCACACACCTCCATTCTATGAGTTCATACACCTCCATTCTATGAGTTCACACACCTTCATTCTTACTTCAGCAACATCCATTCTATGACTTCAGACACCTCCATTCTATGACTTCACACACCTTCATTCTTACTTCAGCAATATCCATTCTATGACTTCACACACCTCCATTCTATTACTTCACACACTTCCATTCTACGACTTCACACACCTCCATTCTGTGACTTCACACACCTCCATTCTATTACTTCACACACTTCCATTCTACGACTTCACACACCTCCATTCTGTGACTTCACACACCTCCACTCTGAGTTCATACACCTCCATTCTGTGTCTTCACACACCTCCATTCTGTGACTTCACACACCTCCATACTGTGACTTCACACACGTCCATTCTGTGACTTCACACACCTCCATTCTATGACTTCACAAACCTCCATTCTATGACTTCAGAGACCTACATTGTTACTTCACACACCTCCATTCTATGAGTTCACACACCTTCATTGTGACTTCACACACCTCCATTATCTGACTTCACACACCTCCATTCTGACTTCACACACCTCCATTCTGACATCACACACCTCAATTCTGTGACTTCACACACCTCCATTCTATGATTTCACACACCTCCATTCTATGACTTCACAGACCTCCATTCTATGACTTCACACACCTCCTTTCTGAGTTCACACACATCCATTCTGTGACTTCACACACCTCCATTGACTTCATACACCTCCATTCTATGAGTTCAAACACCTCCATTCTGACTTCACACACATCCATTCTATGACTTCACACAGCTCCATTCTGACTTCACACACCTCCATTCTATGACTTCGCACACCTCTATTCTGACTTCACACACCTACATTCTGTGACTTCACACACCTCCAATCTATGACTTCACAAACCTCCATTCCGTGACTTCACACACCTCCACTCTGTGACTTTACACACCTCCATACTGTGACGTCACACATCTCCATTCTGTGATTTCACACACAATCCATTCTATGACTTCACACACCTCCTTTCTGTGACTTCACAAGCTTCCAATCTGTGACTTCACAGACCTCCATTCTACGACTTCACACACCTCCATTCTATCACCTCCCCACACCTTCAATCTATGACTTCACACACCTCCATTCTATGACTTCACAAGCTTCCAATCTATGACTTCACACACTTCCATTCTATGACTTCACACACCTCCATTCTATGACTTCACACACCTGAATTCTGACTTCACACACCACCATTCTCTGATTTCACACACCTACATACTGTGACTTCACACACCTCAATTCTGTAGCTTCACACGCTTCCAATATTGGACTTCACAAACCTCCATTCCATGACTTCACACCTCCATTCTATGATTTCACACACATCCATTCTTTGACTTCACACACCTCCATTGTGACTTCACACAACTCCATTCTGTGACTTCACACCTGCATTTGTGATTTCACATACCACAATTTTGACTTCACACACGTCCATTCTTTGACTTCACACACCTCCATTCTCTGACTTCACACACCTCCATTTTGACTTCACACACTTCCATTCTGTGACTTCACTCACCTCCATTCTGTGACTTCACACACCTCCATTGTTTGACTTCACACACCTCCATTTTGACTTCACATACCTCCATTCTATGACTTCACACACCTTCATTCTTACTTCAGATATATCCATTCTATGACTTCACAAACCTCCCTTCTCTGAATGCACACAGCTCCATTCTGGGTTCACACACCTCCATTCTGTGACTTCACACACCTCCATTCTGTGACTTCACACACCTCCATCTGTGACTTCACACACCTCCATTCTATGACTTCACACGCTTCCAATCTATGACTTCACACACCTCTATTCTATGACTTCACACACCTCCATTCTATGACTTCACACACCTCCATTGTGACTTCACACACCTCCATTCTATCAGTTCATACACCTCCATTCTGACTTCACAAACCTCCATTCTATGACTTCACAGACTTTGAATATGTGACTTCACTCACCTCCACTCTATGACTTCACACTTCTCCATTCTATGACTTCCCATTCCTCCTTTCCATGACTTCACCCACCCCCATTCTATGACTTCACACCTCCATTCTGACTTCACACACCTCCATTCTGTGACTTCACACACCTCCATTCTATGAGTTCACACATCTCCATTCTATGACTTCCACACCTCCATTCTATGACTTAACACACCTCCATTCTATGACTTCACAGCCCTCCATTCTATGACTTCACACACCACCATTCTGTGACTTCACACACCTCCATTCTATGACTTCACACACCTCCATTCTGTCACTTCACCACCTCCATTCTATGACTTCGCACACCTCCATTCTATGACTTCACACACCTGCATTGTGACTTCACCCACCTCAATTCTATGAGTTCACACACCTGCATTGTGACTTCACACACCTCCATTCTATGACTTCCCACATCTCCATTCTGACTTCACACACCTCCATTCTATGATTTCACACACTTCGATTCTATGACTTCACACACCTCCATTCTATGACTTCACACACCTCGTTTCTGAGTTGACACACCTGCTTTCTGTGATTTCACACACCTCCAATCTGAGTTCACACACCTCCAGTCTATGACTTCACACGCCTCCCTTCTTTGACATAAAAAACCACCATTCTATGACTTCACACACCTCCATTTTGACTTCACACACCTCCATTCTGCGAGTTCACACACTTCCATTCTGCCTTCACCCACCTCCATTCTATGACTTCACTGAGCTGCCTTCTGACTTCACACACCTCCATTTGTGAATTTACACACCATCATTTTGACTTCACACACCTCGATTCTGTGACTTCACACACCTCCATTCTGTGACTTCACACACCTCCATTCTGTGACTTCACACACCTCCATTGTTTGACTTCACACACCTCCATTCTTGGACTTCACACACCTCCATTCCATGACTTCACACACCTCCATTCTCTGAGTTCACACACCTCCATTTTGACTTCACACACCTCCATTCTATGACTTCACACACCTTCATTCCTACTTCAGAAACATCCATTCTATGACTGCACAGACCTCCATTCGATGACTTCACACACCTCCATTCTGAATTCACACAGCTCCATTCTATGACTTCACACACCTCCATTCTGTGACTTCACACACTTCCATTCTATGACTTCACACACCTTCATTCTTACTTCACAAACATCCATTCTATGACTTCACACACCTCCATTCTATGACTTCACACACCTACGTTCTGAATTCACACACCTCCATTCTGACTTCACACACCTCAATTCTGTGACTTCACACACCTCCATTCTATGACTTCACATACCTGATTTCTGAGTTGACACACCTCCATTCTGTGACTTCACATACCTCCAATCTGACTTCACACACCTCCATTCTATGACTTCACACACCTCCATTCTGTGACTTCAAAAACCACCATTCTATGACTTCACACATCTCCATTGTGACTTCACACACCTACATTCTATGAGTTCACACAGCTCCGTTCTGACTTCACACACCTCCATTCTATGACTTCGCACACCTCTATTCTGACTTCACACATCTCCATTCTGTGACTTCACATTCCTCCATTCTTTGACTTCACACCCCTCCATTCTGTGCCTTCACACACCTCCACTCTGTGACTTTACAGACCTCCATTCTGTGACTTCAAACACCTCCCTTCTGTGACTTCACACACCTCCCTTCTATGACTTCACACACCTCCATTCTATGACTTCACACACTTCCATTGTTTGACATCATACACCTCCATTCTTTGACTTCACGCACCTCCGTTCCATGAATTCACACACCTCCATTCTATGAGTTCATACACCTCCATTCTATGAGTTCACACACCTTCATTCTTACTTCAGCAACATCCATTCCATGACTTCAGACACCTCCATTCTATGACTTCACACACCTTCCTTCTTACTTCAGCAACATCCATTCTATGACTTCACACACCTCCATTCTATTACTTCACACACTTCCATTCTACGACTTCACACACCTCCATTCTGTGACTTCACACACCTCCATTCTATTACTTCACACACTTCCATTCTACGACTTCACACACCTCCATTCTGTGACTTCACACACCTCCACTCTGAGTTCATACACCTCCATTCTGTGTCTTCACACACCTCCATTCTGTGACTTCACACACCTCCATACTGTGACTTCACACACGTCCATTCTGTGACTTCACACACCTCCATTCTATGACTTCACACACCTCCTTTCTATGCCTTCACACACAACCATTCTGTGACTGCACACACCTCCATTCTATGACATCACACACCTCCATTCTGTGACTTCACACACCTCCATTCTATGACTTCACACACCTCCATTCTATGACTTCAGAGACCTACATTGTTACTTCACACACCTCCATTCTATGAGTTCACACACCTTCATTGTGACTTCACACACCTCCATTATCTGACTTCACACGCCTCCATTCTGACTTCACACACCTCCATTCTGACATCACACACCTCAATTCTGTGACTTCACACACCTCCATTCTATGAGTTCACACACCTTCATTGTGACTTCACACACCTCCATTATCTGACTTCACACGCCTCCCTTCTGACTTCACACACCTCCATTCTGACATCACACACCTCAATTCTGTGACTTCACACACCTCCAATCTATGACTTCACAAACCTCCATTCTGTGACTTCACACACCTCCACTCTGTGTCTTTACACACCTCCATACTGTGACGTCACACATCTCCATTCTGTGATTTCACACACAATCCATTCTATGACTTCACACACCTCCTTTCTGTGACTTCACAAGCTTCCAATCTGTGACTTCACGGACCTCCATTCTACGACTTCACACACCTCCATTCTATCACCTCCCCACACCTTCAATCTATGACTTCACACACCTCCATTCTATGACTTCACAAGCTTCCAATCTATGACTTCACACACTTCCATTCTATGACTTCACACACCTCCATTCTATGACTTCACACACCTGAATTCTGACTTCACACACCACCATTCTCTGATTTCACACACCTACATACTGTGACTTCACACACCTCAATTCTGTAACTTCACACGCTTCCAATATTGGACTTCACAAACCTCCATTCCATGACTTCACACCTCCATTCTATGATTTCACACACATCCATTCTTTGACTTCACACACCTCCATTGTGACTTCACACACCTCCATTCTGTGACTTCACACCTGCATTTGTGATTTCACATACCACAATTTTGACTTCACACACGTACATTCTTTGACTTCACACACCTCCATTCTCTGACTTCACACACCTCCATTTTGACTTCACACACTTCCATTCTGTGACTTCACTCACCTCCATTCTGTGACTTCACACACCTCCATTGTTTGACTTCACACACCTCCATTTTGCTTCACATACCTCCATTCTATGACTTCACACACCTTCATTCTTACTTCAGATATATCCATTCTATGACTTCACAAACCTCCCTTCTCTGAATGCACACAGCTCCATTCTGGGTTCACACACCTCCATTCTGTGACTTCACACACCTCCATTCTGTGACTTCACACACCTCCATCTGTGACTTCACACACCTCCATTCTATGACTTCACACGCTTCCAATCTATGACTTCACACACCTCTATTCTATGACTTCACACACCTCCATTCTATGACTTCACACACCTCCATTGTGACTTCACACACCTCCATTCTATCAGTTCATACACCTCCATTCTGACTTCACAACCTCCATTCTATGACTTCACAGACTTTGAATATGTGACTTCACTCACCTCCACTCTATGACTTCACACTTCTCCATTCTATGACTTCCCATTCCTCCTTTCCATGACTTCACCCACCCCCATTCTATGACTTCACACCTCCATTCTGACTTCACACACCTCCATTCTGTGACTTCACACACCTCCATTCTATGAGTTCACACATCTCCCATTCTATGACTTCCACACCTCCATTCTATGACTTAACACACCTCCATTCTATGACTTCACAGCCCTCCATTCTATGACTTCACACACCACCATTCTGTGACTTCACACACCTCCATTCTATGACTTCACACACCTCCATTCTGTCACTTCACCACCTCCATTCTATGACTTCACACACCTCCATTCTATGACTTCACACACCTGCATTGTGACTTCACCCACCTCAATTCTATGAGTTCACACACCTGCATTGTGACTTCACACACCTCCATTCTATGACTTCCCACATCTCCATTCTGACTTCACACACCTCCATTCTATGATTTCACACACTTCGATTCTATGACTTCACACACCTCCATTCTATGACTTCACACACCTCGTTTCTGAGTTGACACACCTGCTTTCTGTGATTTCACACACCTCCAATCTGAGTTCACACACCTCCAGTCTATGACTTCACACGCCTCCCTTCTTTGACATAAAAAACCACCATTCTATGACTTCACACACCTCCATTTTGACTTCACACACCTCCATTCTGTGAGTTCACACACTTCCATTCTGCCTTCACCCACCTCCATTCTATGACTTCACTCAGCTGCCTTCTGACTTCACACACCTCCATTTGTGAATTTACACACCATCATTTTGACTTCACACACCTCGATTCTGTGACTTCACACACCTCCATTCTGTGACTTCACACACCTCCATTCTGTGACTTCACACACCTCCATTGTTTGACTTCACACACCTCCATTCTTGGACTTCACACACCTCCATTCCATGACTTCACACACCTCCATTCTCTGAGTTCACACACCTCCATTTTGACTTCACACACCTCCATTCTATGACTTCACACACCTTCATTCCTACTTCAGAAACATCCATTCTATGACTGCACAGACCTCCATTCGATGACTTCACACACCTCCATTCTGAATTCACACAGCTCCATTCTATGACTTCACACACCTCCATTCTGTGACTTCACACACTTCCATTCTATGACTTCACACACCTTCATTCTTACTTCACAAACATCCATTCTATGACTTCACACACCTCCATTCTATGACTTCACACACCTACATTCTGAATTCACACACCTCCATTCTGACTTCACACACCTCAATTCTGTGACTTCACACACCTCCATTCTATGACTTCACATACCTGATTTCTGAGTTGACACACCTCCATTCTGTGACTTCACATACCTCCAATCTGACTTCACACACCTCCATTCTATGACTTCACACACCTCCATTCTGTGACTTCAAAAACCACCATTCTATGACTTCACACATCTCCATTGTGACTTCACACACCTACATTCTATGAGTTCACACAGCTCCGTTCTGACTTCACACACCTCCATTCTATGACTTCGCACACCTCTATTCTGACTTCACACATCTCCATTCTGTGACTTCACATTCCTCCATTCTTTGACTTCACACCCCTCCATTCTGTGACTTCACACACCTCCACTCTGTGACTTTACAGACCTCCATTCTGTGACTTCAAACACCTCCCTTCTGTGACTTCACACACCTCCATTCTATGACTTCACACACCTCCATTCTAAGACTTCACACACCTCCATTCTATGACTTCACACACTTCCATTGTTTGACATCCTACACCTCCATTCTTTGACTTCACGCACCTCCGTTCCATGAATTCACACACCTCCATTCTATGAGTTCATACACCTCCATTCTATGAGTTCACACACCTTCATTCTTACTTCAGCAACATCCATTCTATGACTTCAGACACCTCCATTCTATGACTTCACACACCTTCATTCTTACTTCAGCAACATCCATTCTATGACTTCACACACCTCCATTCTATTACTTCACACACTTCCATTCTACGACTTCACACACCTCCATTCTGTGACTTCACACACCTCCATTCTATTACTTCACACACTTCCATTCTACGACTTCACACACCTCCATTCTGTGACTTCACACACCTCCACTCTGAGTTCATACACCTCCATTCTGTGTCTTCACACACCTCCATTCTGTGACTTCACACACCTCCATACTGTGACTTCACACACGTCCATTCTGTGACTTCACACACCTCCATTCTATGACTTCACACACCTCCTTTCTATGCCTTCACACACAACCATTCTGTGACTGCACACACCTCCATTCTATGACATCACACACCTCCATTCTGTGACTTCACACACCTCCATTCTATGACTTCACACACCTCCATTCTATGACTTCAGAGACCTACATTGTTACTTCACACACCTCCATTCTATGAGTTCACGCACCTTCATTGTGACTTCACACACCTCCATTATCTGACTTCACACACCTCCATTCTGACTTCACACACCTCCATTCTGACATCACACACCTCAATTCTGTGACTTCACACACCTCCATTCTATGATTTCACACACCTCCATTCTATGACTTCACAGACCTCCATTCTATGACTTCACACACCTCCTTTCTGAGTTCACACACATCCATTCTGTGACTTCACACACCTCCATTGACTTCATACACCTCCATTCTATGAGTTCAAACACCTCCATTCTGACTTCACACACATCCATTCTATGACTTCACACAGCTCCATTCTGACTTCACACACCTCCATTCTATGACTTCGCACACGTCTATTCTGACTTCACACACCTACATTCTGTGACTTCACACACCTCCAATCTATGACTTCACAAACCTCCATTCTGTGACTTCACACACCTCCACTCTGTGTCTTTACACACCTCCATACTGTGACGTCACACATCTCCATTCTGTGATTTCACACACAATCCATTCTATGACTTCACACACCTCCTTTCTGTGACTTCACAAGCTTCCAATCTGTGACTTCACGGACCTCCATTCTACGACTTCACACACCTCCATTCTATCACCTCCCCACACCTTCAATCTATGACTTCACACACCTCCATTCTATGACTTCACAAGCTTCCAATCTATGACTTCACACACTTCCATTCTATGACTTCACACACCTCCATTCTATGACTTCACACACCTGAATTCTGACTTCACACACCACCATTCTCTGATTTCACACACCTACATACTGTGACTTCACACACCTCAATTCTGTAACTTCACACGCTTCCAATATTGGACTTCACAAACCTCCATTCCATGACTTCACACCTCCATTCTATGATTTCACACACATCCATTCTTTGACTTCACACACCTCCATTGTGACTTCACACACCTCCATTCTGTGACTTCACACCTGCATTTGTGATTTCACATACCACAATTTTGACTTCACACACGTCCATTCTTTGACTTCACACACCTCCATTCTCTGACTTCACACACCTCCATTTTGACTTCACACACTTCCATTCTGTGACTTCACTCACCTCCATTCTGTGACTTCACACACCTCCATTGTTTGACTTCACACACCTCCATTTTGACTTCACATACCTCCATTCTATGACTTCACACACCTTCATTCTTACTTCAGATATATCCATTCTATGACTTCACAAACCTCCCTTCTCTGAATGCACACAGCTCCATTCTGGGTTCACACACCTCCATTCTGTGACTTCACACACCTCCATTCTGTGACTTCACACACCTCCATCTGTGACTTCACACACCTCCATTCTATGACTTCACACGCTTCCAATCTATGACTTCACACACCTCTATTCTATGACTTCACACACCTCCATTCTATGACTTCACACACCTCCATTGTGACTTCACACACCTCCATTCTATCAGTTCATACACCTCCATTCTGACTTCACAAACCTCCATTCTATGACTTCACAGACTTTGAATATGTGACTTCACTCACCTCCACTCTATGACTTCACACTTCTCCATTCTATGACTTCCCATTCCTCCTTTCCATGACTTCACCCACCCCCATTCTATGACTTCACACCTCCATTCTGACTTCACACACCTCCATTCTGTGACTTCACACACCTCCATTCTATGACTTCACACACCTCCATTCTGTGACTTCAAAAACCACCATTCTATGACTTCACACATCTCCATTGTGACTTCACACACCTACATTCTATGAGTTCACACAGCTCCGTTCTGACTTCACACACCTCCATTCTATGACTTCGCACACCTCTATTCCGACTTCACACATCTCCATTCTGTGACTTCACATTCCTCCATTCTTTGACTTCACACCCCTCCATTCTGTACCTTCACACACCTCCACTCTGTGACTTTACAGACCTCCATTCTGTGACTTCAAACACCTCCCTTCTGTGACTTCACACACCTCCATTCTATGACTTCACACACCTCCATTCTAAGACTTCACACACCTCCATTCTATGACTTCACACACTTCCATTGTTTGACATCATACACCTCCATTCTTTGACTTCACGCACCTCCGTTCCATGAATTCACACACCTCCATTCTATGAGTTCATACACCTCCATTCTATGAGTTCACACACCTTCATTCTTACTTCAGCAACATCCATTCTATGACTTCAGACACCTCCATTCTATGACTTCACACACCTTCATTCTTACTTCAGCAACATCCATTCTATGACTTCACACACCTCCATTCTATTACTTCACACACTTCCATTCTACGACTTCACACACCTCCATTCTGTGACTTCACACACCTCCATTCTATTACTTCACACACTTCCATTCTACGACTTCACACACCTCCATTCTGTGACTTCACACACCTCCACTCTGAGTTCATACACCTCCATTCTGTGTCTTCACACACCTCCATTCTGTGACTTCACACACCTCCATACTGTGACTTCACACACGTCCATTCTGTGACTTCACACACCTCCATTCTATGACTTCACACACCTCCTTTCTATGCCTTCACACACAACCATTCTGTGACTGCACACACCTCCATTCTATGACATCACACACCTCCATTCTGTGACTTCACACACCTCCATTCTATGACTTCACACACCTCCATTCTATGACTTCAGAGACCTACATTGTTACTTCACACACCTCCATTCTATGAGTTCACGCACCTTCATTGTGACTTCACACACCTCCATTATCTGACTTCACACACCTCCATTCTGACTTCACACACCTCCATTCTGACATCACACACCTCAATTCTGTGACTTCACACACCTCCATTCTATGATTTCACACACCTCCATTCTATGACTTCACAGACCTCCATTCTATGACTTCACACACCTCCTTTCTGAGTTCACACACATCCATTCTGTGACTTCACACACCTCCATTGACTTCATACACCTCCATTCTATGAGTTCAAACACCTCCATTCTGACTTCACACACATCCATTCTATGACTTCACACAGCTCCATTCTGACTTCACACACCTCCATTCTATGACTTCGCACACGTCTATTCTGACTTCAGACACCTACATTCTGTGACTTCACACACCTCCAATCTATGACTTCACAAACCTCCATTCTGTGACTTCACACACCTCCACTCTGTGTCTTTACACACCTCCATACTGTGACGTCACACATCTCCATTCTGTGATTTCACACACAATCCATTCTATGACTTCACACACCTCCTTTCTGTGACTTCACAAGCTTCCAATCTGTGACTTCACGGACCTCCATTCTACGACTTCACACACCTCCATTCTATCACCTCCCCACACCTTCAATCTATGACTTCACACACCTCCATTCTATGACTTCACAAGCTTCCAATCTATGACTTCACACACTTCCATTCTATGACTTCACACACCTCCATTCTATGACTTCACACACCTGAATTCTGACTTCACACACCACCATTCTCTGATTTCACACACCTACATACTGTGACTTCACACACCTCAATTCTGTAACTTCACACGCTTCCAATATTGGACTTCACAAACCTCCATTCCATGACTTCACACCTCCATTCTATGATTTCACACACATCCATTCTTTGACTTCACACACCTCCATTGTGACTTCACACACCTCCATTCTGTGACTTCACACCTGCATTTGTGATTTCACATACCACAATTTTGACTTCACACACGTACATTCTTTGACTTCACACACCTCCATTCTCTGACTTCACACACCTCCATTTTGACTTCACACACTTCCATTCTGTGACTTCACTCACCTCCATTCTGTGACTTCACACACCTCCATTGTTTGACTTCACACACCTCCATTTTGACTTCACATACCTCCATTCTATGACTTCACACACCTTCATTCTTACTTCAGATATATCCATTCTATGACTTCACAAACCTCCCTTCTCTGAATGCACACAGCTCCATTCTGGGTTCACACACCTCCATTCTGTGACTTCACACACCTCCATTCTGTGACTTCACACACCTCCATCTGTGACTTCACACACCTCCATTCTATGACTTCACACGCTTCCAATCTATGACTTCACACACCTCTATTCTATGACTTCACACACCTCCATTCTATGACTTCACACACCTCCATTGTGACTTCACACACCTCCATTCTATCAGTTCATACACCTCCATTCTGACTTCACAAACCTCCATTCTATGACTTCACAGACTTTGAATATGTGACTTCACTCACCTCCACTCTATGACTTCACACTTCTCCATTCTATGACTTCCCATTCCTCCTTTCCATGACTTCACCCACCCCCATTCTATGACTTCACACCTCCATTCTGACTTCACACACCTCCATTCTGTGACTTCACACACCTCCATTCTATGAGTTCACACATCTCCATTCTATGACTTCCACACCTCCATTCTATGACTTAACACACCTCCATTCTATGACTTCACAGCCCTCCATTCTATGACTTCACACACCACCATTCTGTGACTTCACACACCTCCATTCTATGACTTCACACACCTCCATTCTGTCACTTCACCACCTCCATTCTATGACTTCACACACCTCCATTCTATGACTTCACACACCTGCATTGTGACTTCACCCACCTCAATTCTATGAGTTCACACACCTGCATTGTGACTTCACACACCTCCATTCTATGACTTCCCACATCTCCATTCTGACTTCACACACCTCCATTCTATGATTTCACAAACTTCGATTCTATGACTTCACACACCTCCATTCTATGACTTCACACACCTCGTTTCTGAGTTGACACACCTGCTTTCTGTGATTTCACACACCTCCAATCTGAGTTCACACACCTCCAGTCTATGACTTCACACGCCTCCCTTCTTTGACATAAAAAACCAACATTCTATGACTTCACACACCTCCATTTTGACTTCACACACCTCCATTCTGCGAGTTCACACACTTCCATTCTGCCTTCACCCACCTCCATTCTATGACTTCACTGAGCTGCCTTCTGACTTCACACACCTCCATTTGTGAATTTACACACCATCATTTTGACTTCACACACCTCGATTCTGTGACTTCACACACCTCCATTCTGTGACTTCACACACCTCCATTCTGTGACTTCACACACCTCCATTGTTTGACTTCACACACCTCCATTCTTGGACTTCACACACCTCCATTCCATGACTTCACACACCTCCATTCTCTGAGTTCACACACCTCCATTTTGACTTCACACACCTCCATTCTATGACTTCACACACCTTCATTCCTACTTCAGAAACATCCATTCTATGACTGCACAGACCTCCATTCGATGACTTCACACACCTCCATTCTGAATTCACACAGCTCCATTCTATGACTTCACACACCTCCATTCTGTGACTTCACACACTTCCATTCTATGACTTCACACACCTTCATTCTTACTTCACAAACATCCATTCTATATCTTCACACACCTCCATTCTATGACTTCACACACCTACATTCTGAATTCACACACCTCCATTCTGACTTCACACACCTCAATTCTGTGACTTCACACACCTCCATTCTATGACTTCACATACCTGATTTCTGAGTTGACACACCTCCATTCTGTGACTTCACATACCTCCAATCTGACTTCACACACCTCCATTCTATGACTTCACACACCTCCATTCTGTGACTTCAAAAACCACCATTCTATGACTTCACACATCTCCATTGTGACTTCACACACCTACATTCTATGAGTTCACACAGCTCCGTTCTGACTTCACACACCTCCATTCTATGACTTCGCACACCTCTATTCTGACTTCACACATCTCCATTCTGTGACTTCACATTCCTCCATTCTTTGACTTCACACCCCTCCATTCTGTGCCTTCACACACCTCCACTCTGTGACTTTACAGACCTCCATTCTGTGACTTCAAACACCTCCCTTCTGTGACTTCACACACCTCCATTCTATGACTTCACACACCTCCATTCTAAGACTTCACACACCTCCATTCTATGACTTCACACACTTCCATTGTTTGACATCATACACCTCCATTCTTTGACTTCACGCACCTCCGTTCCATGAATTCACACACCTCCATTCTATGAGTTCATACACCTCCATTCTATGAGTTCACACACCTTCATTCTTACTTCAGCAACATCCATTCTATGACTTCAGACACCTCCATTCTATGACTTCACACACCTTCATTCTTACTTCAGCAACATCCATTCTATGACTTCACACACCTCCATTCTATTACTTCACACACTTCCATTCTACGACTTCACACACCTCCATTCTGTGACTTCACACACCTCCATTCTATTACTTCACACACTTCCATTCTACGACTTCACACACCTCCATTCTATGACTTCACACACCTCCATTCTGTGACTTCACACACTTCCATTCTATGACTTCACACACCTTCATTCTTACTTCACAAACATCCATTCTATGTCTTCACACACCTCCATTCTATGACTTCACACACGTACATTCTGAATTCACACACCTCCATTCTGACTTCACACACCTCAATTCTGTGACTTCACACACCTCCATTCTATGACTTCACATACCTGATTTCTGAGTTGACACACCTCCATTCTGTGACTTCACATACCTCCAATCTGACTTCACACACCTCCATTCTATGACTTCACACACCTCCATTCTGTGACTTCAAAAACCACCATTCTATGACTTCACACATCTCCATTGTGACTTCACACACCTACATTCTATGAGTTCACACAGCTCCGTTCTGACTTCACACACCTCCATTCTATGACTTCGCACACCTCTATTCTGACTTCACACATCTCCATTCTGTGACTTCACATTCCTCCATTCTTTGACTTCACACCCCTCCATTCTGTGCCTTCACACACCTCCACTCTGTGACTTTACAGACCTCCATTCTATGACTTCACACACCTCCACTCTGTGACTTTACACACCTCCATTCTGTGACTACACACACCTCCATTTTGTGATTTCACACACCTCCATTCTATGACTTCACACAGTTCCATTTTTTGACTTCATACACGTCCATTCTATGAATTGACACACCTCCATTGTGACTTCACACACTTCAATTCTATGACTTCACACACCTCCATTCTATGACTTCACACACCTCCATTCTATGACTTCAGAAACATACATTGTTACTTCACACACCTCCATTCTATGAGTTCACACACCTGCATTGTGACTTCAGACACCTCCATTATCTGACTTCACACACCTCCATTCTGACTTCACACACCTCCATTCTGTCTTCTCACACCTCAATCTGTGACTTCACACACCTCCATTTTATGATTTCACACACCTCCATTCTATGACTTCACAGACCTCCATTCTATGACTTCTCACACCTTCTTTCTGAGTTCACACACATCCATTCTGTGACTTCACACACCCCCATTGTGACTTCATACACCTACATTATATGAGTTCACACACCTCCATTCTGACTTCACACAAATCCATTCTATGACTTCACACAGCTCCATTCTGACTTCACACACCTCCATTCTATGACTTCGCACACCTCTATTCTGACTTCACACACCTGCATTCTGTGACTTCACACACCTCCATTCTATGACTTCACAAACCTCCATTCTGTGACTTCACACACGTCCACTCTGTAACTTTACACACCTCCATTCTGTGACTTCACACAACTCCATTCTGTGATTTCAAACACAATCCATTCTATGACTTCACAAACCTCCATTCTTTGATTTCACACACCTCCATCCTATGACTTCACACACCTCCATTGTGACTTCACACAACTCCATTCTGTGACTTCACACACCTCCATTCTCTGACTTCACACACCTCCATACTATGACTTCCCCAGACCTTCAATCTATGACTTCACACACCTCCATTCTATGACTTCACACGCTTCCAATCTATGACTTCACACACCTCTATTCTATGACTTCACACACCTCCATTCTATGACTTCACACACCTCCATTGTGACTTCACACACCTCCATTCTATCAGTTCATACACCTCCATTCTGACTTCACAAACCTCCATTCTATGACTTCACAGACTTTGAATATGTGACTTCACTCACCTCCACTCTATGACTTCACACTTCTCCATTCTATGACTTCCCATTCCTCCTTTCCATGACTTCACCCACCCCCATTCTATGACTTCACACCTCCATTCTGACTTCACACACCTCCATTCTGTGACTTCACACACCTCCATTCTATGAGTTCACACATCTCCATTCTCTGACTTCCACACCTCCATTCTATGACTTAACACACCTCCATTCTATGACTTCACAGCCCTCCATTCTATGACTTCACACACCACCATTCTGTGACTTCACACACCTCCATTCTATGACTTCACACACCTCCATTCTGTCACTTCACCACCTCCATTCTATGACTTCACACACCTCCATTCTATGACTTCACACACCTGCATTGTGACTTCACCCACCTCAATTCTATGAGTTCACACACCTGCATTGTGACTTCACACACCTCCATTCTATGACTTCACACATCTCCATTCTGACTTCACACACCTCCATTCTATGATTTCACACACTTCGATTCTATGACTTCACACACCTCCATTCTATGACTTCACAAACCTCGTTTCTGAGTTGACACACCTGCTTTCCGTGATTTCACACACCTCCAATCTGAGTTCACACACCTCCAGTCTATGACTTCACACGCCTCCCTTCTTTGACATAAAAAACCACAATTCTATGACTTCACACACCTCCATTTTGACTTCACACACCTCCATTCTGCGAGTTCACACACTTCCATTCTGCCTTCACCCACCTCCATTCTATGACTTCACTCAGCCTCCTTCTGACTTCACACACCTCCATTTGTGAATTTACACACCACCATTTTGACTTCACACACCTCGATTCTGTGACTTCACACACCTCCATTCTGTGACTTCACACACCTCCATTCTGTGACTTCACACACCTCCATTGTTTGACTTCACACACCTCCATTCTTGGACTTCACACACCTCCATTCCATGACTTCACACACCTCCATTCTCTGAGTTCACACACCTCCATTTTGACTTCACACACCTCCATTCTATGACTTCACACACCTTCATTCCTACTTCAGAAACATCCATTCTATGACTGCACAGACCTCCATTCGATGACTTCACACACCTCCATTCTGAATTCACACAGATCCATTCTATGTCTTCACACACCTCCATTCTGTGACTTCACACACCTCCATTCTATGAGTTCACACATCTCCATTCTCTGACTTCCACACCTCCATTCTATGACTTAACACACCTCCATTCTATGACTTCACAGCCCTCCATTCTATGACTTCACACACCACCATTCTGTGACTTCACACACCTCCATTCTATGACTTCACACACCTCCATTCTGTCACTTCACCACCTCCATTCTATGACTTCACACACCTCCATTCTATGACTTCACACACCTGCATTGTGACTTCACCCACCTCAATTCTATGAGTTCACACACCTGCATTGTGACTTCACACACCTCCATTCTATGACTTCACACATCTCCATTCTGACTTCACACACCTCCATTCTATGATTTCACACACTTCGATTCTATGACTTCACACACCTCCATTCTATGACTTCAGAAACCTCGTTTCTGAGTTGACACACCTGCTTTCTGTGATTTCACACACCGCCAATCTGAGTTCACACACCTCCAGTCTATGACTTCACACGCCTCCCTTCTTTGACATAAAAAACCACCATTCTATGACTTCACACACCTCCATTTTGACTTCACACACCTCCATTCTGCGAGTTCACACACTTCCATTCTGCCTTCACCCACCTCCATTCTATGACTTCACTCAGCTGCCTTCTGACTTCACACACCTCCATTTGTGAATTTACACACCACCATTTTGACTTCACACACCTCGATTCTGTGACTTCACACACCTCCATTCTGTGACTTCACACACCTCCATTCTGTGACTTCACACACCTCCATTGTTTGACTTCACACACCTCCATTCTTGGACTTCACACACCTCCATTCCATGACTTCACACACCTCCATTCTCTGAGTTCACACACCTCCATTTTGACTTCACACACCTCCATTCTATGACTTCACACACCTTCATTCCTACTTCAGAAACATCCATTCTATGACTGCACAGACCTCCATTCGATGACTTCACACACCTCCATTCTGAATTCACACAGCTCCATTCTATGACTTCACACACCTCCATTCTGTGACTTCACACACCTCCATTCTATGAGTTCACACATCTCCATTCTCAGACTTCCACACCTCCATTCTATGACTTCACACACCTCCATTCTATGACTTCACAGCCCTCCATTCTATGACTTCACACACCACCATTCTGTGACTTCACACACCTCCATTCTATGACTTCACACACCTCCATTCTGTCACTTCACCACCTCCATTCTATGACTTCACACACCTCCATTCTATGACTTCACACACCTGCATTGTGACTTCACCCACCTCAATTCTATGAGTTCACACACCTGCATTGTGACTTCACACACCTCCATTCTATGACTTCACACATCTCCATTCTGACTTCACACACCTCCATTCTATGATTTCACACACTTCGATTCTATGACTTCACACACCTCCATTCTATGACTTCACAAACCTCGTTTCTGAGTTGACACACCTGCTTTCTGTGATTTCACACACCTCCAATCTGAGTTCACACACCTCCAGTCTATGACTTCACACGCCTCCCTTCTTTGACATAAAAAACCACCATTCTATGACTTCACACACCTCCATTTTGACTTCACACACCTCCATTCTGCGAGTTCACACACTTCCATTCTGCCTTCACCCACCTCCATTCTATGACTTCACTCAGCTGCCTTCTGACTTCACACACCTCCATTTGTGAATTTACACACCACCATTTTGACTTCACACACCTCGATTCTGTGACTTCACACACCTCCATTCTGTGACTTCACACACCTCCATTCTGTGACTTCACACACCTCCATTGTTTGACTTCACACACCTCCATTCTTGGACTTCACACACCTCCATTCCATGACTTCTCACACCTCCATTCTCTGAGTTCACACACCTCCATTTTGACTTCACACACCTCCATTCTATGACTTCACACACCTTCATTCCTACTTCAGAAACATCCATTCTATGACTGCACAGACCTCCATTCGATGACTTCACACACCTCCATTCTGAATTCACACAGCTCCATTCTATGACTTCACACACCTCCATTCTGTGACTTCACACACTTCCATTCTATGACTTCACACACCTTCATTCTTACTTCACAAACATCCATTCTATGACTTCACACACCTCCATTCTATGACTTCACACACCTCCATTCTGTGACTTCACACACCTCCATTCTATGTCTTCACACACCTCCATTGTGACTTCACACACCTCCTTTCTATGATTTCACACACCTCCATTCTAACCTCACACACCTCCATTCTATGACTTCACACACCGCCATTCTGTCTTCACACTCCTCCATTCTGTGAATTCACAAAACTCCATTCTATGATTTCACACACCTCCATACTATGACTTCACACACCTCCATCTATGACTTCGCACACCTCCATTCTGAGTTCACACACCTCTATTCTGTGACTTCACCCACTTCCATTCTGACTTCACACACCAATATATGACTTCACATACCTCCATTCTGTGACTTCACACACCTCCATTCTATGGCTTCACATACCTCCATTCTGACTTCACACACCTCCATTCTATGACTTCACAGACCTCGAAACTGTGACTTCACTCACCTCCATTCTATGACTTCACACTGCTCCATTCTATGACTTCCCACACCTCCTTTCTATGACTTCACCCACCTCTATTCTATGACTTCCCACCTCGATTCTGACTTCAGATACCTCCATTCTGTGACTTCACACACCTCCATTCTATGACTTCAAACACCTCCATGCTCTGACTTCACACACCTCCAATCTGAGCTCACACAACTCCATTCGGTGACTTCACACACCTCCATTCTTACTTCACAAACCTCCATTCTATGACTTCACACACTTCAATTCCATGACTTCACACACCTCCATTCTATGACTTCACACACCTCCATTCTATGACTTGAGAAACATACATTTTTACTTCACACACCTCCATTCTATGAGTTCACACACCTGCATTGTGACTTCACACACCTCCATTATCTGACTTCACACACCTCCATTCTGACTTCACACACCTCCATTCTGTCTTCACACACCTCAATTCTGTGACTTCACACACCTTCATTCTATGATTTCACACACCTCCATTCTATGACTTCACAGACCTCCATTCTATGACTTCTCACAGCTCCTTTCTGAGTACACACACATCCATTCTGTGACTTCACACACCTCCATTGTGACTTCATACACCTCCATTATATGAGTTCACACACCTCCATTCTGACTTCACACAAATCCATTCTATGACTTCACACAGCTCCATTCTGACTTCACACACCTCCATTCTATGACTTCGCACACCTCTATTCTGACTTCACACACCTGCATTCTGTGACTTCACACACCTCCATTCTATGACTTCACAAACCTCCATTCTGTGACTTCACACACGTCCACTCTGTGACTTTACACACCTCCATTCTGTGACTTTACACACCTCCATTCTGTGATTTCACACACAATCCATTCTATGACTTCACAAACCTCCATTCGTTGATTTCACACACCTCCATCCTATGACTTCACACACCTCCATTGTGACTTCACACAACTCCATTCTGTGACTTCACACACCTCCATTCTCTGACTACACACACCTCCATACTATGACTTCCCCACACCTTCAATCTATGACTTCACACACCTCCATTCTGTGACTTCACACGCTTCCAATCTATGACTTCACACACCTCCATTCTATGACTTCACACACCTCCATTCTATGATTTCACACACCTGCATTCTCACTTCACACACCTCCATACTCTGATTTCACACACCCCCATTCTATGACTTCACACACCTCCATTGTGACTTCACACACCTCCATTCTATCAGTTCATACACCTCCATTCTGACTTCACAAACCTCCATTCTATGACTTCACAGACTTTGAATATGTGAATTCACTCACCTCCACTCCATGACTTCACACTTCTCCATTCTATGACTTCCCATTCCTCCTTTCCATGACTTCACCCATCCCCAATCTATGACTTCACACCTCCATTCTGACTTCACACACCTCCATTCTGTGACTTCACACACCTCCATTCTATGAGTTCACACACCTCCATTTTGACTTCACACACCTCCATTCTATGACTTCACACACCTCCATTCTATGACTTCACACACCTCCATTCTGTGACTTCACCCACCTCCATTCTATGTCTTCACACACCTCCATTGTGATTTCACACACGTCCATTCTATGAGTTCACACACCTCCATTCCGACTTCACACACCTCCATTCTATGACTTCACACTCCTCCATTCTGACTTCACACAGCTCCATTCTGTGAATTCACAAAATTCCATTCTATGATTTCACACACCTCCATACTGTGACTTCACACACCTCCATCTATGACTTCAAACACCTCCATTCTATGACTTCACACACCTCCATTCTGAGCTCACACAACTCCATTCGGTGACTTCACACACCTCCATTCTTACTTCACAAACCTCCATTCTATGACTTCACACACTTCAGTTCTATGACTTCACACACCTCCATTCTATGACTTCACACACCTCCATTCTATGACTTCAGAAACATACATTGTTACTTCACACACCTCCATTCTATGAGTTCACACACCTGCATTGTGACTTCACACACATCCATTATCTGCCCTCACACACCTCCATTCTGACTTCACACACCTCCATTCTGTCTTCACACACCTCAATTCTGTGACTTCACATACCTCCATTCTATGATTTCACAAACCTCCATTCTATGACTTCACACTCCTCCATTCTGACTTCACACAGCTCCATTCTATGACTTCACACTCCTCCATTCTGACTTCACACAGCTCCATTCTGTGAATTCACAAAATTATATTCTATGATTTCACACACCTCCATACTGTGACTTCACACACCTCCATCTATGACTTCAAACACCTCCATTCTGAGTTCACACACCTCCATTCTGTGACTTCACACACCTCCATTCTGACTTCACACACCTCCAATATATGACTTCACACACCTCCATTCTGTGACTTCACACACTTCCATTGTGACGTCACACACCTCCATTCTATGAGTTCACACACATCCATTCTAGGACTTCACACTCCTCAATTCTGACATCACACAGCTCCATTCTATGACTTCACGGACCTCGGATCTGTGACTTCACTCACCTCCATTCTATGACTTCACACTCCTCTATTCTATGACTTCCCACAACTCCTTTCTATGACTTCACCCACCTCTATTCTATGACTTCACACCTCCATTCTGACTTCACACACCTCCATTCTGTGACTTCACACACCTCCATTCTATGACTTCACACACCTCCATTCTATGACTTCACACACCTTCATTCTTACTTCAGAAACATCCATTCTATGACCTCACACACCTCCATTCTATGACTTCACAAACCTCCATTCTGTGACTTCCCACACGACCATTCTGAGTTCACACATCTGCATTCTGTGACTTCACACACCTCCCTTCTGACTTCACACACCTCCCTTCTGTGACTTCACACACCTCCATTGTGAGTTCACCCACTTCCATTCTGTGACTTCACACACCTCCATTCTGTTACTTCACACACCTCCATTCTGTGACTTTACACACCTCCATTCTATGACTTCACACACCTCCATTCTATGAATTCACACACCTCCATTCTGTGACTTCACACACCTCCATTGTATGACTTCACACACCTCTATTCTGTGACTTCACACACCTCCTTTCTGAGTTCACACAACCCCATTCTATGACTTCACACACCTGCATTGTGACTTCACCCACCTCCATTCTATGAGTTCACACACCTGCATTGTGACTTCACACACCTCCATTCCATGACTTCACACATCTCCATTCTGACTTCACACACCTCCATGCTGTGACTTCACACACCTCCATTCTATGACTTCACACACCTCCATTCTTTGACTTCACACACCTCCATTCTATGACTTCACACACCTCCACTGTGACTTCACAGAACTCCATTCTGCGACTTCACACACCTCCCTCTGTGATTTCACACACCTCCAATATATGACTTCACACACTTCCAATCTATGACTTCACACACCTCCATTCTATGACTTCACACACCTGCATTCTGACTTCACACACCTCCATTCTATGACTTCACACACCTCCATTCTATGACTTTACACACCTCCATTCTGTAATTTCACACACTTCCAATGTTTGACTTCACACACCTCCATTCCATGACTTCATACACCTCCATTCTATGAGTTCAAACAATCCATTCTTTGACTTCACACACCTCCATTTTGACTTCACACACCTCCATTCTGTGACTTCACACACATCCATTCTTTGACTTCACACACCACAATTTTGACTTCACACAAGTCCATTCATTGACTTCACACACCTCCATTCTCTGACTTCACACACCTCCATTTTGACTTTACACACTTCCATTGTGTGACTTCACACTCCTCCATTCTATGACTTCACACACCTCCCTTCTATGAATTCACACACCTCCATTCTGTGACTTCACACACCTCCATTGTGAGTTAACCCACTTCCATTCTGTGTCTTCACACACCTCCATTCTGTGACTTCACACACCTCCATTATGTGACTTCACACACCTCCATTCTATGACTACACACACCTACTTTGTATGAATTCACACCCCTCCATTCTGTGACCTCACACACCTCCATTGTATGACTTCACACACCTCCATTCTGTGACTTCAAACACCTTCATTCTCAGTTCACACACCTCCATTCTGTGACTTCACACACCTCCATTCTCTGACTTCCACACCTCCATTCTATGACTTAACACACCTCCATTCTATGACTTCACAGCCCTCCATTCTATGACTTCACACACCACCATTCTGTGACTTCACACACCTCCATTCTATGACTTCACACACCCTCCATTCTGTCACTTCACAACCTCCATTCTAGGACTTCACACACCTCCATTCTATGACTTCACACACCTGCATTGTGACGTCACCCACCTCAATTCTATGAGTTCACACACCTGCATTGTGGCTTCACACACCTCCATTCTATGACTTCACACATCTCCATTCTGACTTCACACACCTCCATTCTATGACTTCACACACCTCGTTTCTGAGTTGACACACCTGCTTTCTCTGATTTCACACACCTCCAATCTGAGTTCACACACCTCCAGTCTATGTCTTCACACACCTCCCTTCTTTGACATCAAAAACCACCATTCTATGACTTCACACACCTCCATTTTGACTTCACACACCTCCATTCTACGAGTTCACACACTTCCATTCTGCCTTCATCCACCTCCATTCTATCACTTTACTCAGCTGCCTTCTGACTTCACACACCTCCATTTGTGAATTTACACACCACCATTTTGACTTCACACACCTCCATTCTGTGACTTCACACACCTCCATTCTGTGACTTCACATACCTCCATTCTGTGACTTCACACACCTACATTGTTCGACTTCACACACCTCCATTCTTGGACTTCACACACCTCCATTCCATGACTTCACACACCTCCATTCTATGAGTTCACACACCTCCATTCTTTGAGTTCACACACCTCCATTTTGACTTCACACACCTCCATTCTATGACTTCACACACCTTCATTCCTACTTCAGAAACATCCATTCTATGACTGCACTCACCTCCACTCTATGACTTCACACTTCTCCATTCTATGACTTCCCATTCCTCCTTTCCATGACTTCACCCACCCCCATTCTATGTCTTCACACCTCCATTCTGACTTCACACACCTCCATTCTGTGACTTTACACACCTTCATTCTATGTGTTCACACACCTCCATTCTCTGACTTCCACACCTCCATTCTATGACTTAACACACCTCCATTCTATGACTTCACAGCCCTCCATTCTATGACTTCACACACCACCATTCTGTGACTTCACACACCTCCATTCTATGACTTCACACACCTCCATTCTGTCACTTCACCACCTCCATTCTATGACTTCACACACCTCTATTCTATGACTTCACACACCTGCATTGTGACTTCACACACCTCCATTCTATGACTTCACACATCTCCATTCTGACTTCACACACCTCCATTCTATGATTTCACACACTTCGATTCTATGACTTCACACACCTCCATTCTATGACTTCACACACCTCGTTTCTGAGTTGACACACCTGCTTTCTGTGATTTCACACACCTCCAATCTGAGTTCACACACCTCCAGTCTATGACTTCACACACCTCCCTTCTTTGACATCAAAAACCACCATTCTATGACTTCACACACCTCCATTTTGACTTCACACACCTCCATTCTACGAGTTCACACACTTCCATTCTGCCTTCACCCACCTCCATTCTATGACTTCACTCTGCTGCCTTCTGACTTCACACACCTCCATTTGTGAATTTACACACCACCATTTTGACTTCACACACCTCCATTCTGTGACTTCACACACCTCCATTCTGTGACTTCACACACCTCCATTCTGTGACTTCACACACCTCCATTGTTTGACTTCACACACCTCCATTCTTGGACTTCACACACCTCCATTCCATGACTTCACACACCTCCATTCTATGAGTTCACACACCTCCATTCTTTGAGTTCACACACCTCCATTTTGACTTCACACACCTCCATTCTATGACTTCACACACCTTCATTCCTACTTCAGAAACATCCATTCTATGACTGCACACACCTCCATTCGATGACTTCACACACCTCCATTCTGAATTCACACAGCTCCATTCTATGACTTCACACACCTCCATTCTGTGACTTCACACACTTCCATTCTATGACTTCACACACCTTCATTCTTACTTCACAAACATCCATTCTATGACTTCACACACCTCCATTCTATGACTTTACACACCTCCATTCTGTGACTTCACACACCTCCATTCTATGTCTTCACACACCTCCATTGTGACTTCACACACCTCCATTCTATGAGTTCACACACATCTATTCTAACCGCACACAACTCCATTCTATGACTTCACATTCCGCCATTCTGACTTCACACTCCTCCATTCTGTGAATTCACAAAACTCCATTCTATGATTTCACACACCTCCATACTATGACTTCACACACCTCCATCTATGACTTCGCACACCTCCATTCTGAGTTCACACACCTCAATTCTGTGACTTCACACACCTCCATTCTGACTTCACACACCGATATATGACTTCACATACCTCCATTCTGTGACTTCACACACTTCCATTGTGACGACACACACCTCCATTCTATGAGTTCACACACCTCCATTCTATGACTTCACATACCTCCATTCTGACTTCACACACCTCCATTCTATGACTTCACAGACCTCGAAACTGTGACTTCACTCACCTCCATTCTATGACTTCACACTGCTCCATTCTATGACTTCCCACACCTCCTTTCTATGACTTCACCCACCTCTATTCTATGACTTCACATCTCGATTCTGACTTCAGATACCTCCATTCTGTGACTTCACACACCTCCATTCTATGACTTCAAACACCTCCATTCTCTGACTTCACACACCTCCATTCTGAGCTCACACAACTCCATTCGGTGACTTCACACACCTCCATTCTTACTTCACAAACCTCCATTCTATGACTTCACACACTTCAATTCTATGACTTCACACACCTCCATTCTATGACTTCACACACCACCATTCTGTGACTTCACACACCTCCATTCTATGACTTCACACACCTCCATTCTGTCACTTCACCACCTCCATTCTATGACTTCACACACCTCTATTCTATGACTTCACACACCTGCATTGTGACTTCACACACCTCCATTCTATGACTTCACACATCTCCATTCTGACTTCACACACCTCCATTCTATGATTTCACACACTTCGATTCTATGACTTCACACACCTCCATTCTATGACTTCACAAACCTCGTTTCTGAGTTGACACACCTGCTTTCTGTGATTTCACACACCTCCAATCTGAGTTCACACACCTCCAGTCTATGACTTCACACACCTCCCTTCTTTGACATCAAAAACCACCATTCTATGACTTCACACACCTCCATTTTGACTTCACACACCTCCATTCTACGAGTTCACACACTTCCATTCTGCCTTCACCCAGCTCCATTCTATGACTTCACTCAGCTGCCTTCTGACTTCACACACCTCCATTTGTGAATTTACACACCACCATTTTGACTTCACACACCTCCATTCTGTGACTTCACACACCTCAATTCTGTGACTTCACACACCTCCATTCTGTGACTTAACACACCTCCATTGTTTGACTTCACACACCTCCATTCTTGGACTTCACACACCACCATTCCATGACTTCACACACCTCCATTCTATGAGTTCACACACCTCCATTCTTTGAGTTCACACACCTCCATTTTGACTTCACACACCTCCATTCTATGACTTCACACACCTTCATTCCTACTTCAGAAACATCCATTCTATGACTGCACACACCTCCATTCGATGACTTCACACACCTCCATTCTGAATTCACACAGCTCCATTCTATGACTTCACACACCTCCATTGTGTGACTTCACACACTTCCATTCTATGACTTCACACACCTTCATTCTTACTTCACAAACATCCATTCTATGACTTCACACACCTCCATTCTATGACTTCACACACCTCCATTCTGTGACTTCACACACCTCCATTCTATGTCTTCACACACCTCCATTGTGACTTCACACACCTCCATTCTATGAGTTCACACACATCTATTCTAACCGCACACAACTCCATTCTATGACTTCACACTCCGCCATTCTGACTTCACACTCCTCCATTCTGTGAATTCACAAAACTCCATTCTATGATTTCACACACCTCCATACTATGACTTCACACACCTCCATCTATGACTTCGCACACCTCCATTCTGAGTTCACACACCTCAATTCTTTGACTTCACACACCTCCATTCTGACTTCACACACCAATATATGACTTCACATACCTCCATTCTGTGACTTCACACACTTCCATTGTGACGACACACACCTCCATTCTATGAGTTCACACACCTCCATTCTATGACTTCACATACCTCCATTCTGACTTCACACACCTCCATTCTATGACTTCACAGACCTCGAAACTGTGACTTCACTCACCTCCATTCTATGACTTCACACTGCTCCATTCTATGACTTCCCACACCTCCTTTCTATGACTTCACCCACCTCTATTCTATGACTTCACACCTCGATTCTGACTTCAGATACCTCCATTCTGTGACTTCACACACCTCCATTCTATGACTTCAAACACCTCCATTCTCTGACTTCACACACCTCCATTCTGAGCTCACACAACTCCATTCGGTGACTTCACACACCTCCATTCTTACTTCACAAACCTCCATTCTATGACTTCACACACTTCAATTCTATGACTTCACACACCTCCATTCTATGACTTCACACACCACCATTCTGTGACTTCACACACCTCCATTCTATGACTTCACACACCTCCATTCTGTCACTTCACCACCTGCATTCTATGACTTCACACACCTCTATTCTATGACTTCACACACCTGCATTGTGACTTCACACACCTCCATTCTATGACTTCACACATCTCCATTCTGACTTCACACACCTCCATTCTATGATTTCACACACTTCGATTCTATGACTTCACACACCTCCATTCTATGACTTCACACACCTCGTTTCTGAGTTGACACACCTGCTTTCTGTGATTTCACACACCTCCAATCTGAGTTCACACACCTCCAGTCTATGACTTCACACACCTCCCTTCTTTGACATCAAAAACCACCATTCTATGACTTCACACACCTCCATTTTGACTTCACACACCTCCATTCTACGAGTTCACACACTTCCATTCTGCCTTCACCCAGCTCCATTCTATGACTTCACTCAGCTGCCTTCTGACTTCACACACCTCCATTTGTGAATTTACACACCACCATTTTGACTTCACACACCTCCATTCTGTGACTTCACACACCTCAATTCTGTGACTTCACACACCTCCATTCTGTGACTTAACACACCTCCATTGTTTGACTTCACACACCTCCATTCTTGGACTTCACACACCACCATTCCATGACTTCACACACCTCCATTCTATGAGTTCACACACCTCCATTCTTTGAGTTCACACACCTCCATTTTGACTTCACACACCTCCATTCTATGACTTCACACACCTTCATTCCTACTTCAGAAACATCCATTCTATGACTGCACACACCTCCATTCGATGACTTCACACACCTCCATTCTGAATTCACACAGCTCCATTCTATGACTTCACACACCTCCATTGTGTGACTTCACACACTTCCATTCTATGACTTCACACACCTTCATTCTTACTTCACAAACATCCATTCTATGACTTCACACACCTCCATTCTATGACTTCACACACCTCCATTCTGTGACTTCACACACCTCCATTCTATGTCTTCACACACCTCCATTGTGACTTCACACACCTCCATTCTATGAGTTCACACACATCTATTCTAACCGCACACAACTCCATTCTATGACTTCACACTCCGCCATTCTGACTTCACACTCCTCCATTCTGTGAATTCACAAAACTCCATTCTATGATTTCACACACCTCCATACTATGACTTCACACACCTCCATCTATGACTTCGCACACCTCCATTCTGAGTTCACACACCTCAATTCTTTGACTTCACACACCTCCATTCTGACTTCACACACTAATATATGACTTCACATACCTCCATTCTGTGACTTCACACACTTCCATTGTGACGACACACACCTCCATTCTATGAGTTCACACACCTCCATTCTATGACTTCACATACCTCCATTCTGACTTCACACACCTCCATTCTATGACTTCACAGACCTCGAAACTGTGACTTCACTCACCTCCATTCTATGACTTCACACTGCTCCATTCTATGACTTCCCACACCTCCTTTCTATGACTTCACCCACCTCTATTCTATGACTTCACACCTCGATTCTGACTTCAGATACCTCCATTCTGTGACTTCACACACCTCCATTCTATGACTTCAAACACCTCCATTCTCTGACTTCACACACCTCCATTCTGAGCTCACACAACTCCATTCGGTGACTTCACACACCTCCATTCTTACTTCACAAACCTCCATTCTATGACTTCACACACTTCAATTCTATGACTTCACACACCTCCATTCTATGACTTCACACACCACCATTCTGTGACTTCACACACCTCCATTCTATGACTTCACACACCTCCATTCTGTCACTTCACCACCTCCATTCTATGACTTCACACACCTCTATTCTATGACTTCACACACCTGCATTGTGACTTCACACACCTCCATTCTATGACTTCACACATCTCCATTCTGACTTCACACACCTCCATTCTATGATTTCACACACTTCGATTCTATGACTTCACACACCTCCATTCTATGACTTCACACACCTCGTTTCTGAGTTGACACACCTGCTTTCTGTGATTTCACACACCTCCAATCTGAGTTCACACACCTCCAGTCTATGACTTCACACACCTCCCTTCTTTGACATCAAAAACCACCATTCTATGACTTCACACACCTCCATTTTGACTTCACACACCTCCATTCTACGAGTTCACACACTTCCATTCTGCCTTCACCCAGCTCCATTCTATGACTTCACTCAGCTGCCTTCTGACTTCACACACCTCCATTTGTGAATTTACACACCACCATTTTGACTTCACACACCTCCATTCTGTGACTTCACACACCTCAATTCTGTGACTTCACACACCTCCATTCTGTGACTTAACACACCTCCATTGTTTGACTTCACACACCTCCATTCTTGGACTTCACACACCACCATTCCATGACTTCACACACCTCCATTCTATGAGTTCACACACCTCCATTCTTTGAGTTCACACACCTCCATTTTGACTTCACACACCTCCATTCTATGACTTCACACACCTTCATTCCTACTTCAGAAACATCCATTCTATGACTGCACACACCTCCATTCGATGACTTCACACACCTCCATTCTGAATTCACACAGCTCCATTCTATGACTTCACACACCTCCATTGTGTGACTTCACACACTTCCATTCTATGACTTCACACACCTTCATTCTTACTTCACAAACATCCATTCTATGACTTCACACACCTCCATTCTATGACTTCACACACCTCCATTCTGTGACTTCACACACCTCCATTCTATGTCTTCACACACCTCCATTGTGACTTCACACACCTCCATTCTATGAGTTCACACACATCTATTCTAACCGCACACAACTCCATTCTATGACTTCACACTCCGCCATTCTGACTTCACACTCCTCCATTCTGTGAATTCACAAAACTCCATTCTATGATTTCACACACCTCCATACTATGACTTCACACACCTCCATCTATGACTTCGCACACCTCCATTCTGAGTTCACACACCTCACTTCTGTGACTTCACACACCTCCATTCTGACTTCACACACCAATATATGACTTCACATACCTCCATTCTGTGACTTCACACACTTCCATTGTGACGACACACACCTCCATTCTATGAGTTCACACACCTCCATTCTATGACTTCACATACCTCCATTCTGACTTCACACACCTCCATTCTATGACTTCACAGACCTCGAAACTGTGACTTCACTCACCTCCATTCTATGACTTCACACTGCTCCATTCTATGACTTCCCACACCTCCTTTCTATGACTTCACCCACCTCTATTCTATGACTTCACACCTCGATTCTGACTTCAGATACCTCCATTCTGTGACTTCACACACCTCCATTCTATGACTTCAAACACCTCCATTCTCTGACTTCACACACCTCCATTCTGAGCTCACACAACTCCATTCGGTGACTTCACACACCTCCATTCTTACTTCACAAACCTCCATTCTATGACTTCACACACTTCAATTCTATGACTTCACACACCTCCATTCTATGACTTCACACACCACCATTCTGTGACTTCACACACCTCCATTCTATGACTTCACACACCTCCATTCTGTCACTTCACCACCTCCATTCTATGACTTCACACACCTCTATTCTATGACTTCACACACCTGCATTGTGACTTCACACACCTCCATTCTATGACTTCACACATCTCCATTCTGACTTCACACACCTCCATTCTATGATTTCACACACCTCCATTCTATGACTTCACACACCTCCATTCTATGACTTCACACACCTCGTTTCTGAGTTGACACACCTGCTTTCTGTGATTTCACACACCTCCAATCTGAGTTCACACACCTCCAGTCTATGACTTCAGACCCCTCCCTTCTTTGACATCAAAAACCACCATTCTATGACTTCACACACCTCCATTTTGACTTCACACACCTCCATTCTACGAGTTCACACACTTCCATTCTGCCTTCACCCACCTCCATTCTATGACTTCACTCAGCTGCCTACTGACTTCACACACCTCCATTTGTGAATTTACACACCACCATTTTGACTTCACACACCTCCATTCTGTGACTTCACACACCTCCATTCTGTGAATTCACACACCTCCATTCTGTGACTTCACACACCTCCATTGTTTGACTTCACACACCTCCATTCTTGGACTTCACACACCTCCATTCCATGACTTCACACACCTCCATTCTATGAGTTCACACACCTCCATTCTTTGAGTTCACACACCTCCATTTTGACTTCACACACCTCCATTCTATGACTTCACACACCTTCATTCCTACTTCAGAAACATCCATTCTATGACTGCACACACCTCCATTCGATGACTTCACACACCTCCATTCTGAATTCACACAGCTCCATTCTATGACTTCACACACCTCCATTCTGTGACTTCACACACTTCCATTCTATGACTTCACACACCTTCATTCTTACTTCACAAACATCCATTCTGTGACTTCACACACCTCCATTCTGTGACTTCACACACCTCCATTCTATGTCTTCACACACCTCCATTGTGACTTCACACACCTCCATTCTATGAGTTCACACACCTCCATTCTATGAGTTCACACACCTCCATTCTAACCTCACACACCTCCATTCTATGACTTCACACTCCGCCATTCTGACTTCACACTCCTCCATTCTGTGAATTCACAAAACTCAATTCTATGATTTCACACACCTCCATACTATGACTTCACACACCTCCATCTATGACTTCGCACACCTCCATTCTGAGTTCACACACCTCAATTCTGTGACTTCACCCACTTCCAGTCTGACTTCACACACCAATATATGACTTCACATACCTGCATTCTGTGACTTCACACACTTCCATTGTGACGACACACACCTCCATTCTATGAGTTCACACACCTCCATTCTATGACTTCATATACCTCCATTCTGACTTCACACACCTCCATTCTATGACTTCACAGACCTCGAAACTGTGACTTCACTCACCTCCATTCTATGACTTCACACTGCTCCATTCTATGACTTCCCACACCTCCTTTCTATGACTTCACCCACCTCTATTCTATGACTTCCCACCTCGATTCTGACTTCAGATACCTCCATTCTGTGACTTCACACACCTCCATTCTATGACTTCAAACACCTCCATTCTCTGACTTCACACACCTCCATTCTGAGCTCACACAACTCCATTCGGTGACTTCACACACCTCCATTCTTACTTCACAAACCTCCATTCTATGACTTCACACACTTCAATTCTATGACTTCACACACCTCCATTCTATGACTTCACACACCTCCATTCTATGACTTCAGAAACATACATTGTTACTTCACACACCTCCATTCTATGAGTTCACACACCTGCATTGTGACTTCACACACCTCCATTATCTGACTTCACACACCTCCATTCTGACTTCACACACCTCCATTCTGTCTTCACACACCTCAATTCTGTGAGTTCACACACCTCCATTCTATGATTTCACACACCTCCATTCTATGACTTCACAGACCTCCATTCTATGACTTCTCACACCTCCTTTCTGAGTTCACACACATCCATTCTGTGACTTCACACACCTCCATTTTGACTTCATACACCTACATTATATGAGTTCACACACCTCCGTTCTGACTTCACACAAATCCATTCTATGACTTCACACAGCTCCATTCTGAATTCACACACCTCCATTCTATGACTTCGCACACCTCTATTCTGACTTCACACACCTGCATTCTGTGACTTCACACACCTCCATTCTATGACTTCACAAACCTCCATTCTGTGACTTCACACACGTCCACTCTGTGACTTTACACACCTCCATTCTGTGACTTCACACAACTCCATTCTGTGATTTCACACACATTCCATTCTATGACTTCACAAACCTCCATTCTTTGATTTCACACACCTCCATCCTATGACTTCACACACCTCCATTGTGACTTCACACAACTCCATTCTGTGACTTCACACACCTCCATTCTCTGACTTCACACACCTCCATACTATGACTTCCCCACACCTTCAATCTATGACTTCACACACCTCCATTCTATGACTTCACACGATTCCAGTCTATGACTTCCCACACCTCCATTCTATGACTTCACATACCTCCATTCTATGACTTCACACACCTGAATTCTGACTTCACACACCTCCATTCTCTGATTTCACACACCCCCATTCTATGACTTCACACACCTCCATTGTGACTTCACACACCTCCATTCTATCAGTTCATACACCTCCATTCTTACTTCACAAACCTCCATTCTATGACTTCACAGACTTTGAATATGTGACTTCACTCACCTCCACTCTATGACTTCACACTTCTCCATTCTATGACTTCCCATTCCTCCTTTCCATGACTTCACCACCCCCATTCTATGACTTCACACCTCCATTCTGACTTCACACACCTCCATTCTGTGACTTCACACACCTCCATTCTATGAGTTCACACACCTCCATTCTCTGACTTCCACACCTCCATTCTATGACTTAACACACCTCCATTCTATGACTTCACAGCCCTCCATTCTATGACTTCACACACCACCATTCTGTGACTTCACACACCTCCATTCTATGACTTCACACACCTCCATTCTGTCACATCACCACCTCCATTCTATGACTTCACACACCTCCATTCTGTGACTTCACACACCTCCATTCTATGTCTTCACACACCTCCATTGTGACTTCACACACCTCAATTCTATGAGTTCACACACATCTATTCTAACCGCACACAACTCCATTCTATGACTTCACACTCCGCCATTCTGACTTCACACTCCTCCATTCTGTGAATTCACAAAACTCCATTCTATGATTTCACACACCTCCATACTATGACTTCACACACCTCCATCTATGACTTCGCACACCTCCATTCTGAGTTCACACACCTCACTTCTGTGACTTCACACACCTCCATTCTGACTTCACACACCAGTATATGACTTCACATACCTCCATTCTGTGACTTCACACACTTCCATTGTGACGACACACACCTCCATTCTATGAGTTCACACACCTCCATTCTATGACTTCACATACCTCCATTCTGACTTCACACACCTCCATTCTATGACTTCACAGACCTCGAAACTGTGACTTCACTCACCTCCATTCTATGACTTCACACTGCTCCATTCTATGACTTCCCACACCTCCTTTCTATGACTTCACCCACCTCTATTCTATGACTTCAAACCTCGATTCTGACTTCAGATACCTCCATTCTGTGACTTCACACACCTCCATTCTATGACTTCAAACACCTCCATTCTCTGACTTCACACACCTCCATTCTGAGCTCACACAACTCCATTCGGTGACTTCACACACCTCCATTCTTACTTCACAAACCTCCATTCTATGACTTCACACACTTCAATTCTATGACTTCACACACCTCCATTCTCTGACTTCACACACCACCATTCTGTGACTTCACACACCTCCATTCTATGACTTCACACACCTCCATTCTGTCACTTCACCACCTCCATTCTATGACTTCACACACCTCTATTCTATGACTTCACACACCTGCATTGTGACTTCACACACCTCCATTCTATGACTTCACACATCTCCATTCTGACTTCACACACCTCCATTCTATGATTTCACACACCTCCATTCTATGACTTCACACACCTCCATTCTATGACTTCACACACCTCGTTTCTGAGTTGACACACCTGCTTTCTGTGATTTCACACACCTCCAATCTGAGTTCACACACCTCCAGTCTATGACTTCAGACCCCTCCCTTCTTTGACATCAAAAACCACCATTCTATGACTTCACACACCTCCATTTTGACTTCACACACCTCCATTCTACGAGTTCACACACTTCCATTCTGCCTTCACCCAGCTCCATTCTATGACTTCACTCAGCTGCCTACTGACTTCACACACCTCCATTTGTGAATTTACACACCACCATTTTGACTTCACACACCTCCATTCTGTGACTTCACACACCTCCATTCTGTGAATTCACACACCTCCATTCTGTGACTTCACACACCTCCATTGTTTGACTTCACACACCTCCATTCTTGGACTTCACACACCTCCATTCCATGACTTCACACACCTCCATTCTATGAGTTCACACACCTCCATTCTTTGAGTTCACACACCTCCATTTTGACTTCACACACCTCCATTCTATGACTTCACACACCTTCATTCCTACTTCAGAAACATCCATTCTATGACTGCACACACCTCCATTCGATGACTTCACACACCTCCATTCTGAATTCACACAGCTCCATTCTATGACGTCACACACCTCCATTCTATGACTTCACACACTTCCATTCTATGACTTCACACACCTTCATTCTTACTTCACAAACATCCATTCTGTGACTTCACACACCTCCATTCTGTGACTTCACACACCTCCATTCTATGTCTTCACACACCTCCATTGTGACTTCACACACCTCCATTCTATGAGTTCACACACCTCCATTCTATGAGTTCACACACCTCCATTCTAACCTCACACACCTCCATTCTATGACTTCACACTCCGCCATTCTGACTTCACACTCCTCCATTCTGTGAATTCACAAAACTCAATTCTATGATTTCACACACCTCCATACTATGACTTCACACACCTCCATCTATGACTTCGCACACCTCCATTCTGAGTTCACACACCTCAATTCTGTGACTTCACCCACTTCCAGTCTGACTTCACACACCAATATATGACTTCACATACCTGCATTCTGTGACTTCACACACTTCCATTGTGACGACACACACCTACATTCTATGAGTTCACACACCTCCATTCTATGACTTCACATACCTCCATTCTGACTTCACACTCCTCCATTCTATGACATCACAGACCTCGAAACTGTGACTTCACTCACCTCCATTCTATGACTTCACACTGCTCCATTCTATGACTTCCCACACCTCCTTTCTATGACTTCACCCACCTCTATTCTATGACTTCCCACCTCGATTCTGACTTCAGATACCTCCATTCTGTGACTTCACACACCTCCATTCTATGACTTCACACACCTCCATTCTGTCACTTCACCACCTCCATTCTATGACTTCACACACCTCTATTCTATGACTTCACACACCTGCATTGTGACTTCACACACCTCCATTCTATGACTTCACACATCTCCATTCTGACTTCACACACCTCCATTCTATGATTTCACACACCTCCATTCTATGACTTCACACACCTCCATTCTATGACTTCACACACCTCGTTTCTGAGTTGACACACCTGCTTTCTGTGATTTCACACACCTCCAATCTGAGTTCACACACCTCCAGTCTATGACTTCAGACCCCTCCCTTCTTTGACATCAAAAACCACCATTCTATGACTTCACACACCTCCATTTTGACTTCACACACCTCCATTCTACGAGTTCACACACTTCCATTCTGCCTTCACCCACCTCCATTCTATGACTTCACTCAGCTGCCTACTGACTTCACACACCTCCATTTGTGAATTTACACACCACCATTTTGACTTCACACACCTCCATTCTGTGACTTCACACACCTCCATTCTGTGAATTCACACACCTCCATTCTGTGACTTCACACACCTCCATTGTTTGACTTCACACACCTCCATTCTTGGACTTCACACACCTCCATTCCATGACTTCACACACCTCCATTCTATGAGTTCACACACCTCCATTCTTTGAGTTCACACACCTCCATTTTGACTTCACACACCTCCATTCTATGACTTCACACACCTTCATTCCTACTTCAGAAACATCCATTCTATGACTGCACACACCTCCATTCGATGACTTCACACACCTCCATTCTGAATTCACACAGCTCCATTCTATGACGTCACACACCTCCATTCTATGACTTCACACACTTCCATTCTATGACTTCACACACCTTCATTCTTACTTCACAAACATCCATTCTGTGACTTCACACACCTCCATTCTGTGACTTCACACACCTCCATTCTATGTCTTCACACACCTCCATTGTGACTTCACACACCTCCATTCTATGAGTTCACACACCTCCATTCTATGAGTTCACACACCTCCATTCTAACCTCACACACCTCCATTCTATGACTTCACACTCCGCCATTCTGACTTCACACTCCTCCATTCTGTGAATTCACAAAACTCAATTCTATGATTTCACACACCTCCATACTATGACTTCACACACCTCCATCTATGACTTCGCACACCTCCATTCTGAGTTCACACACCTCAATTCTGTGACTTCACCCACTTCCAGTCTGACTTCACACACCAATATATGACTTCACATACCTGCATTCTGTGACTTCACACACTTCCATTGTGACGACACACACCTCCATTCTATGAGTTCACACACCTCCATTCTATGACTTCACATACCTCCATTCTGACTTCACACACCTCCATTCTATGACTTCACAGACCTCGAAACTGTGACTTCACTCACCTCCATTCTATGACTTCACACTGCTCCATTCTATGACTTCCCACACCTCCTTTCTATGACTTCACCCACCTCTATTCTATGACTTCCCACCTCGATTCTGACTTCAGATACCTCCATTCTGTGATTTCACACACCTCCATTCTATGACTTCAAACACCTCCATTCTCTGACTTCACACACCTCCATTCTGAGCTCACACAACTCCATTCGGTGACTTCACAAACCTCCATTCTTACTTCACAAACCTCCATTCTATGACTTCACACACTTCAATTCTATGACTTCACACACCTCCATTCTATGACTTCACACACCTCCATTCTATGACTTCAGAAACATACATTGTTACTTCACACACCTCCATTCTATGAGTTCACACACCTGCATTGTGACTTCACACACATCCATTATCTGACTTCACACACCTCCATTCTGACTTCACACACCTCCATTCTGTCTTCACACACCTCAATTCTGTGACTTCACACACCTCCATTCTATGATTTCACACACCTCCATTCTATGACTTCACAGACCTCCATTCTATGACTTCTCACACCTCCTTTCTGAGTTCACACACATCCATTCTGTGACTTCACACACCTCCATTTTGACTTCATACACCTACATTATATGAGTTCACACACCTCCGTTCTGACTTCACACAAATCCATTCTATGACTTCACACACCTCCATTCTGACTTCAAACACCTCCATTCGATGACTTCACACACCTCCATTCTGACTTCACAAACCTCCATTCTATGACTTCACAGAATTTGAATATGTGACTTCACTCACCTCCACTCTATGACTTCACATTTCTCCATTCTATGACTTCCCACACCTCCTTTCCATGACTTCACCCACCCCCATTCTATGAATTCACACCTCCATTCTGACTTCACACACCTCCACTCTGTGACTTCACACACCTCCATTCTATGAGTTCACACAACACCATTTTGACTTCACACACCTATATTCTATGACTTCACATACCTTCATTCTTACTTCAGAAACATCCATTCTATGACTTCACACACCTCCATTCTATGACTTCACACACCTCCATTCTATGACTTCACACACCTCCATTCTGTGACATCACCCACCACCATTTTGTGACTTCACACACCTTCATTCTTCGACTTCACACCCCTCCAATTTGACTTCACATATCTCCATTCTCTGACTTCACAAACCTCCATTCTGTGACTTCACCCACCTCTATTCTGTGACTTCACACATCTCTATTCTATCACTTCACACACTTCCATTGTGATGTCACACACCTTCATTCTATGAGTTCACACACCTCCGTTCTGACTTCACACACCTCCATTCTATTACTTCACACACCTCCATTCTGAATTCACACAGCTCAATTCTGTGACTTCACAAAACTCCATTCTATGATTTCACACACCTCCATACTATGACTTCACACAACTCCATCTATGACTTTACACACCTCCATTCTGACTTCACACACCTCTGTTCTATGACTTCGCACACCTCAATTATGACATAACACACCTCCATTCTATGGCTTCACAGACCTCGAATCTGTGACTTCACTCACCTGCACTCTATGACTTCACACTCCTCCATTCTATAACTTCCCACACCTCCTTTCTATGACTTCACCCACCTCCAATCTATGACTACACACCTCCATTCTGACTTCACACACATCCATTCTGTAACTTCACACACCTCCATTCTATGACTTCACACACCTTCATTTTTCCTTCAGAAACATCCATTCTATGACCTCACACACCTCCATTCTATGACTTCACAAACCTCCCTTCTGTGACTTCACACACCTCCATTATGAGTTCACACACCTCCATTCTGTGACTTCACACACCTCCATTCTATGACCTCACACACCCTCATTCAATGATTTCACACACCTCCATTCTATGAACTCACACATCCATTTTGACTTCACACACCTCTAATATATGACTTCAAACACCTCAATTCTGTGACTTCACACACCTCCATTCTATGACTTCACACACTTCGATTCTATGATTTCACATACCTCCAAGCTATGACTTCACACACCTCCATTCTGTGACTTCACACACCTCCATTCTGAGTTCACAGACCTCCATTCTGTGACTTCACAAACCTTCATTCTATGATTTCACACACCTCCATTCTATGACTTCACACTCCTCCATTTTATGACGTCACACACCTCCATTTTGACTCCTCACACCTCCATTCTGTGACTTCACACACCTACATTCTATGCCTTGACACACTTCCATTGTGACGTCACACACCTCCATTCTATGAGTTCACACACCTCCATTCTATGATTTCACACACCTCCATTCTGACTTCACACACCTCCATTCTATGACTTCACAGACCTCGAATATGTGACTTCAATCACCTCCACTACATGACTTCACACTTCTCCATTCTATGACTTCCCACACCTCCTTTCTATGACTTCACCCACCTCCATTTTATGATTTCACACACCTCCATTCTGTTACTTCACACATCCATTTTGACTTCACACACCTCCAATATATGACTTCAAACACCTCAATTCTGTGACTTCACACACCTCCAATCTATGACTTCATACCCTCCATTCTGTGACTCCACACACCTCTATTCTATGACTTCACACACTTCCATTCTATGACTTCACACACCTCCATTCTGTGACTTTACACACCTCCTTTCTGAGTTCACACACCTCCATTCTGTGACGTCACACACCTCCATTCTGTGACTTCACAACTCCATTCTATGATTTCACACACCTCCATTCTATGACTTCACCCACCTCCATTCTATGACTTCATACTTCCATATTGACTTCACACACCTCCATTCTGTGACTTCACACACCTCCAATATATGACTTCACACACCTCCATTCTATGATTCACACACCTCCATTCTATGACTTCACATCCCTCCATTCTGTGATTTCACACACCTCCATTCTATGACTTCACACACCTTCATTCTTAATTCACAAACGTACATTCTATGACTTCACACACCTCCATTCTATGACTTCACAAACCTTCATTCGGTGACTTCACACATCTCCATTCTGACTTCACACACATCAATTCTATGACTTCACACACCTCCATTCTATGACTTCACACACTTCCATTCTTTGACTTCACACACCTCCATTCTGTGTTCACACACCTCAATTCTGTGACTTCACACACCTCCATTCTGACTTCACACACCTCCATTCTATGACTTCACACACCTGCATTCTATGACTTCACACACCTCCATTCCTTGACTTCACACACCTAAATTCTGAGTTGACACACCTCCATTCTGTGACTTCACACACCTCCATTCTGACTTCACACAGCTCCATTCTATGAATTTGCACACCTCCATTCTTTGACGTCACACACCTCCATTCTATGACTACACACACCTATATTATTACATTACAAACATCCATTCTATAACTTCACACAACTTCATTCTATGACTTTACCCACCTCCATTCTGTGATTTCACATACCTCCATTCTATGATTTCACACACCTCCATTCTGTGACTTCACACACCTCCATTCTATGACTTCACACACTTCCATTCTGTGACTTCACAAACCTCCATTCTATGAGTTCAAACACCTGCATTCTGAATTCACACAGCTCCATTCTGTGACTTCACAAAACTCCATTCTATGATTTCACACACCTCCATACTATGACTTCACACAACTCCATCTATGACTTCACACACCTCCATTCTGACTTCACACACCTCCATTCTATGACTTCACAGACCTCGAATCTGTGACTTCACTCACCTGCACTCTATGACGTCATACTCCTCCATTCTATGACTTCCCACACCTTCTTTCTATGACTTCACCCACCTCCAATCTATGGCTACACACCTCCATTCTGACTTCACACACCTCCATTCTGTGACTTCACACACCTCCATTCTATGACTTCACACACCTTCATTTTTACTTCAGAAACATCCATTCTATGACTTCACATACCTCCATTCTATGACTTCACAAACCTCCATTCGGTGACTTCACATATCTCCATTCTGACTTCACACACCTCCATTCTATGACTTCACACACTTCCATTCTATGACTTCACACACCTCCATTCTGTGACTTCACAAACCTCCATTCTGAGTCACACACCTCCATTCTGTGACTTCACACACCTCCATTCTGTGACTTCACACACCTACATTGTGTGACTTCACACACCTCCATTCCATGACTTCACACACATCCAGTTTATGACTTCACACACCTCCATTCTTTGACTTCACACACCTAAATTCTGAGTTGACACACCTCCATTCTGTGACTTCACACACCTACATTCTGACTTCACACAGCTCCATTCTATGAATTTGCACACCTCCATTCTTTGACGTCACACACCTCAATTCTATGACTTCACACACCTCAATTCTGTAACTTCACACACCTCCATTCTATGACTTCATACCGTCAATTCTGTGACCTCACACACCTCCATTCTATGACTTCACACACTTCCATTCTATGACTTCACCCACCTACATTCTGTGACTTTACACACCTCCATTCTGAGTTCACACACCTCCATTCTGTGACATCACACACCTCCAGTCTGTGACTTCCCACACCTCCATTCTGTGACTTCACACACCTCCATTCTATGACTTCACACAATTCCATTCTATGACTTCACCCACCTCCATTCTATGACTTCACACACCTCCAATCTAGGACTTCCCACACCTGCATTCTGACTTCACACACCTCCATTCTAGGACTTCACACACCTCCATTCTATGACTTCACACACTTCCATTCTATGACTTCACACATCTCCATTGTATGACTTCACACACCTCCATTCTATGACTTCCCACACCTGCATTCTGACTTCACACACCTCCGTTCTAGGACTTCACACATCTTCTTTCTGTAACTTCCCACACTTCCAATGTTTGACTTCACAAAACTCCATTCCATGACTTCACACACCTCCATTCTATGAGTTCACACACCTCCATTCTTTGACTTCTCACACCTGCATTTTGACTTCACACACCTACATTCTGTGACTTCACACACCTCCATTTGTGACTTCACACACGACCATTTTGATTTCACACACGTCCATTCTGTCTTAAAATACCTCCATTCTATGACTTCACACACCTCCATTGTGACTTCACACACCTCCATTCTATGAGTTCACACACCTCCATTCTGACTTCACAAACCTCCATTCTATGACTTCACAGACTTTGAATATGTGACTTCACTCACCTCCACTCTATGACTTCACACTTCTCCATTCTATGACTTCCCACACCTCCTTTCCATGACTTCACCCACCCCCATTCTATGACTTCACACCTCCATTCTGACTTCACACACCTCCATTCTGTGACTTCAAACACCTCCATTCTATGAGTTCACACACCACCATTTTGACTTCACACACCTCCATTCTATGACTTCACATACCTTCATTCTTACTTCAGAAACATCCATTCTATGACTTCACACACCTCCATTCTATGACTTCACACACCTCCATTCTAAGACTTCACACACCTCCATTCTGTGACTTCACCCACCACCATTCTGTGACTTCACACACCTCCATTCTCCGACTTCACACCCCTCCAATTTGACTTCACATACCTCCATTCTCTGACTTCACAAACCTCCATTCTGTGACTTCACCCACCTCCATTCTGTGACTTCACACACCTCTATTCTATGACTTCACACACTTGCATTGTGACATCACACACCTCCATTCTATGAGTTCACACACCTCCGTTCTGACTTCACACACCTCCATTCTGTGACTTCACACACCTCCATTGTGACTTCACACAAATCCATTCTATGTGTTCACACACCTCCATTCTGTGACTTCACACACCTCTATTATATGACCTCGCTCACCCTCATTCTATGATTTCACACACCTCCATTCTATGACTTCACACATCCATTTTGATTTCACACACCTCCAATATATGACTTCAAACACCTCAATTCTGTGACTTCACACACCTCCAATTTATGACTTCATACACTCCATTCTGTGACTCCACACACCTCTACTCTATGACTTCACACACTTCCATTCTATGACTTCACACACCTCCATTCTGTGACTTTACACACCTCCATTCTGAGTTCACACACCTCCATTCTTTGACGTCACACACCTCCCTTCTGTGACTTCACACAACTCCATTCTATGATTTCACACACCTCCATTCTATGACTTCACCCACCTCCATTCTATGACTTCATACCTCCATATTGACTTCACTCACCTCCATTCTGTGACTTCACACACCTCCATTATATGACTTCACACCTCCATTCTATGACTTCACACACCTCCATTCTATGACTTCACACACCTCCATTCTGTGACTTCACACACCTCCATTCTATGACTTCACACACCTTCATTCTTACTTCACAAACATACATTCTATGACCTCACACACCTCCATTGTATGACTTCACAAACCTCCATTCGGTGACTTCACACATCTCCATTCTGACTTCACACACCTCCATTCTGTGACTTCACACACCTCCATTCTATGACTTCACACACTTCCATTCTTTGACTTCACACACCTCCATTCTGGGTTCACACACCTCAATTCTGTGACTTCACACACCTCCATTCTGACTTCACACACCTCCATTCTATGACTTCACACACCTGCATTCTATGACTTCACACACCTCCATTCTATGACTTCACACACCTGCATTCTATGACTTCACACACCTCCATTCCTTGACTTCACACACCTAAATTCTGAGTTGACACACCTCCATTCTGTGACTTCACACACCTCCATTCTGACTTCACACAGCTCCATTCTATGAATTTGCACACCTCCATTCTTTGACGTCACACACCTCCATTCTATGACTACACACACCTATATTATTACATTACAAACATCCATTCTATAACTTCACACAACTTCATTCTATGACTTTACCCACCTCCATTCTGTGATTTCACATACCTCCATTCTATGATTTCACACACCTCCATTCTGTGACTTCACACACCTCCATTCTATGACTTCACACACTTCCATTCTGTGACTTCACAAACCTCCATTCTATGAGTTCAAACACCTGCATTCTGAATTCACACAGCTCCATTCTGTGACTTCACAAAACTCCATTCTATGATTTCACACACCTCCATACTATGACTTCACACAACTCCATCTATGACTTCACACACCTCCATTCTGACTTCACACACCTCCATTCTATGACTTCACAGACCTCGAATCTGTGACTTCACTCACCTGCACTCTATGACGTCATACTCCTCCATTCTATGACTTCCCACACCTTCTTTCTATGACTTCACCCACCTCCAATCTATGGCTACACACCTCCATTCTGACTTCACACACCTCCATTCTGTGACTTCACACACCTCCATTCTATGACTTCACACACCTTCATTTTTACTTCAGAAACATCCATTCTATGACTTCACATACCTCCATTCTATGACTTCACAAACCTCCATTCGGTGACTTCACATATCTCCATTCTGACTTCACACACCTCCATTCTATGACTTCACACACTTCCATTCTATGACTTCACACACCTCCATTCTGTGACTTCACAAACCTCCATTCTGAGTCACACACCTCCATTCTGTGACTTCACACACCTACATTGTGTGACTTCACACACCTCCATTCCATGACTTCACACACATCCATTTTATGACTTCACACACCTCCATTCTTTGACTTCACACACCTAAATTCTGAGTTGACACACCTCCATTCTGTGACTTCACACACCTACATTCTGACTTCACACAGCTCCATTCTATGAATTTGCACACCTCCATTCTTTGACGTCACACACCTCAATTCTATGACTTCACACACCTCAATTCTGTAACTTCACACACCTCCATTCTATGACTTCATACCGTCAATTCTGTGACCTCACACACCTCCATTCTATGACTTCACACACTTCCATTCTATGACTTCACCCACCTACATTCTGTGACTTTACACACCTCCATTCTGAGTTCACACACCTCCATTCTGTGACATCACACACCTCCAGTCTGTGACTTCCCACACCTCCATTCTGTGACTTCACACACCTCCATTCTATGACTTCACACAATTCCATTCTATGACTTCACCCACCTCCATTCTATGACTTCACACACCTCCAATCTAGGACTTCCCACACCTGCATTCTGACTTCACACACCTCCATTCTAGGACTTCACACACCTCCATTCTATGACTTCACACACTTCCATTCTATGACTTCACACATCTCCATTGTATGACTTCACACACCTCCATTCTATGACTTCCCACACCTGCATTCTGACTTCACACACCTCCGTTCTAGGACTTCACACATCTTCTTTCTGTAACTTCCCACACTTCCAATGTTTGACTTCACAAAACTCCATTCCATGACTTCACACACCTCCATTCTATGAGTTCACACACCTCCATTCTTTGACTTCTCACACCTGCATTTTGACTTCACACACCTACATTCTGTGACTTCACACACCTCCTTTTGTGACTTCACACACGACCATTTTGATTTCACACACGTCCATTCTGTCTTAAAATACCTCCATTCTATGACTTCACACACCTCCATTGTGACTTCACACACCTCCATTCTATGAGTTCACACACCTCCATTCTGACTTCACAAACCTCCATTCTATGACTTCACAGACTTTGAATATGTGACTTCACTCACCTCCACTCTATGACTTCACACTTCTCCATTCTATGACTTCCCACACCTCCTTTCCATGACTTCACCCACCCCCATTCTATGACTTCACACCTCCATTCTGACTTCACACACCTCCATTCTGTGACTTCAAACACCTCCATTCTATGAGTTCACACACCACCATTTTGACTTCACACACCTCCATTCTATGACTTCACATACCTTCATTCTTACTTCAGAAACATCCATTCTATGACTTCACACACCTCCATTCTATGACTTCACACACCTCCATTCTAAGACTTCACACACCTCCATTCTGTGACTTCACCCACCACCATTCTGTGACTTCACACACCTCCATTCTCCGACTTCACACCCCTCCAATTTGACTTCACATACCTCCATTCTCTGACTTCACAAACCTCCATTCTGTGACTTCACCCACCTCCATTCTGTGACTTCACACACCTCTATTCTATGACTTCACACACTTGCATTGTGACATCACACACCTCCATTCTATGAGTTCACACACCTCCGTTCTGACTTCACACACCTCCATTCTGTGACTTCACACACCTCCATTGTGACTTCACACAAATCCATTCTATGAGTTCACACACCTCCATTCTGTGACTTCACACACCTCTATTATATGACCTCGCTCACCCTCATTCTATGACTTCACACACCTCCATTCTGTATTCACACAGCTCCATTCTATGACGTCACACACCTCCATTCTGTGACTTCACACACTTCCATTCTATGACTTCACACACCTTCATTCTTACTTCACAAACATCCATTCTATGACTTCACACACCTCCATTCTATGACTTCACACATCTCCATTCTGTGACTACACACACCTCCATTCTAAGTCTTCTCACACCTCCCTTATGACTTCACACACCTCCATTCTATGAGTTCACACACCTCTATTCTATCACTTCACACTCCGCCATTCTGACTTCACACTCCTCCATTCTGTGAATTCACAAAACTCCATTCTATGATTTCACACAACTCCATATTATGACTTCACACACCTCCATCTATGACTTCACACACCTCCAATCTGAGTTCACACACCTCCATTCTGTGACTTCACACACCTCCATTCCGTGACTTCACACACCTCAATTCTGTGACTTCACACACCTCCATTCTCTGACTTCACACACCTCCATTCTGTGACTTCACACACCTCCATTCTGTGACTTCACACACCTCCATTGTGACTTCACACAAATCCATTCTATGAGTTCACACACCTCCATTCTGTGACTTCACACACCTCTATTATATGACCTCGCTCACCCTCATTCTATGATTTCACACACCTCCATTCTATGACTTCACACATCCATTTTGATTTCACACACCTCCAATATATGACTTCAAACACCTCAATTCTGTGACTTCACACACCTCCAATATATGACTTCATACACTCCATTCTGTGACTCCACACACCTCTACTCTATGACTTCACACACTTCCATTCTATGACTTCACACACCTCCATTCTGTGACTTTACACACCTCCATTCTGAGTTCACACACCTCCATTCTTTGACGTCACACACCTCCATTGTGTGACTTCACACAACTCCATTCTATGATTTCACACACCTCCATTCTATGACTTCACCCACCTCCATTCTATGACTTCATACCTCCATATTGACTTCACACACCTCCATTCTGTGACTTCACACACCTCCATTATATGACTTCACACCTCCATTCTATGACTTCACACACCTCCATTCTATGACTTCACACACCTCCATTCTGTGACTTCACACACCTCCATTCTATGACTTCACACACCTTCATTCTTACTTCACAAACATACATTCTATGACCTCACACACCTCCATTGTATGACTTCACAAACCTCCATTCGGTGACTTCACACATCTCCATTCTGACTTCACACACCTCCATTCTGTGACTTCACACACCTCCATTCTATGACTTCACACACTTCCATTCTTTGACTTCATACACCTCCATTCTGTGACTTCACACACCTCCATTCTGTGACTTCACACACCTCCATTCTTGGACTTCACACACCTGCATTCCATGACTTCACACACCTCCATTCTTTGAGTTCACAAACCTCCATTTTGACTTCACACACCTCCATTCTATGACTTCACACACCTTCATTCCTACTTCAGAAACATCCATTCTATGACTGCACACAACTCCATTCTATGACTTCACACACCTCCATTCTGTATTCACACAGCTCCATTCTATGACGTCACACACCTCCATTCTGTGACTTCACACACTTCCATTCTATGACTTCACACACCTTCATTCTTACTTCACAAACATCCATTCTATGACTTCACACACCTCCATTCTATGACTTCACACATCTCCATTCTGTGACTTCACACACCTCCATTCTAAGTCTTCTCACACCTCCCTTATGACTTCACACACCTCCATTCTATGAGTTCACACACCTCTATTCTATCACTTCACACTCCGCGATTCTGACTTCACACTCCTCCATTCTGTGAATTCACAAAACTCCATTCTATGATTTCACACAACTCCATATTATGACTTCACACACCTCCATCTATGACTTCACACACCTCCAATCTGAGTTCACACACCTCCATTCTGTGACTTCACACACCTCCATTCCGTGACTTCACACACCTCAATTCTGTGACTTCACACACCTCCATTCTCTGACTTCACACACCTCCATTCTGTGACTTCACACACCTCCATTCTGTGACTTCACACACCTCCATTGTGACTTCACACAAATCCATTCTATGAGTTCACACACCTCCATTCTGTGACTTCACACACCTCTATTATATGACCTCGCTCACCCTCATTCTATGATTTCACACACCTCCATTCTATGACTTCACACATCCATTTTGATTTCACACACCTCCAATATATGACTTCAAACACCTCAATTCTGTGACTTCACACACCTCCAATATATGACTTCATACACTCCATTCTGTGACTCCACACACCTCTACTCTATGACTTCACACACTTCCATTCTATGACTTCACACACCTCCATTCTGTGACTTTACACACCTCCATTCTGAGTTCACACACCTCCATTCTTTGACGTCACACACCTCCATTCTGTGACTTCACACAACTCCATTCTATGATTTCACACACCTCCATTCTATGACTTCACCCACCTCCATTCTATGACTTCATACCTCCATATTGACTTCACACACCTCCATTCTGTGACTTCACACACCTCCATTATATGACTTCACACCTCCATTCTATGACTTCACACACCTCCATTCTATGACTTCACACACCTCCATTCTGTGACTTCACACACCTCCATTCTATGACTTCACACACCTTCATTCTTACTTCACAAACATACATTCTATGACCTCACACACCTCCATTGTATGACTTCACAAACCTCCATTCGGTGACTTCACACATCTCCATTCTGACTTCACACACCTCCATTCTGTGACTTCACACACCTCCATTCTATGACTTCACACACTTCCATTCTTTGACTTCACACACCTCCATTCTGGGTTCACACACCTCAATTCTGTGACTTCACACACCTCCATTCTGACTTCACACACCTCCATTCTATGACTTCACACACCTGCATTCTATGACTTCACACACCTCCATTCTTTGACTTCACACACCTAAATTCTGAGTTGACACACCTCCTTTCTGTGACTTCACACCTCCATTCAGACTTCACACAGCTCCATTCTATGAATTTGCACACCTCCATTCTTTGACGTCACACACCTCCATTCTATGACTTCACACACCTATATTATTACATTACAAACATCCATTGTATAACTTCACACAACTTCATTCTATGACTTTACACACCTCCATTCTGTGACTTCACATACCTCCATTCTATGATTTCACACACTTCCATTCTGTGACTTCACAAACCTCCATTCTATGACTTCACACACTTCCATTCTATGACTTCACTCACCTCCATTCTGTGACTTATCAGACCTCCATTCTGAGGTAACACACCACCATTCTGTGACTTCACACACCTCCATTCCGTGACTTCACACACCTCCATTCTGTGACTTCACACACCTCCATTCCCTGACGTCACACACCTCCATTGTGACTTCACACACCTGCATTCTATGAGTTCACACACCTACATTCTGTCTTCAAATACCTCCATCCTGTGACTTCACACACCTCCATTCTGACTTCAAACACCTCCATTCGATGACTTCACACACCTCCATTCTGACTTCACAAACCTCCATTCTATGACTTCACAGAATTTGAATATGTGACTTCACTCACCTCCACTCTATGACTTCACATTTCTCCATTCTATGACTTCCCACACCTCCTTTCCATGACTTCACCCACCCCCATTCTATGAATTCACACCTCCATTCTGACTTCACACACCTCCACTCTGTGACTTCACACACCTCCATTCTATGAGTTCACACAACACCATTTTGACTTCACACACCTATATTCTATGACTTCACATACCTTCATTCTTACTTCAGAAACATCCATTCTATGACTTCACACACCTCCATTCTATCACTTCACACACCTCCATTCTATGACTTCACACACCTCCATTCTGTGACTTCACCCACCACCATTTTGTGACTTCACACACCTTCATTCTTCGACTTCACACCCCTCCAATTTGACTTCACATATCTCCATTCTCTGACTTCACAAACCTCCATTCTGTGACTTCACCCACCTCTATTCTGTGACTTCACACACCTCTATTCTATCACTTCACACACTTCCATTGTGATGTCACACACCTCCATTCTATGAGTTCACACACCTCCGTTCTGACTTCACACACCTCCATTCTATTACTTCACACACCTCCATTCTGATTTCACACAGCTCAATTCTGTGACTTCACAAAACTCCATTCTATGATTTCACACACCTCCATACTATGACTTCACACAACTCCATCTATGACTTTACACACCTCCATTCTGACGTCACACACCTCTGTTCTATGACTTCGCACACCTCAATTATGACATAACACACCTCCATTCTATGGCTTCACAGACCTCGAATCTGTGACTTCACTCACCTGCACTCTATGACTTCACACTCCTCCATTCTATAACTTCCCACACCTCCTTTCTATGACTTCACCCACCTCCAATCTATGACTACACACCTCCATTCTGACTTCACACACATCCATTCTGTAACTTCACACACCTCCATTCTATGACTTCACACACCTTCATTTTTCCTTCAGAAACATCCATTCTATGACCTCACACACCTCCATTCTATGACTTCACAAACCTCCCTTCTGTGACTTCACACACCTCCATTATGAGTTCACACACCTCCATTCTGTGACTTCACACACCTCCATTCTATGACCTCACACACCCTCATTCAATGATTTCACACACCTCCATTCTATGAACTCACACATCCATTTTGACTTCACACACCTCTAATATATGACTTCAAACACCTCAATTCTGTGACTTCACACACCTCCATTCTATGACTTCACACACTTCGATTCTATGATTTCACATACCTCCATGCTATGACTTCACACACCTCCATTCTGTGACTTCACACACCTCCATTCTGAGTTCACAGACCTCCATTCTGTGACTTCACAAACCTTCATTCTATGATTTCACACACCTCCATTCTATGACTTCACACTCCTCCATTTTATGACGTCACACACCTCCATTTTGACTCCTCACACCTCCATTCTGTGACTTCACACACCTACATTCTATGCCTTGACACACTTCCATTGTGACGTCACACACCTCCATTCTATGAGTTCACACACCTCCATTCTATGATTTCACACACCTCCATTCTGACTTCACACACCTCCATTCTATGACTTCACAGACCTCGAATATGTGACTTCAATCACCTCCACTACATGACTTCACACTTCTCCATTCTATGACTTCCCACACCTCCTTTCTATGACTTCACCCACCTCCATTTTATGAGTTCACACACCTCCATTCTGTGACTTCACACACCTCTATTCTATGACCTAACTCACCCTCATTCTATGATTTCACACACCTCCATTCTATTACTTCACACATCCATTTTGACTTCACACACCTCCAATATATGACTTCAAACACCTCAATTCTGTGACTTCACACACCTCCAATCTATGACTTCATACCCTCCATTCTGTGACTCCACACACCTCTATTCTATGACTTCACACACTTCCATTCTATGACTTCACACACCTCCATTCTGTGACTTTACACACCTCCTTTCTGAGTTCACACACCTCCATTCTGTGACGTCACACACCTCCATTCTGTGACTTCACAACTCCATTCTATGATTTCACACACCTCCATTCTATGACTTCACCCACCTCCATTCTATGACTTCATACTTCCATATTGACTTCACACACCTCCATTCTGTGACTTCACACACCTCCAATATATGACTTCACACACCTCCATTCTATGATTCACACACCTCCATTCTATGACTTCACATCCCTCCATTCTGTGACTTCACACACCTCCATTCTATGACTTCACACACCTTCATTCTTAATTCACAAACGTACATTCTATGACTTCACACACCTCCATTCTATGACTTCACAAACCTTCATTCGGTGACTTCACACATCTCCATTCTGACTTCACACACATCAATTCTATGACTTCACACACCTCCATTCTATGACTTCACACACTTCCATTCTTTGACTTCACACACCTCCATTCTGTGTTCACACACCTCAATTCTGTGACTTCACACACCTCCATTCTGACTTCACACACCTCCATTCTATGACTTCACACACCTGCATTCTATGACTTCACACACCTCCATTCCTTGACTTCACACACCTAAATTCTGAGTTGACACACCTCCATTCTGTGACTTCACACACCTCCATTCTGACTTCACACAGCTCCATTCTATGAATTTGCACACCTCCATTCTTTGACGTCACACACCTCCATTCTATGACTACACACACCTATATTATTACATTACAAACATCCATTCTATAACTTCACACAACTTCATTCTATGACTTTACCCACCTCCATTCTGTGATTTCACATACCTCCATTCTATGATTTCACACACCTCCATTCTGTGACTTCACACACCTTCATTCTATGACTTCACACACTTCCATTCTGTGACTTCACAAACCTCCATTCTATGAGTTCAAACACCTGCATTCTGAATTCACACAGCTCCATTCTGTGACTTCACAAAACTCCATTCTATGATTTCACACACCTCCATACTATGACTTCACACAACTCCATCTATGACTTCACACACCTCCATTCTGACTTCACACACCTCCATTCTATGACTTCACAGACCTCGAATCTGTGACTTCACTCACCTGCACTCTATGACGTCATACTCCTCCATTCTATGACTTCCCACACCTTCTTTCTATGACTTCACCCACCTCCAATCTATGACTACACACCTCCATTCTGACTTCACACACCTCCATTCTGTGACTTCACACACCTCCATTCTATGACTTCACACACCTTCATTTTTACTTCAGAAACATCCATTCTATGACTTCACATACCTCGATTCTATGACTTCACAAACCTCCATTCGGTGACTTCACATATCTCCATTCTGACTTCACACACCTCCATTCTATGACTTCACACACTTCCATTCTATGACTTCACACACCTCCATTCTGTGACTTCACAAACCTCCATTCTGAGTCACACACCTCCATTCTGTGACTTCACACACCTCCATTCTGTGACTTCACACACCTCCATTGTGTGACTTCACACACATCCATTCCATGACTTCACACACCTCCATTTTATGACTTCACACACCTCCATTCTTTGACTTCACACACCTAAATTCTGAGTTGACACACCTCCATTCTGTGACTTCACACACCTACATTCTGACTTCACACAGCTCCATTCTATGAATTTGCACACCTCCATTCTTTGACGTCACACACCTCCATTCTGTGACTTCACACACCTACATTCTATGCCTTGACACACTTCCATTGTGACGTCACACACCTCCATTCTATGAGTTCACACACCTCCATTCTATGATTTCACACACCTCCATTCTGACTTCACACACCTCCATTCTATGACTTCACAGACCTCGAATATGTGACTTCAATCACCTCCACTACATGACTTCACACTTCTCCATTCTATGACTTCCCACACCTCCTTTCTATGACTTCACCCACCTCCATTTTATGAGTTCACACACCTCCATTCTGTGACTTCACACACCTCTATTCTATGACCTAACTCACCCTCATTCTATGATTTCACACACCTCCATTCTATTACTTCACACATCCATTTTGACTTCACACACCTCCAATATATGACTTCAAACACCTCAATTCTGTGACTTCACACACCTCCAATCTATGACTTCATACCCTCCATTCTGTGACTCCACACACCTCTATTCTATGACTTCACACACTTCCATTCTATGACTTCACACACCTCCATTCTGTGACTTTACACACCTCCTTTCTGAGTTCACACACCTCCATTCTGTGACGTCACACACCTCCATTCTGTGACTTCACAACTCCATTCTATGATTTCACACACCTCCATTCTATGACTTCACCCACCTCCATTCTATGACTTCATACTTCCATATTGACTTCACACACCTCCATTCTGTGACTTCACACACCTCCAATATATGACTTCACACACCTCCATTCTATGATTCACACACCTCCATTCTATGACTTCACATCCCTTCATTCTGTGACTTCACACACCTCCATTCTATGACTTCACACACCTTCATTCTTAATTCACAAACGTACATTCTATGACTTCACACACCTCCATTCTATGACTTCACAAACCTTCATTCGGTGACTTCACACATCTCCATTCTGACTTCACACACATCAATTCTATGACTTCACACACCTCCATTCTATGACTTCACACACTTCCATTCTTTGACTTCACACACCTCCATTCTGTGTTCACACACCTCAATTCTGTGACTTCACACACCTCCATTCTGACTTCACACACCTCCATTCTATGACTTCACACACCTGCATTCTATGACTTCACACACCTCCATTCCTTGACTTCACACACCTAAATTCTGAGTTGACACACCTCCATTCTGTGACTTCACACACCTCCATTCTGACTTCACACAGCTCCATTCTATGAATTTGCACACCTCCATTCTTTGACGTCACACACCTCCATTCTATGACTACACACACCTATATTATTACATTACAAACATCCATTCTATAACTTCACAACTTCATTCTATGACTTTACCCACCTCCATTCTGTGATTTCACATACCTCCATTCTATGATTTCACACACCTCCATTCTGTGACTTCACACACCTCCATTCTATGACTTCACACACTTCCATTCTGTGACTTCACAAACCTCCATTCTATGAGTTCAAACACCTGCATTCTGAATTCACACAGCTCCATTCTGTGACTTCACAAAACTCCATTCTATGATTTCACACACCTCCATACTATGACTTCACACAACTCCATCTATGACTTCGCACACCTCCATTCTGACTTCACACACCTCCATTCTATGACTTCACAGACCTCGAATCTGTGACTTCACTCACCTGCACTCTATGACGTCATACTCCTCCATTCTATGACTTCCCACACCTTCTTTCTATGACTTCACCCACCTCCAATCTATGACTACACACCTCCATTCTGACTTCACACACCTCCATTCTGTGACTTCACACACCTCCATTCTATGACTTCACACACCTTCATTTTTACTTCAGAAACATCCATTCTATGACTTCACATACCTCGATTCTATGACTTCACAAACCTCCATTCGGTGACTTCACATATCTCCATTCTGACTTCACACACCTCCATTCTATGACTTCACACACTTCCATTCTATGACTTCACACACCTCCATTCTGTGACTTCACAAACCTCCATTCTGAGTCACACACCTCCATTCTGTGACTTCACACACCTCCATTCTGTGACTTCACACACCTCCATTGTGTGACTTCACACACATCCATTCCATGACTTCACACACCTCCATTTTATGACTTCACACACCTCCATTCTTTGACTTCACACACCTAAATTCTGAGTTGACACACCTCCATTCTGTGACTTCACACACCTACATTCTGACTTCACACAGCTCCATTCTATGAATTTGCACACCTCCATTCTTTGACGTCACACACCTCAATTCTATGACTTCACACACCTCAATTCTGTAACTTCACACACCTCCATTCTATGACTTCATACCGTCAATTCTGTGACCGTCAATTCCATTCTATGACTTTACCCACCTCCATTCTATGACTTCACACACCTCCAATCTAGGACTTACCACAACTGCATTCTGACTTCACACACCTCCATTCTAGGACTTCACACACCTCCATTCTATGACTTCACACACTTCCATTCTATGACTTCACACATCTCCATTGTATGACTTCACACACCTCCATTCTATGACTTCCCACACCTGCATTCTGACTTCACACACCTCCGTTCTAGGACTTCACACATCTTCTTTCTGTAACTTCCCACACTTCCAATGTTTGACTTCACAAAACTCCATTCCATGACTTCACACACCTCCATTCTATGAGTTCACAAACCTCCATTCTTTGACTTCTCACACCTGCATTTTGACTTCACACACCTACATTCTGTGACTTCACACACCTCCATTTGTGACTTCACACACGACCATTTTGATTTCACACAGTCCATTCTGTCTTAAAATACCTCCATTCTATGACTTCACACACCTCCATTGTGACTTCACACACCTCCATTCTATGAGTTCACACACCTCCATTCTGACTTCACAAACCTCCATTCTATGACTTCACAGACTTTGAATATGTGACTTCACACACCTCCATTCTATGAGTTCACACACCTCCATTCTGACTTCACACACCTCCATTCTATTAGTTCACACACCTCCATTCTGAATTCACAAAGCTGAATTCTGTGACTTCACAAAACTCCATTCTATGATTTCAAACACCTCCATACTATGACTTCACACAACTCCATCTATGACTTCACACACCTCCATTCTGACTTCACACACCTCTATTCTATGACTTCGCACACCTCAATTCTGACATCACACACCTCCATTCTATGACTTCACAGACCTCTAATCTGTGACTTCACTCACCTGCACTCGATGACTTCACACACCTTAATTTTTCCTTCAGAAACATCCATTCTATGACCTCACACACCTCCATTCTATGACTTCACAAACCTCCATTCTGTGACTTCACACACCTCCATTCTGAGTTCACACAACTCCATTCGGTGACTTCACACATCTCCATTCTGACTTCACACACCTCCATTCTATGACTTCACACACCTCCATTCTGTGACTTCACAAACCTCCATTCTGAGTTCACACAGCTCCATTCTGTAACTTCACACACCTCCATTCAGGGACTTCACACACCTCCATTCTAGGACTTCACACACCTCCATTCTATGACTTCACACACCTGCATTCTGACTTCACACACTTCCATTCTAGGACTTCACACATCTTCTTTCTGTAACTTCCCACACTTCCAATGTTTGACTTCACAAACCTCCATTCCATGACTTCACACACCTGCATTCTATGAGTTCACACACCTCCATTCTTTGACTTCACACACCTCCATTTTGACTTCACACACCTACATTCTGTGACTTCACACACCTCCATTTGTGACTTCACACACGACCATTTTGATTTCACACACCTCCATTCTGTGACTTCACACACCTCCATTCTTTGACTTCACACACCTCCGTTTTGACTTCACACACTTCAATTCTGTGACTTCACACACCTCCATTCTGTGACTTCACACACCACCCTTGTTTGCCTTCACACACCTCCATTCTTTGACTTCACACACCTCCATTCCACGACTTCACACACCTCCATTCTATTAGTTCACACACATCCATTCTATGAGTTCACGCACCACAATTTTGTCTTCACACACCTCCATTCTATGACTTCGCAAACCTCCATTCTGTGACTTCACACACCTCCATTCGGAGTTCACCCACCACCATTCGGTGACTTCACACACCTCCATTCTGACTTCACACACCTCATTCTATGATTTCACACACTTCCATTCTATGACTTCACACACCTCCATTCTGTGACTTCACACACCTCCATTCTGTGACTTCACACACCTCCATTCTATGACTTCACACACCTCCATTCTATGATGTCACACATCCATTTTGACTTCACACACCTAAAATATATGACTTCATACCCGTCCATTCTGTGATTTCACACACCTCCATTCTATGACTTCACACACCTCCATTCTGTGACTTCACCCACCTCCATTCTGTGACTTCAGACACCTCCATTCTCCGACTTCACACCCCTCCAATTTGACTTCACATACCTCCATTCTATGACTTCACAAACCTCCATTCGGTGACTTCACATACCTCCATTCTATGACTTCATACACCTCCATTCTGTGACTTCACACACCTCCATTCTATGACTTCACACACTTCCATTGTGACGTCACACACCTCCATTCTATGAGTTCACACACCTCCATTCTGACTTCACACACCTCCATTCTATTAGTTCACACACCTCCATTCTGAATTCACAAAGCTGAATTCTGTGACTTCACAAAACTCCATTCTATGATTTCAAACACCTCCATACTATGACTTCACACAACTCCATCTATGACTTCACACACCTCCATTCTGACTTCACACACCTCTATTCTATGACTTCGCACACCTCAATTCTGACATCACACACCTCCATTCTATGACTTCACAGACCTCTAATCTGTGACTTCACTCACCTGCACTCGATGACTTCACATTCCTCCATTCTATGACTTCCCTCACCTCCTTTCTATGACTTCACCCACCTCCAATCTATGACTACACACCTCCATTCTGACTTCACACACCTCCATTCTGTGACTTCACACACCTACATTCTATGACTTCACACACCTTAATTTTTCCTTCAGAAACATCCATTCTATGACCTCACACACCTCCATTCTATGACTTCACAAACCTCCATTCTGTGACTTCACACACCTCCATTCTGAGTTCACACAACTCCATTCGGTGACTTCACACATCTCCATTCTGACTTCACACACCTCCATTCTATGACTTCACACACTTCCATTCTAGGACTTCACACACCTCCATTCTGTGACTTCACAAACCTCCATTCTGAGTTCACACAGCTCCATTCTGTAACTTCACACACCTCCATTCAGGGACTTCACACACCTCCATTGTGTGACTTCACACACTTCCATTCTATGACTTCACACACCTCCATTTTATAACTTCACACACCTCCATTCTGTGACTTCACACCCCTCCATTCTGACTTCACACACCTCCATTCTATGACTTCACACACCTGCATTCTATGACTTCACACACCTCCATTCTTTGACTTCACACACCTGAATTCTGAGTTGACACACCTCCATTCTGTGACTTCACACACCTCCATTCTGACTTCACACAGCTCCATTCTATGAATTTGCACACCTCCATTTTTTGACGTCACACACCTCCAATCTATGACTTCACACACCTATATTATTACATTACAAACATCCATTCTATAACTTCACACAACTTCATTCTATGACTTTACACACCTCCGTTCTGTGACTTCACATACCTCCATTCTATGATTTCACACACCTCCATTCAGTGACTTCACACACCTCCATTCTATGACTTCACACACTTCCATTCTGTGACTTCACACACCTCCATTCTATGAGTTCAAACACCTCCATTCTGACTTCACACACCTCCATTCTATGACTTCACACACCTCCATTCTGAATTCACACAGCTCCATTCTGTGACTTCACAAAACTCCATTCTATGATTTCACACACCTCCATACTATGACTTCACACAACTCCATCTATGACTTCACACACCTCCATTCTGACTTCACACACCTCTATTCTACGACTTCACAGACCTCGAATCTGTGACTTCACTCACCTGCACTCTATGACTTCATACTCCTCCATTCTATGACTTCCCACACCTTCTTTCTATGACTTCACCCACCTCCAATCTATGACTACACACCTCCATTCTGACTTCACACACCTCCATTCTGTGACTTCACACACCTCCATTCTATGACTTCACACGCCTTCATTTTTACTTCAGAAACATCCATTCTATGACTTCACATACCTCCATTCTATGACTTCACACACCTCCATTCTGAATTCACAAAGCTGAATTCTGTGACTTCACAAAACTCCATTCTATGATTTCAAACACCTCCATACTATGACTTCACACAACTCCATCTATGACTTCACACACCTCCATTCTGACTTCACACACCTCTATTCTATGACTTCGCACACCTCAATTCTGACATCACACACTTCCATTCTATGACTTCACAGACCTCTAATCTGTGACTTCACTCACCTGCACTCGATGACTTCACATTCCTCCATTCTATGACTTCCCTCACCTCCTTTCTATGACTTCACCCACCTCCAATCTATGACTACACACCTCCATTCTGACTTCACACACCTCCATTCTGTGACTTCACACACCTCCATTCTATGACTTCACACACCTTAATTTTTCCTTCAGAAACATCCATTCTATGACCTCACACACCTCCATTCTATGACTTCACAAACCTCCATTCTGTGACTTCACACACCTCCATTCTGAGTTCACACAACTCCATTCGGTGACTTCACACATCTCCATTCTGACTTCACACACCTCCATTCTATGACTTCACACACTTCCATTCTATGACTTCACACACCTCCATTCTGTGACTTCACAAACCTCCATTCTGAGTTCACACAGCTCCATTCTGTAACTTCACACACCTCCATTCAGGGACTTCACACACCTCCATTGTGTGACTTCACACACTTCCATTCTATGACTTCACACACCTCCATTTTATAACTTCACACACCTCCATTCTGTGACTTCACACCCCTCCATTCTGACTTCACACACCTCCCTTCTATGACTTCACACACCTGCATTCTATGACTTCACACACCTCCATTCTTTGACTTCACACACCTGAATTCTGAGTTGACACACCTCCATTCTGTGACTTCACACACCTCCATTCTGACTTCACACAGCTCCATTCTATGAATTTGCACACCTCCATTCTTTGACGTCACACACCTCCAATCTATGACTTCACACACCTATATTATTACATTACAAACATCCATTCTATAACTTCACACAACTTCATTCTATGACTTTACACACCTCCATTCTGTGACTTCACATACCTCCATTCTATGATTTCACACACCTCCATTCTGTGACTTCACACACCTCCATTCTATGACTTCACACACTTCCATTCTGTGATTCACACACCTCCATTCTATGAGTTCAAACACCTCCATTCTGACTTCACACACCTCCATTCTATGACTTCACACACCTCCATTCTGAATTCACACAGCTCCATTCTGTGACTTCACAAAACTCCATTCTATGATTTCACACACCTCCATACTATGACTTCATACAACTCCATCTATGACTTCACACACCTCCATTCTGACTTCACACACCTCCATTCTATGACTTCACAGACCTCGAATCTGTGACTTCACTCACCTGCACTCTATGACTTCATACTCCTCCATTCTATGACTTCCCACACCTTCTTTCTATGACTTCACCCACCTCCAATCTATGACTACACACCTCCATTCTGACTTCACACACCTCCATTCTGTGACTTCACACACCTCCATTCTATGACTTCACACGCCTTCATTTTTACTTCAGAAACATCCATTCTATGACTTCACATACCTCCATTCTATGACTTCACAAACCTCCATTCGGTGACTTCACATATCTCCATTCTGACTTCACACACCTCCATTCTATGACTTCACACACTTCCATTCTATGACTTCACACACCTCCATTCTGTGACTTTACACACCTCCATTTTGAGTTCACACACCTCCATTCTGTGACGTCACACACCTCCATTCTGTGACTTCACACAACTCCATTCTATGATTTCACACACCTCCATTCTATGACTTCACCCACCTGCATTCTATGACTTCATACCTCCATATTGACTTCACACACCTCCATTCTGTGACTTCACACACCTTCATTATATGACTTCACACACCTCCATTCTATGACTTCACACACCTCAAGTCTATGACTTCACACAACTCCATTCTGTGACTTCACACACCTCCATTCTATGACTTCACACACCTTCATTCTTACTTCCCAAACATACATTCTATGACTTCACACACCTCCATTCTATGACTTCACAAACCTCCATTCGGTGACTTCACACATCTCCATTCTGACTTCACACACCTCCATTCTATGACTTCACACACTTCCATTCTTTGACTTCACACACCTCCATTCTGTGTTCACACACCTCAATTCTGTGACTTCACACACCTCCATTCTGACTTCACACACCTCCATTCTATGACTTCACACACCTGCATTCTATGACTTCACACACCTCCATTCTTTGACTTCACACACCTGAATTCTGAGTTGACACACCTCCATTCTGTGACTTCACACACCTCCATTCTGACTTCACACAGCTCCATTCTATGCATTTGCCCACCTCCATTCTGTGACTTCACCCACCTCCATTCTGTGACTTCACACACCTCCATTCTCCGACTTCACACCCCTCCAATTTGACTTCACATACCTCCATTCTATGACTTCACAAACCTCCATTCGGTGAATTCACATACCTCCATTCTATGACTTCACACACCTCAAGTCTATGACTTCACACACCTCCATTCTGTGACTTCACACACCTCCATTCTATGACTTCACACACCTTCATTCTTACTTCACAAACATACATTCTATGACTTCACACACCTACATTCTATGACTTCACAAACCTCCATTCGGTGACTTCACACATCTCCATTCTGACTTCACACACCTCCATTCTATGACTTCACACACCTCCATTCTATGACTTCACACACTTCCATTCTTTGACTTCACACACCTCCATTCTGTGTTCACACACCTCAATTCTGTGACTTCACACACCTCCATTCTGACTTCACACACCTCCATTCTATGACTTCACTCACTTCCATTCTATGACTTCACACACCTCCATTCTGTGACTTTACAAACCTCCATTCTGAGTCACACACTTCAATTCTGTGACTTCACACACCTCCATTCTGTGACTTCACACACCTCCATTGTGTGACTTCACACACTTCCATTCCATGAGTTCACACACCTCCATTTTATGACTTCACACACCTCCATTCTTTGACTTCACACACCTAAATTCTGAGTTGACAGACCTCCATTCTGTGACTTCACACACCTCCATTCTGACTTCACACAGCTCCATTCTATGAATTTGCACACCTCCATTCTTTGAAGTCACACACCTCCATTCTATGACTTCACACACCTCAATTCTGTAACTTCACACACCTCCACTCTATGACTTCATACCGTCAATTCTGTGACCTCACACACCTCCATTCTATGACTTCACACACTTCCATTCTATAATTCACCCACCTACATTCTGTGACTTTACACACCTCCATTCTGAGTTCACACACCTCCATTCTGTGACATCACACACCTCCAGTCTGTGACTTCCCACACCTCCATTCTGTGACTTCACACACCTCCATTCTATGACTTCACACAATTCCATTCTATGACTTCACCCACCTCCACTCTATGACTTCACACACCTCCAATCTACGACTTCCCACACCTGCATTCTGACTTCACACACCTCCATTCTAGGACTTCACACACCTCCATTCTATGACTTCACACACTTCCATTCTATGACTTCACACAGCTCCATTCTATGACTTCACACACCTCCATTCTATGACTTCCCACACCTGCATTCTGACTTCACACACCTCCATTCTAGGACTTCACACATCTTCTTTCTGTAACTTCCCACACTTCCAATGTTTGACTTCACAAACCTCCATTCCATGACTTCACACACCTCCATTCTATGAGTTCACACACCTCCATTCTTTGACTTCACACACCTCCATTTTGACTTCACACACCTACATTCTGTGACTTCACACACCTCCATTTGTGACTTCACACACGACCATTTTGATTTCACACACCTCCATTCTGTGACTTCACACACCTCCATTCTTTGACTTCACACACCTCCGTTTTGACTTCACACACTTCAATTCTGTGACTTCACACACCTCCATTCTGTGACTTCACACACCACCCTTGTTTGCCTTCACACACCTCCATTCTTTGACTTCACACACCTCCATTCCACGACTTCACACACCTCCATTCTATTAGTTCACACACATCCATTCTATGAGTTCACGCACCACAATTTTGTCTTCACACACCTCCATTCTATGACTTCGCAAACCTCCATTCTGTGACTTCACACACCTCCATTCGGAGTTCACCCACCACCATTCGGTGACTTCACACACCTCCATTCTGACTTCACACACCTCATTCTATGATTTCACACACTTCCATTCTATGACTTCACACACCTCCATTCTGTGACTTCACACACCTCCATTCTGTGACTTCACACACCTCCATTCTATGACTTCACACACCTCCATTCTATGATGTCACACATCCATTTTGACTTCACACACCTAAAATATATGACTTCATACCCGTCCATTCTGTGATTTCACACACCTCCATTCTATGACTTCACACACCTCCATTCTGTGACTTCACGCACCTCCATTCTGTGACTTCACACACCTCCATTCTCCGACTTCACACCCCTCCAATTTGACTTCACATACCTCCATTCTATGACTTCACAAACCTCCATTCGGTGACTTCACATACCTCCATTCTATGACTTCATACACCTCCATTCTGTGACTACACACACCTCCATTCTATGACTTCACACACTTCCATTGTGACTTCACACACCTCCATTCTATGACTTCACACAATTCCATTCTATGACTTCACCCACCTCCATTCTATGACTTCACACACCTCCAATCTAGGACTTCCCACACCTGCATTCTGACTTCACACACCTCCATTCTAGGACTTCACACACCTCCATTCTATGACTTCACACACCTGCATTCTGACTTCACACACTTCCATTCTAGGACTTCACACATCTTCTTTCTGTAACTTCCCACACTTCCAATGTTTGACTTCACAAACCTCCATTCCATGACTTCACACACCTGCATTCTATGAGTTCACACACCTCCATTCTTTGACTTCACACACCTCCATTTTGATTTCACACACCTCCATTCTGTGACTTCACACACCTCCATTCTTTGACTTCACACACCTTCATTCTTACTTCCCAAACATACATTCTATGACTTCACACACCTCCATTCTATGACTTCACAAACCTCCATTCGGTGACTTCACACATCTCCATTCTGACTTCACACACCTCCATTCTATGACTTCACACACTTCCATTCTTTGACTTCACACACCTCCATTCTGTGTTCACACACCTCAATTCTGTGACTTCACACACCTCCATTCTGACTTCACACACCTCCATTCTATGACTTCACACACCTGCATTCTATGACTTCACACACCTCCATTCTTTGACTTCACACACCTGAATTCTGAGTTGACACACCTCCATTCTGTGACTTCACACACCTCCATTCTGACTTCACACAGCTCCATTCTATGCATTTGCCCACCTCCATTCTGTGACTTCACCCACCTCCATTCTGTGACTTCACACACCTCCATTCTCCGACTTCACACCCCTCCAATTTGACTTCACATACCTCCATTCTATGACTTCACAAACCTCCATTCGGTGAATTCACATACCTCCATTCTATGACTTCACACACCTCAAGTCTATGACTTCACACACCTCCATTCTGTGACTTCACACACCTCCATTCTATGACTTCACACACCTTCATTCTTACTTCACAAACATACATTCTATGACTTCACACACCTACATTCTATGACTTCACAAACCTCCATTCGGTGACTTCACACATCTCCATTCTGACTTCACACACCTCCATTCTATGACTTCACACACCTCCATTCTATGACTTCACACACTTCCATTCTTTGACTTCACACACCTCCATTCTGTGTTCACACACCTCAATTCTGTGACTTCACACACCTCCATTCTGACTTCACACACCTCCATTCTATGACTTCACTCACTTCCATTCTATGACTTCACACACCTCCATTCTGTGACTTTACAAACCTCCATTCTGAGTCACACACTTCAATTCTGTGACTTCACACACCTCCATTCTGTGACTTCACACACCTCCATTGTGTGACTTCACACACTTCCATTCCATGAGTTCACACACGTCCATTTTATGACTTCACACACCTCCATTCTTTGACTTCACACACCTAAATTCTGAGTTGACAGACCTCCATTCTGTGACTTCACACACCTCCATTCTGACTTCACACAGCTCCATTCTATGAATTTGCACACCTCCATTCTTTGAAGTCACACACCTCCATTCTATGACTTCACACACCTCAATTCTGTAACTTCACACACCTCCACTCTATGACTTCATACCGTCAATTCTGTGACCTCACACACCTCCATTCTATGACTTCACACACTTCCATTCTATAATTCACCCACCTACATTCTGTGACTTTACACACCTCCATTCTGAGTTCACACACCTCCATTCTGTGACATCACACACCTCCAGTCTGTGACTTCCCACACCTCCATTCTGTGACTTCACACACCTCCATTCTATGACTTCACACAATTCCATTCTATGACTTCACCCACCTCCACTCTATGACTTCACACACCTCCAATCTACGACTTCCCACACCTGCATTCTGACTTCACACACCTCCATTCTAGGACTTCACACACCTCCATTCTATGACTTCACACACTTCCATTCTATGACTTCACACAGCTCCATTCTATGACTTCACACACCTCCATTCTATGACTTCCCACACCTGCATTCTGACTTCACACCCCTCCATTCTAGGACTTCACACATCTTCTTTCTGTAACTTCCCACACTTCCAATGTTTGACTTCACAAACCTCCATTCCATGACTTCACACACCTCCATTCTATGAGTTCACACACCTCCATTCTTTGACTTCACACACCTCCATTTTGACTTCACACACCTACATTCTGTGACTTCACACACCTCCATTTGTGACTTCACACACGACCATTTTGATTTCACACACCTCCATTCTGTGACTTCACACACCTCCATTCTTTGACTTCACACACCTCCGTTTTGACTTCACACACTTCAATTCTGTGACTTCACACACCTCCATTCTGTGACTTCACACACCACCCTTGTTTGCCTTCACACACCTCCATTCTTTGACTTCACACACCTCCATTCCACGACTTCACACACCTCCATTCTATTAGTTCACACACATCCATTCTATGAGTTCACGCACCACAATTTTGTCTTCACACACCTCCATTCTATGACTTCGCAAACCTCCATTCTGTGACTTCACACACCTCCATTCGGAGTTCACCCACCACCATTCGGTGACTTCACACACCTCCATTCTGACTTCACACACCTCATTCTATGATTTCACACACTTCCATTCTATGACTTCACACACCTCCATTCTGTGACTTCACACACCTCCATTCTGTGACTTCACACACCTCCATTCTATGACTTCACACACCTCCATTCTATGATGTCACACATCCATTTTGACTTCACACACCTAAAATATATGACTTCATACCCGTCCATTCTGTGATTTCACACACCTCCATTCTATGACTTCACACACCTCCATTCTGTGACTTCACGCACCTCCATTCTGTGACTTCACACACCTCCATTCTCCGACTTCACACCCCTCCAATTTGACTTCACATACCTCCATTCTATGACTTCACAAACCTCCATTCGGTGACTTCACATACCTCCATTCTATGACTTCATACACCTCCATTCTGTGACTTCACACACCTCCATTCTATGACTTCACACACTTCCATTGTGACTTCACACACCTCCATTCTATGACTTCACACAATTCCATTCTATGACTTCACCCACCTCCATTCTATGACTTCACACACCTCCAATCTAGGACTTCCCACACCTGCATTCTGACTTCACACACCTCCATTCTAGGACTTCACACACCTCCATTCTATGACTTCACACACCTGCATTCTGACTTCACACACTTCCATTCTAGGACTTCACACATCTTCTTTCTGTAACTTCCCACACTTCCAATGTTTGACTTCACAAACCTCCATTCCATGACTTCACACACCTGCATTCTATGAGTTCACACACCTCCATTCTTTGACTTCACACACCTCCATTTTGACTTCACACACCTACATTCTGTGACTTCACACACCTCCATTTGTGACTTCACACACGACCATTTTGATTTCACACACCTCCATTCTGTGACTTCACACACCTCCATTCTTTGACTTCACACACCTCCGTTTTGACTTCACACACTTCAATTCTGTGACTTCACACACCTCCATTCTGTGACTTCACACACCACCCTTGTTTGCCTTCACACACCTCCATTCTTTGACTTCACACACCTCCATTCCACGACTTCACACACCTCCATTCTATTAGTTCACACACATCCATTCTATGAGTTCACGCACCACAATTTTGTCTTCACACACCTCCATTCTATGACTTCGCAAACCTCCATTCTGTGACTTCACACACCTCCATTCGGAGTTCACCCACCACCATTCGGTGACTTCACACACCTCCATTCTGACTTCACACACCTCATTCTATGATTTCACACACTTCCATTCTATGACTTCACACACCTCCATTCTGTGACTTCACACACCTCCATTCTGTGACTTCACACACCTCCATTCTATGACTTCACACACCTCCATTCTATGATGTCACACATCCATTTTGACTTCACACACCTAAAATATATGACTTCATACCCGTCCATTCTGTGATTTCACACACCTCCATTCTATGACTTCACACACCTCCATTCTGTGACTTCACGCACCTCCATTCTGTGACTTCACACACCTCCATTCTCCGACTTCACACCCCTCCAATTTGACTTCACATACCTCCATTCTATGACTTCACAAACCTCCATTCGGTGACTTCACATACCTCCATTCTATGACTTCATACACCTCCATTCTGTGACTTCACACACCTCCATTCTATGACTTCAAACACTTCCATTGTGACGTCACACACCTCCATTCTATGAGTTCACACACCTCCATTCTGACTTCACACACCTCCATTCTATTAGTTCACACACCTCCATTCTGAATTCACAAAGCTGAATTCTGTGACTTCACAAAACTCCATTCTATGATTTCAAACACCTCCATACTATGACTTCACACAACTCCATCTATGACTTCACACACCTCCATTCTGACTTCACACACCTCTATTCTATGACTTCGCACACCTCAATTCTGACATCACACACCTCCATTCTATGACTTCACAGACCTCGAATCTGTGACTTCACTCACCTGCACTCGATGACTTCACATTCCTCCATTCTATGACTTCCCTCACCTCCTTTCTATGACTTCACCCACCTCCAATCTATGACTACACACCTCCATTCTGACTTCACACACTTCCATTCTGTGACTTCACACACCTCCATTCTATGACTTCACACACCTTAATTTTTCCTTCAGAACCATACATTCTATGACCTCACACACCTCCATTCTATGACTTCACAAACCTCCATTCTGTGACTTCACACACCTCCATTCTGAGTTCACACAACTCCATTCGGTGACTTCACACATCTCCATTCTGACTTCACACACCTTCATTCTATGACTTCACACACTTCCATTCTATGACTTCACACACCTCCATTCTGTGACTTCACAAACCTCCATTCTGAGTTCACACAGCTCCATTCTGTGACTTCACACACCTCCATTCAGGGACTTCACACACCTCCATTTTGTGACTTCACACACTTCCATTCTATGACTTCACACACCTCCATTTTATAACTTCACACACCTCCATTCTGTGACTTCACACACCTCCATTCTGACTTCACACACCTCCATTCTATGACTTCACACACCTGCATTCTATGCCTTCACACACCTCCATTCTTTGAGTTCACACACTTAAATTCTGAGTTGACACACCTCAATTCTGTGACGTCACACACCTCCATTCTGACTTCACACAGCTCCATTCTATGAATTTGCACACCTCCATTCTTTGACGTCACACACCTCCATTCTATGACTTCACAAACCTATATTATTACATTACAAACATCCATTCTATAACTTCACACAACTTCATTCTATGACTTTACACACCTCCATTCTGTGACTTCACATACCTCCATTCTATGATTTCACACACCTCCATTCTGTGACTTCACACACCTCCATTCTATGACTTCACACACTTCCATTCTGTGACTTCACACACCTCCATTCTATGACTTCACACAATTCCATTCTATGACTTCACCCACCTCCATTCTATGACTTCACACACCTCCAATCTAGGACTTCCCACACCTGCATTCTGACTTCACACACCTCCATTCTAGGACTTCACACACCTCCATTCTATGACTTCACACACCTGCATTCTGACTTCACACACTTCCATTCTAGGACTTCACACATCTTCTTTCTGTAACTTCCCACACTTCCAATGTTTGACTTCACAAACCTCCATTCCATGACTTCACACACCTGCATTCTATGAGTTCACACACCTCCATTCTTTGACTTCACACACCTCCATTTTGACTTCACACACCTACATTCTGTGACTTCACACACCTCCATTTGTGACTTCACACACGACCATTTTGATTTCACACACCTCCATTCTGTGACTTCACACACCTCCATTCTTTGACTTCACACACCTCCGTTTTGACTTCACACACTTCAATTCTGTGACTTCACACACCTCCATTCTGTGACTTCACACACCACCCTTGTTTGCCTTCACACACCTCCATTCTTTGACTTCACACACCTCCATTCCACGACTTCACACACCTCCATTCTATTAGTTCACACACATCCATTCTATGAGTTCACGCACCACAATTTTGTCTTCACACACCTCCATTCTATGACTTCGCAAACCTCCATTCTGTGACTTCACACACCTCCATTCGGAGTTCACCCACCACCATTCGGTGACTTCACACACCTCCATTCTGACTTCACACACCTCATTCTATGATTTCACACACTTCCATTCTATGACTTCACACACCTCCATTCTGTGACTTCACACACCTCCATTCTGTGACTTCACACACCTCCATTCTATGACTTCACACACCTCCATTCTATGATGTCACACATCCATTTTGACTTCACACACCTAAAATATATGACTTCATACCCGTCCATTCTGTGATTTCACACACCTCCATTCTATGACTTCACACACCTCCATTCTGTGACTTCACGCACCTCCATTCTGTGACTTCACACACCTCCATTCTCCGACTTCACACCCCTCCAATTTGACTTCACATACCTCCATTCTATGACTTCACAAACCTCCATTCGGTGACTTCACATACCTCCATTCTATGACTTCATACACCTCCATTCTGTGACTTCACACACCTCCATTCTATGACTTCACACACTTCCATTGTGACGTCACACACCTCCATTCTATGAGTTCACACACCTCCATTCTGACTTCACACACCTCCATTCTATTAGTTCACACACCTCCATTCTGAATTCACAAAGCTGAATTCTGTGACTTCACAAAACTCCATTCTATGATTTCAAACACCTCCATACTATGACTTCACACAACTCCATCTATGACTTCACACACCTCCATTCTGACTTCACACACCTCTATTCTATGACTTCGCACACCTCAATTCTGACATCACACACCTCCATTCTATGACTTCACAGACCTCGAATCTGTGACTTCACTCACCTGCACTCGATGACTTCACATTCCTCCATTCTATGACTTCCCTCACCTCCTTTCTATGACTTCACCCACCTCCATTCTATGACTTCACACACCTCCAATCTAGGACTTCCCACACCTGCATTCTGACTTCACACACCTCCATTCTAGGACTTCACACACCTCCATTCTATGACTTCACACACCTGCATTCTGACTTCACACACTTCCATTCTAGGACTTCACACATCTTCTTTCTGTAACTTCCCACACTTCCAATGTTTGACTTCACAAACCTCCATTCCATGACTTCACACACCTGCATTCTATGAGTTCACACACCTCCATTCTTTGACTTCACACACCTCCATTTTGACTTCACACACCTACATTCTGTGACTTCACACACCTCCATTTGTGACTTCACACACGACCATTTTGATTTCACACACCTCCATTCTGTGACTTCACACACCTCCATTCTTTGACTTCACACACCTCCGTTTTGACTTCACACACTTCAATTCTGTGACTTCACACACCTCCATTCTGTGACTTCACACACCACCCTTGTTTGCCTTCACATACCTCCATTCTTTGACTTCACACACCTCCATTCCACGACTTCACACACCTCCATTCTATTAGTTCACACACATCCATTCTATGAGTTCACGCACCACAATTTTGTCTTCACACACCTCCATTCTATGACTTCGCAAACCTCCATTCTGTGACTTCACACACCTCCATTCGGAGTTCACCCACCACCATTCGGTGACTTCACACACCTCCATTCTGACTTCACACACCTCATTCTATGATTTCACACACTTCCATTCTATGACTTCACACACCTCCATTCTGTGACTTCACACACCTCCATTCTGTGACTTCACACACCTCCATTCTATGACTTCACACACCTCCATTCTATGATGTCACACATCCATTTTGACTTCACACACCTAAAATATATGACTTCATACCCGTCCATTCTGTGATTTCACACACCTCCATTCTATGACTTCACACACCTCCATTCTGTGACTTCACGCACCTCCATTCTGTGACTTCACACACCTCCATTCTCCGACTTCACACCCCTCCAATTTGACTTCACATACCTCCATTCTATGACTTCACAAACCTCCATTCGGTGACTTCACATACCTCCATTCTATGACTTCATACACCTCCATTCTGTGACTTCACACACCTCCATTCTATGACTTCACACACTTCCATTGTGACTTCACACACCTCCATTCTATGACTTCACACAATTCCATTCTATGACTTCACCCACCTCCATTCTATGACTTCACACACCTCCAATCTAGGACTTCCCACACCTGCATTCTGACTTCACACACCTCCATTCTAGGACTTCACACACCTCCATTCTATGACTTCACACACCTGCATTCTGACTTCACACACTTCCATTCTAGGACTTCACACATCTTCTTTCTGTAACTTCCCACACTTCCAATGTTTGACTTCACAAACCTCCATTCCATGACTTCACACACCTGCATTCTATGAGTTCACACACCTCCATTCTTTGACTTCACACACCTCCATTCTATGACTTCACACACCTACATTCTGTGACTTCACACACCTCCATTTGTGACTTCACACACGACCATTTTGATTTCACACACCTCCATTCTGTGACTTCACACACCTCCATTCTTTGACTTCACACACCTCCGTTTTGACTTCACACACTTCAATTCTGTGACTTCACACACCTCCATTCTGTGACTTCACACACCACCCTTGTTTGCCTTCACACACCTCCATTCTTTGACTTCACACACCTCCATTCCACGACTTCACACACCTCCATTCTATTAGTTCACACACATCCATTCTATGAGTTCACGCACCACAATTTTGTCTTCACACACCTCCATTCTATGACTTCGCAAACCTCCATTCTGTGACTTCACACACCTCCATTCGGAGTTCACCCACCACCATTCGGTGACTTCACACACCTCCATTCTGACTTCACACACCTCATTCTATGATTTCACACACTTCCATTCTATGACTTCACACACCTCCATTCTGTGACTTCACACACCTCCATTCTGTGACTTCACACACCTCCATTCTATGACTTCACACACCTCCATTCTATGATGTCACACATCCATTTTGACTTCACACACCTAAAATATATGACTTCATACCCGTCCATTCTGTGATTTCACACACCTCCATTCTATGACTTCACACACCTCCATTCTGTGACTTCACGCACCTCCATTCTGTGACTTCACACACCTCCATTCTCCGACTTCACACCCCTCCAATTTGACTTCACATACCTCCATTCTATGACTTCACAAACCTCCATTCGGTGACTTCACATACCTCCATTCTATGACTTCATACACCTCCATTCTGTGACTTCACACACCTCCATTCTATGACTTCACACACTTCCATTGTGACGTCACACACCTCCATTCTATGAGTTCACACACCTCCATTCTGACTTCACACACCTCCATTCTATTAGTTCACACACCTCCATTCTGAATTCACAAAGCTGAATTCTGTGACTTCACAAAACTCCATTCTATGATTTCAAACACCTCCATACTATGACTTCACACAACTCCATCTATGACTTCACACACCTCCATTCTGACTTCACACACCTCTATTCTATGACTTCGCACACCTCAATTCTGACATCACACACCTCCATTCTATGACTTCACAGACCTCGAATCTGTGACTTCACTCACCTGCACTCGATGACTTCACATTCCTCCATTCTATGACTTCCCTCACCTCCTTTCTATGACTTCACCCACCTCCATTCTATGACTTCACACACCTCCAATCTAGGACTTCCCACACCTGCATTCTGACTTCACACACCTCCATTCTAGGACTTCACACACCTCCATTCTATGACTTCACACACCTGCATTCTGACTTCACACACTTCCATTCTAGGACTTCACACATCTTCTTTCTGTAACTTCCCACACTTCCAATGTTTGACTTCACAAACCTCCATTCCATGACTTCACACACCTGCATTCTATGAGTTCACACACCTCCATTCTTTGACTTCACACACCTCCATTTTGACTTCACACACCTACATTCTGTGACTTCACACACCTCCATTTGTGACTTCACACACGACCATTTTGATTTCACACACCTCCATTCTGTGACTTCACACACCTCCATTCTTTGACTTCACACACCTCCGTTTTGACTTCACACACTTCAATTCTGTGACTTCACACACCTCCATTCTGTGACTTCACACACCACCCTTGTTTGCCTTCACATACCTCCATTCTTTGACTTCACACACCTCCATTCCACGACTTCACACACCTCCATTCTATTAGTTCACACACATCCATTCTATGAGTTCACGCACCACAATTTTGTCTTCACACACCTCCATTCTATGACTTCGCAAACCTCCATTCTGTGACTTCACACACCTCCATTCGGAGTTCACCCACCACCATTCGGTGACTTCACACACCTCCATTCTGACTTCACACACCTCATTCTATGATTTCACACACTTCCATTCTATGACTTCACACACCTCCATTCTGTGACTTCACACACCTCCATTCTGTGACTTCACACACCTCCATTCTATGACTTCACACACCTCCATTCTATGATGTCACACATCCATTTTGACTTCACACACCTAAAATATATGACTTCATACCCGTCCATTCTGTGATTTCACACACCTCCATTCTATGACTTCACACACCTCCATTCTGTGACTTCACGCACCTCCATTCTGTGACTTCACACACCTCCATTCTCCGACTTCACACCCCTCCAATTTGACTTCACATACCTCCATTCTATGACTTCACAAACCTCCATTCGGTGACTTCACATACCTCCATTCTATGACTTCATACACCTCCATTCTGTGACTTCACACACCTCCATTCTATGACTTCACACACTTCCATTGTGACTTCACACACCTCCATTCTATGACTTCACACAATTCCATTCTATGACTTCACCCACCTCCATTCTATGACTTCACACACCTCCAATCTAGGACTTCCCACACCTGCATTCTGACTTCACACACCTCCATTCTAGGACTTCACACACCTCCATTCTATGACTTCACACACCTGCATTCTGACTTCACACACTTCCATTCTAGGACTTCACACATCTTCTTTCTGTAACTTCCCACACTTCCAATGTTTGACTTCACAAACCTCCATTCCATGACTTCACACACCTGCATTCTATGAGTTCACACACCTCCATTCTTTGACTTCACACACCTCCATTCTATGACTTCACACACCTACATTCTGTGACTTCACACACCTCCATTTGTGACTTCACACACGACCATTTTGATTTCACACACCTCCATTCTGTGACTTCACACACCTCCATTCTTTGACTTCACACACCTCCGTTTTGACTTCACACACTTCAATTCTGTGACTTCACACACCTCCATTCTGTGACTTCACACACCACCCTTGTTTGCCTTCACACACCTCCATTCTTTGACTTCACACACCTCCATTCCACGACTTCACACACCTCCATTCTATTAGTTCACACACATCCATTCTATGAGTTCACGCACCACAATTTTGTCTTCACACACCTCCATTCTATGACTTCGCAAACCTCCATTCTGTGACTTCAAACACCTCCATTCGGAGTTCACCCACCACCATTCGGTGACTTCACACACCTCCATTCTGACTTCACACACCTCATTCTATGATTTCACACACTTCCATTCTATGACTTCACACACCTCCATTCTGTGACTTCACACACCTCCATTCTGTGACTTCACACACCTCCATTCTATGACTTCACACACCTCCATTCTATGATGTCACACATCCATTTTGACTTCACACACCTAAAATATATGACTTCATACCCGTCCATTCTGTGATTTCACACACCTCCATTCTATGACTTCACACACCTCCATTCTGTGACTTCACGCACCTCCATTCTGTGACTTCACACACCTCCATTCTCCGACTTCACACCCCTCCAATTTGACTTCACATACCTCCATTCTATGACTTCACAAACCTCCATTCGGTGACTTCACATACCTCCATTCTATGACTTCATACACCTCCATTCTGTGACTTCACACACCTCCATTCTATGACTTCACACACTTCCATTGTGACGTCACACACCTCCATTCTATGAGTTCACACACCTCCATTCTGACTTCACACACCTCCATTCTATTAGTTCACACACCTCCATTCTGAATTCACAAAGCTGAATTCTGTGACTTCACAAAACTCCATTCTATGATTTCAAACACCTCCATACTATGACTTCACACAACTCCATCTATGACTTCACACACCTCCATTCTGACTTCACACACCTCTATTCTATGACTTCGCACACCTCAATTCTGACATCACACACCTCCATTCTATGACTTCACAGACCTCGAATCTGTGACTTCACTCACCTGCACTCGATGACTTCACATTCCTCCATTCTATGACTTCCCTCACCTCCTTTCTATGACTTCACCCACCTCCAATCTATGACTACACACCTCCATTCTGACTTCACACACTTCCATTCTGTGACTTCACACACCTCCATTCTATGACTTCACACACCTTAATTTTTCCTTCAGAAACATCCATTCTATGACCTCACACACCTCCATTCTATGACTTCACAAACCTCCATTCTGTGACTTCACACACCTCCATTCTGAGTTCACACAACTCCATTCGGTGACTTCACACATCTCCATTCTGACTTCACACACCTTCATTCTATGACTTCACACACTTCCATTCTATGACTTCACACACCTCCATTCTATTAGTTCACACACATCCATTCTATGAGTTCACGCACCACAATTTTGTCTTCACACACCTCCATTCTATGACTTCGCAAACCACCATTCTGTGACTTCACACACCTCCATTCGGAGTTCACCCACCACCATTCGGTGACTTCACACACCTCCATTCTGACTTCACACACCTCATTCTATGATTTCACACACTTCCATTCTATGACTTCACACACCTCCATTCTGTGACTTCACACACCTCCATTCTGTGACTTCACACACCTCCATTCTATGACTTTACACACCTCCATTCTATGATGTCACACATCCATTTTGACTTCACACACCTAAAATATATGACTTCATACCCGTCCATTCTGTGATTTCACACACCTCCATTCTATGACTTCACACACCTCCATTCTGTGACTTCACGCACCTCCATTCTGTGACTTCACACACCTCCATTCTCCGACTTCACACCCCTCCAATTTGACTTCACATACCTCCATTCTATGACTTCACAAACCTCCATTCGGTGACTTCACATACCTCCATTCTATGACTTCATACACCTCCATTCTGTGCCTTCACAAACCTCCATTCTATGACTTCACACACTTCCATTGTGACGTCACACACCTCCATTCTATGAGTTCACACACCTCCATTCTGACTTCACACACCTCCATTCTATTAGTTCACACACCTCCATTCTGAATTCACAAAGCTGAATTCTGTGACTTCACAAAACTCCATTCTATGATTTCAAACACCTCCATACTATGACTTCACACAACTCCATCTATGACTTCACACACCTCCATTCTGACTTCACACACCTCTATTCTATGACTTCGCACACCTCAATTCTGACATCACACACCTCCATTCTATGACTTCACAGACCTCGAATCTGTGACTTCACTCACCTGCACTCGATGACTTCACATTCCTACATTCTATGACTTCCCTCACCTCCTTTCTATGACTTCACCCACCTCCATTCTATGACTTCACACACCTCCAATCTAGGACTTCCCACACCTGCATTCTGACTTCACACACCTCCATTCTAGGACTTCACACACCTCCATTCTATGACTTCACACACCTGCATTCTGACTTCACACACTTCCATTCTAGGACTTCACACATCTTCTTTCTGTAACTTCCCACACTTCCAATGTTTGACTTCACAAACCTCCATTCCATGACTTCACACACCTGCATTCTATGAGTTCACACACCTCCATTCTTTGACTTCACACACCTCCATTTTGACTTCACACACCTACATTCTGTGACTTCACACACCTCCATTTGTGACTTCACACACGACCATTTTGATTTCACACACCTCCATTCTGTGACTTCACACACCTCCATTCTTTGACTTCACACACCTCCGTTTTGACTTCACACACTTCAATTCTGTGACTTCACACACCTCCATTCTGTGACTTCACACACCACCCTTGTTTGCCTTCACACACCTCCATTCTTTGACTTCACACACCTCCATTCCACGACTTCACACACCTCCATTCTATTAGTTCACACACATCCATTCTATGAGTTCACGCACCACAATTTTGTCTTCACACACCTCCATTCTATGACTTCGCAAACCTCCATTCTGTGACTTCACACACCTCCATTCGGAGTTCACCCACCACCATTCGGTGACTTCACACACCTCCATTCTGACTTCACACACCTCATTCTATGATTTCACACACTTCCATTCTATGACTTCACACACCTCCATTCTGTGACTTCACACACCTCCATTCTGTGACTTCACACACCTCCATTCTATGACTTCACACACCTCCATTCTATGATGTCACACATCCATTTTGACTTCACACACCTAAAATATATGACTTCATACCCGTCCATTCTGTGATTTCACACACCTCCATTCTATGACTTCACACACCTCCATTCTGTGACTTCACGCACCTCCATTCTGTGACTTCACACACCTCCATTCTCCGACTTCACACCCCTCCAATTTGACTTCACATACCTCCATTCTATGACTTCACAAACCTCCATTCGGTGACTTCACATACCTCCATTCTATGACTTCATACACCTCCATTCTGTGACTTCACACACCTCCATTCTATGACTTCACACACTTCCATTGTGACTTCACACACCTCCATTCTATGACTTCACACAATTCCATTCTATGACTTCACCCACCTCCATTCTATGACTTCACACACCTCCAATCTAGGACTTCCCACACCTGCATTCTGACTTCACACACCTCCATTCTAGGACTTCACACACCTCCATTCTATGACTTCACACACCTGCATTCTGACTTCACACACTTCCATTCTAGGACTTCACACATCTTCTTTCTGTAACTTCCCACACTTCCAATGTTTGACTTCACAAACCTCCATTCCATGACTTCACACACCTGCATTCTATGAGTTCACACACCTCCATTCTTTGACTTCACACACCTCCATTTTGACTTCACACACCTACATTCTGTGACTTCACACACCTCCATTTGTGACTTCACACACGACCATTTTGATTTCACACACCTCCATTCTGTGACTTCACACACCTCCATTCTTTGACTTCACACACCTCCGTTTTGACTTCACACACTTCAATTCTGTGACTTCACACACCTCCATTCTGTGACTTCACACACCACCCTTGTTTGCCTTCACACACCTCCATTCTTTGACTTCACACACCTCCATTCCACGACTTCACACACCTCCATTCTATTAGTTCACACACATCCATTCTATGAGTTCACGCACCACAATTTTGTCTTCACACACCTCCATTCTATGACTTCGCAAACCTCCATTCTGTGACTTCACACACCTCCATTCGGAGTTCACCCACCACCATTCGGTGACTTCACACACCTCCATTCTGACTTCACACACCTCATTCTATGATTTCACACACTTCCATTCTATGACTTCACACACCTCCATTCTGTGACTTCACACACCTCCATTCTGTGACTTCACACACCTCCATTCTATGACTTCACACACCTCCATTCTATGATGTCACACATCCATTTTGACTTCACACACCTAAAATATATGACTTCATACCCGTCCATTCTGTGATTTCACACACCTCCATTCTATGACTTCACACACCTCCATTCTGTGACTTCACGCACCTCCATTCTGTGACTTCACCCACCTCCATTCTGTGACTTCACACACCTCCATTCTCCGACTTCACACCCCTCCAATTTGACTTCACATACCTCCATTCTATGACTTCACAAACCTCCATTCGGTGACTTCACATACCTCCATTCTATGACTTCATACACCTCCATTCTGTGACTTCACACACCTCCATTCTATGACTTCACACACTTCCATTGTGACGTCACACACCTCCATTCTATGAGTTCACACACCTCCATTCTGACTTCACACACCTCCATTCTATTAGTTCACACACCTCCATTCTGAATTCACAAAGCTGAATTCTGTGACTTCACAAAACTCCATTCTATGATTTCAAACACCTCCATACTATGACTTCACACAACTCCATCTATGACTTCACACACCTCCATTCTGACTTCACACACCTCTACTCTATGACTTCGCACACCTCAATTCTGACATCACACACCTCCATTCTATGACTTCACAGACCTCGAATCTGTGACTTCACTCACCTGCACTCGATGACTTCACATTTCTCCATTCTATGACTTCCCTCACCTCCTTTCTATGACTTCACCCACCTCCAATCTATGACTACACACCTCCATTCTGACTTCACACACTTCCATTCTGTGACTTCACACACCTCCATTCTATGACTTCACACACCTTAATTTTTCCTTCAGAAACATCCATTCTATGACCTCACACACCTCCATTCTATGACTTCACAAACCTCCATTCTGTGACTTCACACACCTCCATTCTGAGTTCACACAACTCCATTCGGTGACTTCACACATCTCCATTCTGACTTCACACACCTTCATTCTATGACTTCACACACTTCCATTCTATGACTTCACACACCTCCATTCTGTGACTTCACAAACCTCCATTCTGAGTTCACACAGCTCCATTCTGTGACTTCACACACCTCCATTCAGGGACTTCACACACCTCCATTTTGTGACTTCACACACTTCCATTCTATGACTTCACACACCTCCATTTTATAACTTCACACACCTCCATTCTGTGACTTCACACACCTCCATTCTGACTTCACACACCTCCATTCTATGACTTCACACACCTGCATTCTATGCCTTCACACACCTCCATTCTTTGAGTTCACACACCTAAATTCTGAGTTGACACACCTCCATTCTGTGACTTCACACACCTTCATTCTGACTTCACACAGCTCCATTCTATGAATTTGCACACCTCCATTCTTTGACGTCACACACCTCCATTCTATGACTTCACACACCTATATTATTACATTACAAACATCCATTCTATAACTTCACACAACTTCATTCTATGACTTTACACACCTCCATTCTGTGACTTCACATACCTCCATTCTATGATTTCACACACCTCCATTCTGTGACTTCACACACCTCCATTCTATGACTTCACACACTTCCATTCTGTGACTTCACACACCTCCATTCTATGAGTTCAAACACCTCCATTCTGACTTCACACACCTCCATTCTATGCCTTCAAACACCTCCATTCTGAATTCACACAGCTCCATTCTGTGACTTCACAAAACTCCATTCTATGATTTCACACACCTCCATACTATGACTTCACACAACTCCATTCTATGACTTCACACACCTCCATTCTGACTTCACACACCTCCATTCTATGACTTCGCAGACCTCGAATCTGTAGCTTCACTCACCTGCACTCTATGACTTCATACTCCTCCATTCTATGACTTCCCAAACCTTCTTTCTATGACTTCACCCACCTCCAATATATGACTACAACCTCCATTCTGACTTCACACACCTCCATTCTGTGACTTCACACACCTCCATTCTATGACTTCACACACCTTCATTTTTACTTCAGAAACATCCATTCTATGACTTCACATACCTCCATTCTATGACTTCACAAACCTCCATTCGGTGACTTCACATATCTCCATTCTGACTTCACACACCTCCATTCTATGACTTCACACACTTCCATTCTATGACTTCACACACCTCCATTCTGTGACTTTACACACCTCCATTCTGAGTTCACACACCTCCTTTCTGTGACGTAACTCACCTCCATTTTGTGACTTCCTACACCTCCATTCTGTGACTTCACACACCTCCATTCTGTGACTTCACACACCTCTATTCTGACTTCAAACACCTCCATTCTATGACTTCGCACACCTCAATTCTGACTTCACACACCTCCATTCAATGACTTCACACACATTCATTCTTTGACTTCACACACCTCCAATCTGACATCACACACCTCCATTCTATGATTTCACAGACCTCGAATCTGTGACTTCACTCACCTGCACTCTATGACTTCACACTCCTCCATTCTATGACTTCCTACAACTCCTTTCTATGACTTCACCCACCTCCAATCTATGACTACACACCTCCATTCTGACTTCACACACCTCCATTCTTTGACTTCACCCACCTCCAATCTATGACTACACACCTCCATTCTGACTTCACACACCTCCATTCTTTGACTTCACACACCTCCATTCTATGACTTCACACACCTCCATTCTGACTTCACACACCTCCATTCTATGACTTCACACACCTCCATTCTGACTTCACACACCTCCATTCTGTGACTTCACATATCTCCATTCTATGACTTCACACGCCTCCATTCTATGACTTCACACACCTTCATTCTTACTTCAGAAACATCCATTCTATGACTTCACACACCTCCATTCTAGGACTTCAGAAACCTCCTTTCTGTGACTACACACATCCTCCATTCTGAGTTCACACACCTCCATTCTATGAGTTCACACACCTGCATTGCGACTTCACACACCTCCATTCTATGACTAAACACACCTCCATTCTGACCTCACACACCTCCATTCTGACTTCACACACCTAAATTCTGTGACTTCACACACCTCCATTCTATGATTTCACACACCTCCATTCTATGACTTCACTCACCTCCATTCTATGACTTCACACACCTCCTTTTTGAGTTGGCACACCTCCATTCTATGACTTCACACACCTCCAATCTGAATTCACAAACCTCCATTCAATGACTTCACCCACCTCCATTCTATGACTTCACACACCTCCATTCTCCGAATTCACATCCCTCTAATTTGATTTCTCATACCTCCATTCTATGACTTCCCACACCTCCTTTCTATGACTTCACCCACCTTCATTCTATGACTTCACACCTCCATTCTGACTTCACACACTTCCATTCAGTGACTTCACACACCTCCATTCAATGACTTCACACACCTCCATTCTATGACTTCACACACCTTCATTCTTACTTCAGAAACATCCATTCTATGAGGTCACACACCTCCATCTATGACTTCACAAACCTCCATTCTGTGACTTCACACACCTCCATACTGAGTTCACAAAACACCATTCGGTGACTTAACACACCTCCATTCTGACTTCCCACACGTGCATTCTATGACTTCACACACTTCCATTCTATGACTTAACACACCTCCATTCTGTGACTTCACACACCTCCATTCTGAGTTCGCACACCTCCATTCTGTGACTTCACACACCTCCATTCTGACTTCACACAGCTCCATTCTGTGACTACACACACCTCCATTCTGTGCCTTCACACACCTCCATTCTATGACTTAACACACCTTCATTCTTACTTAACAAACATCCATTCTATGACTTCACACACCTCCATTCTATGACTTCACACACCTCCATTCTATGACTTCACACACCTCCATTCTGTGACTTCACACACCTCAATTCTGTGACTTCACACACCTCCATTATGACTTCACACACATCCATTCTATGACTTCACACAACTCCATTCTATGACTTCACACACCTCCATTCTGTGACTTCACACACCTCCATTCTGAGTTCACACACCTCCATTCTGTGACTTCACAAACCTCCAATCTGACTTCACACAGCTCCAATCTATGACTTCACACACCTCCATTCTGTGACTTCACACACCTCCATTCTATGACTTCACACACCTCCATTGTGACTTCACACACCTCCATTCTATGAATTCACACACCTCCATTCTGACTTCACACACCTCCATTCTATGAGTTCACACACCTCCATTCTGACTTCACACACCTCCATTCTATGACTACACACAACTCCATTCTGACTTCACACACCTACATTCTGTGACTTCACACACCTCCATTCCACGACTTCACACACCTCCATTCTATTAGTTCACACACATCCATTCTATGAGTTCACGCACCACAATTTTGTCTTCACACACCTCCATTCTGACTTCACACACCTCATTCTATGATTTCACACACTTCCATTCTATGACTTCACACACCTCCATTCTGTGACTTCACACACCTCCATTCTGTGACTTCACACACCTCCATTCTATGACTTCACACACCTCCATTCTATGATGTCACACATCCATTTTGACTTCACACACCTAAAATATATGACTTCATACCCGTCCATTCTGTGATTTCACACACCTCCATTCTATGACTTCACACACCTCCATTCTGTGACTTCACGCACCTCCATTCTGTGACTTCACCCACCTCCATTCTGTGACTTCACACACCTCCATTCTCCGACTTCACACCCCTCCAATTTGACTTCACATACCTCCATTCTATGACTTCACAAACCTCCATTCGGTGACTTCACATACCTCCATTCTATGACTTCATACACCTCCATTCTGTGACTTCACACACCTCCATTCTATGACTTCACACACTTCCATTGTGACGTCACACACCTCCATTCTATGAGTTCACACACCTCCATTCTGACTTCACACACCTCCATTCTATTAGTTCACACACCTCCATTCTGAATTCACAAAGCTGAATTCTGTGACTTCACAAAACTCCATTCTATGATTTCAAACACCTCCATACTATGACTTCACACAACTCCATCTATGACTTCACACACCTCCACTCTGACTTCACACACCTCTACTCTATGACTTCGCACACCTCAATTCTGACATCACACACCTCCATTCTATGACTTCACAGACCTCGAATCTGTGACTTCACTCACCTGCACTCGATGACTTCACATTTCTCCATTCTATGACTTCCCTCACCTCCTTTCTATGACTTCACCCACCTCCAATCTATGACTACACACCTCCATTCTGACTTCACACACTTCCATTCTGTGACTTCACACACCTCCATTCTATGACTTCACACACCTTAATTTTTCCTTCAGAAACATCCATTCTATGACCTCACACACCTCCATTCTATGACTTCACAAACCTCCATTCTGTGACTTCACACACCTCCATTCTGAGTTCACACAACTCCATTCGGTGACTTCACACATCTCCATTCTGACTTCACACACCTTCATTCTATGACTTCACACACTTCCATTCTATGACTTCACACACCTCCATTCTGTGACTTCACAAACCTCCATTCTGAGTTCACACAGCTCCATTCTGTGACTTCACACACCTCCATTCAGGGACTTCACACACCTCCATTTTGTGACTTCACACACTTCCATTCTATGACTTCACACACCTCCATTTTATAACTTCACACACCTCCATTCTGTGACTTCACACACCTCCATTCTGACTTCACACACCTCCATTCTATGACTTCACACACCTGCATTCTATGCCTTCACACACCTCCATTCTTTGAGTTCACACACCTAAATTCTGAGTTGACACACCTCCATTCTGTGACTTCACACACCTTCATTCTGACTTCACACAGCTCCATTCTATGAATTTGCACACCTCCATTCTTTGACGTCACACACCTCCATTCTATGACTTCACACACCTATATTATTACATTACAAACATCCATTCTATAACTTCACACAACTTCATTCTATGACTTTACACACCTCCATTCTGTGACTTCACATACCTCCATTCTATGATTTCACACACCTCCATTCTGTGACTTCACACACCTCCATTCTATGACTTCACACACTTCCATTCTGTGACTTCACACACCTCCATTCTATGAGTTCAAACACCTCCATTCTGACTTCACACACCTCCATTCTATGCCTTCAAACACCTCCATTCTGAATTCACACAGCTCCATTCTGTGACTTCACAAAACTCCATTCTATGATTTCACACACCTCCATACTATGACTTCACACAACTCCATTCTATGACTTCACACACCTCCATTCTGACTTCACACACCTCCATTCTATGACTTCGCAGACCTCGAATCTGTAGCTTCACTCACCTGCACTCTATGACTTCATACTCCTCCATTCTATGACTTCCCAAACCTTCTTTCTATGACTTCACCCACCTCCAATATATGACTACAACCTCCATTCTGACTTCACACACCTCCATTCTGTGACTTCACACACCTCCATTCTATGACTTCACACACCTTCATTTTTACTTCAGAAACATCCATTCTATGACTTCACATACCTCCATTCTATGACTTCACAAACCTCCATTCGGTG